>JALDNG010000262.1:0-357500 GCA_024349245.1 Neodontobutis hainanensis
CCAGTCTGCTCCTTAGAAATAATAGTTGGAAGCACCTTTTCCAGACGGTGGGCTAAGGCTTTTGCAAGTATTTTAGTGTCAACATTCATTAAAGATATAGGCCTATAGGATGTACTAAGTTCCGGGTCCTTGTTCTTTTTTAAAAGGAGACTAATGGAGGCCTGTCTCAAAGTAGGGGGAAGAGAGCCCTGCGAAAGTGCCTTAGTGTACACAGAATGTAGTAATAAGTTTGGCTGAAAATGATCTAAAAAACTCACCTGGTGCCTTATTACTCTGCATGTTACTTAAGGCCAGGGAAAGTTCATGTGTTGTCAAAACTGAGTCCAATTCAGTAACCACCTCTGGGCACATGCAGGGGAAATCAAGGTCACCTAAAAAATGATGTATATCTGTTAGATCTGATGTGAGTTCAGAGCTATACAGCGATGTGTAAAAAGATGCAAAAACCAAATTAACTAAAGCTGGTTCCTCCAGCCGCACGCCTGACTCATCTTTAATGCGAGGAATTAAACGAGAAGCCGCTTGTCGACGTAACTGATGAGCCAGTAATCTTCCTGACTTATCACCATGTTCATAATATTTAGTGCGTGAGTGCAACAAAAGACGCTCAGCTTCAGTTGTTGTGACCAAATCTAGCTCCGTTTTTAAAGCAGTCCGTCTCTTTAGGAGATCGTCTGACGGAGCTGTTGCCAATTGTTGATCTACAGTGGCTGGATCAGAAGAGATCCTTTGAAAAGTTAATGCACGTAATTTCTCCAACTGTGCAGAATACGAGATGATCTGGCCTCGTAAATAGGCTTTTAAAGATTCCCACAACAGTGCAGCTGAAATTGGTTCTGATTCAGACTGGTTAAGAGTGATGTAATCATCAATCACATTTGTAATGAATTCATGGAATTTACCATCTGCTAATAATAATGTATTGAATCTCCATTGGGTGGGATATCGAGGTCCTTGTGAAAGTTGAATGTCTATAGACACTGGAGCATGGTCTGATATAATAATAGGGTGATATGTAACATCGGTTACTTTAGGCCTTAAATTTGCATCTATAAAGTAGTAATCTATGCGGGAGAAAATTTGATGTACATGTGAGTAAAAAGAGTATTGTCTGCCTGTAGGATTACGGAATTTCCAGGGATCAACACAACCATTACCACTCATAAAATCGCTTAGAATTTTAGCCATTAATGATTGAGTAGAGCCTGGTTTACAACGGTCAATCTGATGATCTATAGCACAGTTCATATCTCCTCAAAAATCAGACAATGATCATTCAGAGAAGGTAAGTTTTCAAACAGCTTATTCATGAAGGCAGGGCTGTCAAAATTTGGAGCATAGACACAGGAATATTAAAACAGGAATATGAAATAGAGTTCCTAAAATAATCAAATACCTTCCCTCCTTATCCAAGATCATTTTGGACAGTGTGAATGGAGATGATTTGATTTGATCAGGATAGTAACCCCTCTGGCCTTAGAGTTGAAACTAGAATGGAACACTTCAGCAACCCAGGGACATTTCAGTCTGACTTGATCTTTAGATCTCATATGAGTTTCCTGTAAAAAAAACAACATCAGGCTTTAATCATTTCAAATGTGAGAACACTCTAGACCCCTTAATTGCACTGCCCAAGCCTTTAATATTCTAACTAAGAAATATCACAGAACGATTCATATTGTTGGTCATTTGAGGTAAATATGAAAAATAGTGAGATCAGCCACAGTCTCCACCCCATTTGTTCTTGAAGGGCAGACCGCAATCCAGCCCTAAAATCCTCTGGCGACATGCCCGGGAGGCCAGCGGCACCGCCCCGGGGAGAGGTGGGTGCGGGGTCCGAGGACGCAGCCCCAGGAACAGGCCGCGACGGTACTGAATCATGTGCAGGCTTGGGTTTTGGAGGCATATTAGTGTTGCGTGATACAAAATAAACTTACAAAAGCGGATTACATTCACAACGAGTCCTTCAAACACCCTGGGGGTTATTTTAATAAATTATGCAAGAGCGCCTGAATCCACCCGTCTAACTCCATCTGATGCCAAACCGGAAGTCCGGAGAAAGTTTCTTTTACAAGTTGTAGTTTATTATTTTCTACTGACTTCTGTGACAGGATTGCCCCAACTCCCAGGTCAGAGGCATCCACCTCTACCACAAACTGGATCTGGGTAGGATCTGGAAGAGTAAGTATAGGAGCGGAGGTAAAGAAGTTCTTCAACCACTGGAAGGCAGCCTGAGCACGAGTGGACCAGGAGAACTGAACCTTGGAAGAGGAGAGAGCATGCACTGGGGCTGCAATGGAACAAATTTTTTGAATGAACAGTAAAATGAGCAGTAAAAATTGTCAAAGCCTAAGAAGGATGTATTCATCCAAGGCTTCACACTCCCGGTTCGATAGGGCATACAGACGTCCATGGGAGGAGGTCTACGGCACAGTCATAGGGCCGATGTGGTGAAAGAGAGGTTGCTTTGTCCTTGTTGAAGACCTCTCTCAGTTCCAGGTAATCCTCTGGAACTAAAGCTAGATCCGAAAACTGGGTGTTTGTGTTGCCATGTGTTGCATGGCAATTCTGAAGTGGGAGAGAAGGACTGGAGACAACGTTGACTTCACCAAGAACCCCAGGATAAAATAGTGCCAGGTGACCAGTGTATTTGAGGGTTGTGTTGAATAAGCCAGGGGTAACCCAAGATTAAAGGGATCTGGGATGAGCTGAACAGGTCTGATCTTCTCATAATGGTGATTCAGAAAGGATAGTACGACATGACTTGTGCGGTGAGTGACGGTGGCAGTAGCCTTCATCGTCGGCACCAGTGGAATTATGGATAGGCCCAACTCCAAAGCAAGGGTGGTGTTCATAAAATTGGAATCAGCTCCAGAATAACCTAGAAGACTAGAAGACTGCAAGAATGAAACTGAAACTGTAGCCCAGAGAGCCGTTGACTGGTACAATTCTTGCTAGTAGCTGGACTCACCAAGACAGTGGACTTAGTTGACGTAGCACATCGTCTAACTGGGCAGATGGTGAGGAAAAGGCCCAGCTGACCAAAGTAGATACAAAGCCCCTTGCTCATGCGGCGATACCTTTCAACAGAAGAGAGTTTCAGTCAACCTGCATGGGCTCTTCGGTTAGAGAAGGAGAGACAGGTGCATCTATGGGGGAACCATAAGGACCCCATCCTTGGAGTTTACCCTCCTTCACTGGTTAAAACTTGGACAAAAGCGGAACCTCTGTCACTTAGCCATTTGTTGATCCTGGAAGCTAAGGCAAATAAGGAGTTAAGCTCAGGGGGCAGGTCAAGAGGGGTTAGATGGTCCTTGATATTTTCAGAAAGACCACTGAAGAATGCATCCACGAGTGCCAGTTGGTTCCATCCACTGTCAAGGTGCAGAACTCAATAGCATAATTCAAAATGCTACAGCGACCTTGACACAATGTTACAAGCCCTTAAGCTGCCTCTCAGCCAGGAGTGAAGGTCTGAAAAATGTGAGTAAATGTCTGAAGAAACAATGACAGAGATTTGCAAACTGCTGACCGTCGATCCCAATCTGCTGTGGCTTACGCTCTAGCTCGGCCGGACAGGTAAGAGATAATATAAGCTATCTTGGCCCAATCGGAAGGGAAAGAGGCAGCTTGAAACTCAAAGTGGAGCTTACATTGAGACAGGAATGGACGGCAGTCCCCCTACTCACCAGTGAACCTATCTGGACTGGATAATCGAATATGTGACAGCTCAGGAGTGGAAGTTCTCGGTGCAGCTTCAATGACGAAAGTAATCTGAGCTGAGAGTTGTGAATAAGCCTGCTCTTGGCTCTTTGCTGCTTCCTTCATCTCATGTCGGAGCCAACAAACCTGCTCCACCTGATGATGAATCCATTGTCCCTGGGCCTGAAGGGCAGCACGAATTGAGTCTGCGAAGTCCATGTTTCTGGCCAGATTGTACTGTCAGGAACAGGCAAAAGACTCACAATACAGACCCCAGTAGGCAGATGTTTAACAGGGTTTATTTCCTAGGCAAAGGTACAAAATCACAACCCAAAAGATGAGGTTGAAACAAGGCAAGACAAGGCAAAGGTCAGAAAACACTAGAAGACTCTTACAATAGACAATGCTGGAGAGCTCACACGAGGGTAAAGACAATCTGGCACCAGACAAGGGAAAACACACATACTATAAAGGGAAGACAACGAGGCACAGGTGGAAAACATTAGGGGTGGAGCACGTAATCACAGTGGAGGGATAAACACAAGGGCAGGAAGTCAATCTGAAACACAGACAGGGGTTAGAGACTTCACAATAAGGAAAACAAGACACAGGAAAACTAGAGAAAATACATCAACAGACTAACTAACACAGACCAAGAGATTGGGACATGACACATTTTCTCAGTTTAAACATTTTAAACAACATCCACATTATTGCATTATGTTTTTATTCACAATTCGTACAGTGTCCCAATTTTTTGGAATTGGGTTTGTATTTTACATGTCTTTAGTGGTAGGGGAAACCGGAGCACTTGGAGGAAACCTACACAGACACAGGGAGAACATGTATGGGAATCGAAACCCAGGACCTTCTTGCTGTGAGGCAGGAGTGCTAACCGTGCCAACGTGAGAACGTGACCTGTCCTCATCTAGTAACACTCCAAAACATCTTTTTGGAGTGTATTCAATAAAGTCTGAGCCACCTATATACCTGTTGCCTGGGGCTTTGCCCCCAAGGGGTCACCTCTATTCTTTGTCCCAGCCAGGGACGCAGGCTGTGAGGGAATACATTAATGCATCCTATGCGGGGATCAATCAGCCCTCGTTTTCCCCTGCTGGAGCGGGGTTTTTCTTTGTGGGAAAAAAGGACACGTCACTATGACCCTGAATTGACTACAGAGGTTAGAATGATGTGACCATCAAAAACAGGTACCCCCTCCCTCTGATCTATTCTGCTTTTGTTAATGATGTAGTTAATGCCTTAATTAAATATGTGCTACTAAAAAAACAAAACGGACATACAATAGGCTTGTTATTATAAATTACTAGCCTTGTAATACAGTTGTAATATCTTCTAACTTTTTTAAATGCAAAATGTAAATGTACGTGTCTTTATTATTCATAGAATTTTCTTAGTCCATCCATCCATATTCTTTCACTTATATGGTAGGACCCACCCAATGCACCTTCCCAGGAAGGCGTCAAGGAGGCATCCGGGACAGATTACAGAGCCACCTCAGCTGGCTCCACTCGATGTGGAGGAACAGCGGCTCTGAGTTCCTCCAGGGTGCTTCTCCTCCAGGAGCTTCTCCTTATCTCTAAGGGAGTGCCCAGTCACCCTATGGAGAAAGCTCATTTCTTCTGGTTTGATGGAGCCAACATTACAACATTATCTGCAAAAAGCAAAGACAAAATTATGTGGTCCCCAAACTGGACTACCTCCGGCCACCAGGCTGCGCCTAGAAATCCTGTCCATAAATATAATAATAAACAGGACTGGTTACACATGGCAGCCCTGCAGGAGTCTGACATGCACTGTAAACAGTGTTGTCAGGGAACTACTTTTATGCCTCCTGAGGCACCAGACGGTTTGCCAGAATCTCTCAGCGCTGAGTGGCCGCATTGACAATGGAAGCGGAGAACATGCTCCACACTCGAACTTAATGTCTCCAGCCTCCCTCATGATCTGGTCAAAGCTCTGCCGGTGGCTCCTCCCCTGCCATGGTATCCAACTCACCACCAGGTGGTGATCAGTTAACAGCTTCACATCTCTTCACCAGAGTGTCAAGGACATATGGCCGGAGGTAGGACTAAACAACTACAAAGTCAATCAACGACCTCTGGCCTAGGGTGTTCTGGTGCCACATACATTGATGGACAACCTTATGCTTGAACATGGTGTTTATTATAGACAAAATGCACAGAAGGACAATAACAGAACACCCCTCTGGTTTAGATTTGGGGGGCTGTTCCTCCCAATCACACCCTTCACGGTGTCACTGTTGTTACCCTCGTGGGCGTTGAAGTCCCCCAGTAGAACAATGGAGTCCCCGGTCGGAGCACTTTCCAGGATCCCTTCCAGAGACTCAAAGATTTCTGCAATGCCATTTCAAACAAACACCAGTCATTGACATATCCCATCCTGAAGGTGCAGCTAAACAAACCTCTCATTCACTGGTGTGAACGCCAACACATAGTGGCTAAGCTGGGGAGCTATGAACATCTGAAAGGAACATTGCAACAACATTAGAACAATGATGCTCTGAATGACCAGTCTCTTCAGGTCTGTGCAGGGACAACTGAAGAGATGTGGCTTTAAGGTACATTGAGAAAGCGAGGGGTGGATGTTAGAATGTTTTGTGAGGGGAGCTTGAGACGTTTATTTTTAAAACCTTTCTCTCTAATCAAACTACGCATATTGCTGCCGCTGTTCTGCAGATGTGAGACTAAAATAACAGATGAACAACAGATGGACTTGCTGTTAACCAGGGGAACAAAAAGTAAAGTAGGCTACATGTATCTTATTAGTAGTAGACACACTAACACAATATGATATGAATGAATTCCATGAGTTTACATTAATCTTTATTTTCTTTGATTCATTTTCTGTTTATTTCTTTATGTCTATAATTATTTGTTTTAGTGGACCAAAAGTGATAGCTAGTTTAGGCTCTTGTGAATAGGGTAGTCACAGACTTGCAGCTCTTTTCCATTATTGACAACTTTCAAGGAGTTTGTGAAATTCCTTGAAACAAGGAGGTGAAGACCATGGCTGTCATGCAGAAAGTGGAGGCCGTGAGCTTGACTGTTGATTTGTGGACCTCTATTAATATGGCTGTATATCTTGCAGTGACTTGCCATTATGTGGATGACTATGCAAAGCTGGCCACAGTGCTTTTGGAGTGCTGCCTTCCCGAAGCTCATACAGATGGTAACATCACTGCAACAACAAGGTCTCCCATGAAGGAATGGGTTATTGAAGGCAAAGTGACCTCAATTGTTACAGATGCAGGAGCTAATATAGTTGCTTATGTCATAAGTTTATATGCATTTTTTGCTTTGCTCATGCACTAAATTTAATGGTGAAAATGTATCTTAAAAGAACCTGGTCCATCAGGGTTGGTTTCAGGAAACTCCTCCTCTTGAGAAATAAGCTCAGCTCTTTTACCAGTTGATCTCAGAATTGATAAAGTCTCTTGGAATTAGAGACGAAACTTCTATACCTTGATAACTGAGTCCAGATGCCTTTACTTTAACCTTTTGTTCCAAGATGTCATGAATGACTGAGAACCTTCACATATTTTGTATGCACAAGGGCACTAAAAGTAGTCACATTCTTTAAAACCAGCACAGAAGCAAAGAGAAGCTCAGAGAAGCACAAGAGCAGATGATGCATCCAGTGAAGGAGGTGGACACACGCTGGAACAGCACCTTCCTTATGCTACAACGTCTTTACAAAGAGAGAATAGTATGGGAGGTATGGGCGAATCTTGTGACACTGATAACAGACATACGACCTCTGTGGACTATGAGACAGCTACTGCATGCCTGCAATTGCTTGCCCCCATTTCTCAGGCAACAGTAGAACTGTCTAAACAGAATAGAGTGTCAGGGTCAGTCATTTTGGAACCTTACAAGTGACTCAACTGAGGCAAAAATGTCTACTAGTGAAACTAGTACACAGCAAAAGGCTCACTAGTAACACTAGTGGATGAACAATAGTGACTAGTAAAACATTTTTGCTCACTAGTACTACTAGTGGACCCAAAACTGTTGATCAAGTGTTCAAGTGTCACAAAGTTGTGACTTCACAAACAGAAAAAAGAGAGTTTAACTATTTTGTCTCTCCCTTGGCAACAAGCACTGACTCCTTGACTAACATTCAGTATAGGCTATATAAACTTATACAAGTGTGCTCATGTCAGAAATTGGCCATTTTTCAGAGAATATGAATGATGACACAAAAACTTTTCTTTTACTAATAGTGGTTGGGTGAAGCCATTTATTGTCAAATAACTGTATTTACTTTTTAAATCAAAATGACAACAAAAACTACACAAATGACCCTGGTAATATTTTTAAACTAATAATAAAAGTTAGAAGTTAGTTAATAATTTTGAAATTATTTGAAAAATATTTAAAAATGCTTATATAACACTTAGCTTATATGAACCACATTATTTTTTATATATTTTTAAACACATACATTTGTTTATAAAGAAAACAATTGCCTTAAAGGCAACACACTCCCCGCCTGCCCTATTTGAGGCCACTATACCTGACTAAACATTGTAGTACTTAGTCCTTTGGCAGAAGAAGAATTACTTCAGTTGCTGGTCGCATGAAAGTCTTTACACTGCCTTGATTATGTACTTTGACATTGATTATCCTTACACGACCTGCCTTCCCTGGGAATGTGGCAGTGACTCTAGCCATGGGCCAGCTATTGCGTGGAGCCTGCTTATCCTTAAGCAGATCTACAGTAAGTCACCAACTTGCAGGTTTTTACGGGATACAGTACATTTTTGTCTTTGTTGTAGTGAAGGTAGGTACTCGCCTTCAGTGTGTCCAGAACTGGTTGGCAAGGGGATGAAAGGTGACTTCGGCCGTGAGTGTTCACAACACCTGATGAGTGAGTTGTACCTTACTTTGAAATAGCATAGAGTCCAGAATTCTCCGTGCGATGCCGATCATGAACTCCCAGGAGCCTTCCATGTGAGCGGCATGAGGCGGGTTGAATTCAGCGGCAACTTTGGTCCCTTTTTCCAAAGGCGACCTCTTGAGTCTGTTTGACAATGACATGTTTTGCTTGAGACATTTCGTCTGGTGTATGAGGTAAGTGACATTTGTGCACCCTTTACATTCACCGTTTGGGTTAGTACCATTGTCACAGGCCGGCTCATAGCCAGTGGCAAAGAATGAGGGACACAGACAATAAGGGTAGGCCAATCAAAAGTATTTATTAATTAAACTAAAACCATTAACTTTAACAAAGAATAAAGAATTGGGTCTGAGTATGTCAAAATAGGAGGTGTATGTAGGGTGCAAGAATATGTGAATCTGTATGTGTGAAATGATTGAGTGCAGACCTAAAGAAGACCACAAAGCAACATAACCAACCAAACCAAACCTGTATGAGCTAAGAGAGAGAGAGGAGAAGGGTTAGCAGGTGTTTAAATACCTGAGCCCAGGTGTCTCCAATTACTCACAACCCTCCTCTGCCTGCACCCCCCTCCTTAAAATGAGGGTCCCACCCTCAACCAAACAAAATGTGGCCCAACAAATAAAATAAAGTTCCCCTGAACCAAAATGAATACCAGCCGTGGCTCCTAGTGGTCACCTGTGTCTCCCAGTTGACTGTCTGCTTGTCCAACTCAACAAGAAGATTAATTTGAAGGAGCATGGGACAGGGCATCAGCAATAATATTATCCTTACATCGAATGTGACTAATATTAAGGTTGTATGGCTGTAAAAACAAAACCCAGCGCATCAAACGCTGAGTGGGATTTTGCAGTGACTTCAGAAAAATAAGAGGGTTAAAGGGGTCAATCCAGAACCAACATAGACATCAAAGTGCTGTAAAGCCCAAATGAGTCCTAACGCCTCCTTTTCAAATATTGAGTAGTTTTGCTGATGCTTATTAAATTTGCGGGAGAAGAAACTTACTGGACACTCAACATTGTCATAATTTTCCTGCAAAAGCACAGCAACAGCACCGATTTGACTGGCATCTGGATTGACTGGATTTGACTGGATTTGACCTGCAATTTGAAACGTTTTCATTTGGTGCTGCCAACACAGGTGCTGCACACAAAAGAGCCTTTGATGCATTAAATGCCTCTTGACACTGGGTGGACCAGATAAATTCAGCCTTAGCCTTCAACAGGTTGGTAGGTGGGGCCACTACTACTGAGAAGTTTTTCAGAAAGCACGGTAGTACCCCACCATTCCCAGGAAGCGCATCAGTTCTTTCTTTGTAGAAGGCTGTAGGAACTGCTTCACAGCCTGGATCTTGGCTTCCACGGGACGGACAAAACCCTGACTGACAACCTTGCCGAGGTATGTGACTGTAGCCCACACCAGTCTTTCAAACAAGGCTTGCACTTGCTGGACATGCTCACCCCAGGTGTCTGAATAGACAACCACATCATCCAAATACACCGCACACCCTCTCAGACCTGAGACCACACGATTCATCAACCTCTGGAAGGTGGCTGGAGCATTCCGTAAGCCAAAAGGCATCACTGTATAAAAGAACAAGCCAGATGGTGTTATAAAAGCAGCAATTTCATCAGCTCTTTCGCTAAGGGGTACTTGCCAATATCTACCTTCAAAAGATCAAATTTGCTAACATACTTCGCTGACCCAACTTGATCAATACATTCCTCCATCCTAGGAAGAGGGTAAAGGTCTGCTTTAGTAACATTATTAACTTTCCTATATTCAGTGCAGGGTCTGAAACTGGAATCAGGCTTTTGACCAAAAGACAGGGTGAAGCCCAATTTGAACAACATGGCTAAGCAATACCATTGTCCAACATATACTGCACCTCCGTTTCCAAAGGCCGTTTCTTCTCCATAGATATGCGATAAAATCTCTGCTTAATAGGCTTAGCATCTCCGATGTCTACGTCATTCTCTATTAAGTGGGTTTGTGTCGGGGTGTCAGAAAACAACATTATGTAGTTTTTAAGCTACCAATTCACCACATTTATTAGAGTATAAATGATCCACTAAAAAGCCAAGGTTTTTTCAGAGTCTGGGAGTTTTTCAAGCAACCTTGTAAGACCTCATCAGAAACCATAGCTTCCTCCTCTTCTCCCCCCTTTACAAAGTCAAGGCCACAAGAGGCAGTAATGGGCACAGCGACCAACGCAGCCCTCACTGCTGGAGTGCCTTCAACTGGGCTAAAATCACAGGAATGGTAATGTTTTAACAGGTTTACATGGTATGATTTAGACTTCATTCTATGACCAGGAGTTTCAATGAGGTAGTTTAAATCTAACACCGTAAAAGGACCACAGTACTTCGCTTGAAAAGGTGAATTTACCAAAGGCAAAAGAGTGAGTACACGTTCACCCGGACTAAACTCACACAGTTCAGCACGTCTGTCATATTTTTGTTTCATTTTCTTCTGAGAACATTGTAAATTCTCTTTTGCCAGTTCACCAGCCCTATACAACTTCATCCTAAAACTGTCACGTGAATAAAGGAAGGTCCAGTGAAGGTCCAAGTTGTTCTTGTTAGTTGCGATGGAGTCAGCGAGCGCAATGCATGATCTACTGGGTTTTCCTCTGTGCGTACATATTGCCACGTTTCTGGCTTTGAAGAAGGTACCACTCTCTCCCCAGTTGGTCTGTAGATTGTGTTTTGGAGACAACCATATTTTTAAACATGTATAATTCACATGTTAAGGTTTGTTTAAAGGGGATTCTGTAAACGTTTGTTTTAGGCTAAGTAGAGGAATATTATTTAATAGTGTTTATTTTTGTCTCATAATAACACTCATTGGGTCAACGTGTCTTCCCAAAACAACCAAAACAACATTAACAAAGCTTAAATGTTTGTATGATTTTAAAAGAGAACCTCATTTTAAAATATGTCATAATATAACAAACATAATCCAATACTTCTCTAGTAGTGTTGATGACATCACAGCCTGTTGCCATCACTACCATGGCAGCAGGAAGTCCATGTGATGTCCCCGAGCAAAGCCAGCAAAGTTTGTGTATACAGGAGAGGTTCTGTAGTTTAGTGAGTCTGGTGGCTCTGTTGGATTGACCACATCATGCTCCTCACACCTGCATGGTTGGAGCGTGTCGGGCAGCAGGCGGCTGCCTGCTGACCAGCTGGAAGATGCATCAGCTGAGAGGACAGCTGAGCCTGACTCGTTATGTCGAGCCCACAACCGCGGGACTCCGAGAAGCATACTCCAAGCTTGTTCCTCTACAAGCAATAGGGACCTTTTCCGTCTCCACAGGCAGATCAGGGATCTGCATGAGAGGCTGTGTCCCTGAGAGCACCATACCTTTCTCCAGTTAGTCGTTTTGTGTGAAGTGACATTTATTTTCAGCTTCATCTAAGAGCTAAAAAAAGTTTGCAAAAGTGTGATGGGGAACAGTGGCTCAGTGGTAGAGCGGTTGTCCTAAACCCAAAAGGTAGACGGTTGAATCACACTCTCCCCAGTTGGTCTGTAGATTGTGTTTTGGAGACAAAAATAATTTTAATAATGCATAAATCACATGTTAAGGTTTGTTTAAAGGGGACTGTGAAAACGTTTGTATTAAGCTAATTAGAGGAATAATGTTTAATAGTGTTTATTTTTGTCTCATAATAACAGGTCATCATGTCTTGTAAAAGTAAAAGTGTAAAAGTGTCTCTCCACAAACTTGACTGTATCAGCACCATAGGCTTTTTCTCCTGCCTGAATGGCCGCAGTCCATAGCCACCTATGTTGGAAGAAGCCAGCACTCTTCTCCTTGCTTTAATGCGGGAGCTACTTTGGCGTGATCATTGGAGAAGATACCATCCATAAACTCCACATATTGTTGCTGCATGTGGGGTTTCCTTTGCAAGTTTCGCTTTAGGGAAGAAAACCGACTGACTGCTAGTTCTCTATTGTTGAGCATCTGCTTGCGAGGTTCTTTAAAGGGGGCGACCCAGCTGTTGTCTTCGTCTCTGTACATGCCTTTGTTCAGAATCTCTAAGAAGAGAGTGTCCCCTGGCCATTCACTTGTTCCCTTACCTTGTGTGCACGTAAAACATCTCGCCCTACAAGTAGGAGTATTTCCGCCATTGGGTCATGCTCTGGGATATACTTTGCTATGGACCCGAGTTGTGGCTGATGCAGTACAGCACTTGGATTTGGGATTTCATTCCTATTGTTGGGCATTGGTGGTCTTGTTACGAGCAAATATCACAGGCCGTAACATATTCAGTAACCTCCTCTTCATATTTGGCCACCAGAACCTTTCTTGAGCACGAAACAGTGTCCTGTGCACCCCGGATGACAGGACACTCGCAAGAGTGAGCCCTAGAGATTACCTGTCCCGTAGCGCTGGCGGCACAAACAGGCGATTAGGCGGGAACCTCAGTGTATTGGAGGGCCTCCTTGACCTTGTCTTCGATGCTCCAAGAAATGGCTCAGGACTTTGGCCGAATGGGGAAGCCTCAGGATCCCTGTCAGTGAAAAACAGGATAATATAGCTCCAGAGGACCAGTCTATATGAGGGTTATGTTGCACGAGCCAAGGGTAACCCAAGATTAAAGGGTGCAGGGATGAGTGAAACAAGAAAAATTGATCTTCTCGGAATGATGATCTGGAAAAGATAGAACTACAGGGCTGGTGTGGTGAGTGATGGTGCACAGGAGACATCCGTCGAGAGCGGTAGCCTTCACTGACGTGGGATTGTGGATAGGCCCAACCTCGAAGCAAGGCTGGTGTCCATAAAGTTGGCATCTGCTCCCGAATCAATAAGCGCTAAAAGGCTGCGAGACTGAGGTGGTGGATAGCTGGATCTTGGAGAGTTGTAGACTGGTACCGGTCTTGATAGTCGTAGGACTCACCAAGACTGAGGACATGGTTGGTGTTCCTCCTCGTTTGACTGGACAGGTGGCGAGGAAATGGCCCAGCTGGCCACAGTAGATATACCTCCCCTCACTCATGCGATGATTCCTCTCCGCAAAGGGAGCCTGGTACGACCCACCTGCATGGGTTCTTCCGTTAGAGGAGGAGAGGCCTGAGCGGACATGGGGAACACTGAGAGGACCTCCTCCATAGAGGCCCCCCTCTTTCCCTGGTAACCGCCTGACTGAGAGCGGAGTCTCTCTCTCTCTCTCTTTCTCTCTCTCTCTCTCTCTTTCTCTTGAGAAGTTGCTTATCAATCCGAGAAGCCAAGGCAATTAAATTGCCAAGCTCGGTGGGTAGATCAAGTGGTGTCAGATGATCCTTAACTCCTTCAGAAAGGCCATTGAAGAATGTATCCACTAGGGCTAGTTGGTTCCACCCACTATCTGGTGCTAAAGTGCGGAACTCAATAGCATAGTCCAAAACGCTACGGCGCTTCTGCCGCAATGTCACTAACGCCTTAGCTGCTTCACGACCAGAGTGACAGTCTGAAAAACCTTGGTAAATGTCTGTAAAAACAAGGGCAACGAGTTGCAAACTGTTGACTCTCGATCCCATTCCGTATCCCCATAGGAGATAATATAAGCTATCTTGGCCCGATCTGATGGAAAAGAGGACGCTTGAAAGTCAAAGTGAAGCTTACATTGAGACAAGAAGGGCCGGCAAGCTCCTGACTCGCCCGTGAATCTATCCGGACTGGACAGCCAAATATGTGATGGCTCAGGAGTAACAGTTCTCTGAACCGCTTCAGCAGGCACCAGGTCTGAGGCAGCACTCTCTGATGATGCAGACGAAGCCCCCCTCCTCTGCATCTGTTCGATGATAACTGCCATCTGTGCATAGAGTTGGGAGTAGGCCCGTTCATGGCCATCTGCTGCTGCTCTCACCTCCCGTTGTAGCAAACCAACCTGCTCCTCCTGAAGAGG
Organism: Neodontobutis hainanensis; assembly: GCA_024349245.1. Taxonomy (NCBI): domain Eukaryota; kingdom Metazoa; phylum Chordata; class Actinopteri; order Gobiiformes; family Odontobutidae; genus Neodontobutis; species Neodontobutis hainanensis. Next base: position 14,535 of record JALDNG010000262.1, read on the forward strand.
AATCCGTTGTTCCTGTGCCTGCAGGGCGGTGCGCACTGGATCTGTGGAGTCCATGTCTTGGCCAGATTGTTCTGTCAGGACCAGGCAAATGGACTCACAAAGCAGATCCCACAAAAGACAGAGCTTTTAAGATCTTTATTTTCCGAGGCAAAGGTACAAATCCGAAATCCAAGAGACGTAATCAAAAAACAAGGCGAAGGTCAAAAACACTAGAATCTATCAAATAATACACTAAGAAAGGCTGGAAAGCTCACACTGGGGTAAAGACAATCTGGCACAGGACAGGGGAAAACACATAGACTATAAAGGGAACACAATGAGACACAGGTGAAACACATTAGGGGCAGAGGAGGGAAAGACACAAGGGCAGGAAGACAATCTGGAACACAGACAGGGGTTAGTGATTTCACAATAAGACAAAGGAAATGATACAAAACATTGACGGACAGACACACACGAGGGTGGGACATGACAACTTGGTCCTGACAAGACTTAGACTTGACAGTTCCACTAACATTATGTGGATGTGGGAACTATAACCACCTTTTTTCCTTCTCTCAAACGAAAATGAGTGACACTGAGATAACATGTTACTCTTCTAAGCAATATTTTTTATACTGTTTTATATTTTAGCTCAGAACACACCAAACAGTGAGTAACTTATGTTGCAGAGCATCATAGGTCATCCTGACCTTGGATCTGACTACTCTTTTGCCCGCTCTTTTTACTTCATGATATCATTTAGTAAATTAACCCTTTTCTGCAACTCAGCTCAACAGGGGTTTGAGCCCTCACTTAAGCACCAAAAGGAGGAGATGGCAACATACATTGAACAACTACGCCTTGCTGTGAACTTTCTAACATTTCCCCTCTTTACTACTTAAAGAATGTCCTCCTCCACCTCAGAAATCTCCTGAAGACTGGATCTACATACGTGTCTTACAACGACACTGGTCTGAACCTCGCTGGATTTGCCCATACAAGGTAGTGGACTCCAAATCACACCAAAAATTGACCAAAAATTTTACTTAGATGCAAAAAGATTTAAAATAATCAAAATGGTCTTGAAGCCAAAGCACAGAGAAGAAAAAGAAATGGTCCCTTAAGAACATGTGGTCAACTTTTAGCCATACTTTTAATTTTGATGCTAAGCCTGATATTGGACCCAAATGATAACAAGGGTTAATCAAAATAACAGCCAGCATAACAACAACCAGATCAAGGACTAAAATTACACCCACCCAGACAATATATCATCAGCAAAGACTAACTCTAGCTATGGCGAAAGAGATCAACACAATTAGAAAGATGTCTTACCAAATACGGGAATTGAAATAAAATATACCCTGAAACCAGAAACTGTGTGAAATAAGGTCAAAATTATTACCTCATAATCTTTTTTTTATTTTAGTCGACTAAATCTATTTTAATTTTACTAAAACTAGACTAAAACTAAAACAAATAAGATGACTGAAACAAGACTAAAACTAAAACATATTTTGGTCAAAAGACAGACTAAAACTAAATCAAAATTTATTGTCAAAATTAACACTGTTGTACACAATTCCTGCTTTGAAAATAACAATACCAAAAATTACATAATGTCATTAGGACACCTGAAAGATTAGAAAGACATCTCTAGGGATTCCAAAGTAAGCAAATTGATTGTTGCCAAATCTGATGTCTGGTTGTACTGTGGGAAAAGAACGATATACAATTGGTTAACCCTCAATTGGTCAGGAAGATGTGCTTTGGTGTCCCTTGTTTCTCCTGTACTAGTACAAGTATTTTCACGTATGGATAACCTACTGACTGCAGACATCCACACCCTAAGAGAAAACTTCCAGTTTGTCAGGAACAAGAGATCGCTGATTGGAGGAGGTAGAAACAACAATAGAGTCTGGATGGATGCCATTGGACAAGCCCGTAACATCCCAAATAAGTATAACCTAGCTGATGAAAAAGCTGCAGGATTTAAAAAACATACCCCTGATTAGTGCCATTTTTCCCATTACTCCAACCAAAAATGTAAAATGTGCAACTCCTAATTTGGCTAAGGATGTTGTAGAAGCAGTCCATGAGCAACTCTATCAGACTTCCTTAAAAGCCCTACAAAATACAATTGCCCTGAGGCATGGGGTCTAGTTTATGTTTGGAGACAACAGTAATAGCTAATAAGACTGCCCCTGATGGCTCACTAAATAAAAGTCTACACAATCTTTGATTGGCTTACCAATATTTTTTGTGAATGGGGCCGGTTGATTGGCAGCGCCTTAATCACTTTATTTGTTGTGCTTTTGATATTTGTATTTTGTGTTGTCATCTGCATTGTGTTTCTCCCTGACGGAGGTTTTTCGTCACGTGACAGCTGCCTCAGTGCAACAGATATAGTCGAGCAGTGACCACTTAAGCAGACGTATGAATAATGATGTATGCAGATGTATGTATAATGTAGAAATAAATAAAAGAAGAAATACATAAAAGCATTAATAAATAAATGTATAATGAATAAATGTGGAAATAAATGCAGATGGAAAATAAATAGGCATATAAAAAAATAAATATGCATTTATTTATTTTTAACCAAAACATACACTTTTATTAAAAAATATTTTGGAAATTTGCTTATCTGGGTGTAGTTTCGATGTCTATCCTACGTCACATACTTTTATTTCACTTTAGCTTCACTTTCTTTTCACACATTGACGTTGCCGATCAGACACTACTGACTAGTCACATGGTCAATTAAAAGAAGGAAGTGGAAAATTAATATGACAATATATTTTTTATTGGCCCCAGGAAACAGACAGTGTGCCTCTAAGAGCGGGGTTGCGTACACAAACTGCAGCTGTAGGAGCAGCTCATGAAATCTGAGTCATATGTTAGTACTAGTATGCTTTTCCTTTATAAAAATGGAAGCGTATAGCTTTATTGTGACAAGTCATTCTTTGCCATATGTATAATATGAGTGAAAATATGATAAAAGATTTCAAAGAAGGCATCTATACATACGTTTGAAGCTGAAGACATTTGGTCCCTCATCAAAGGGATCTTGTCAGTTCTACGTCCAGCTGGTGAGTTTTATATTCCTCAGAGGAGGCTCTGTGATTTTATAAATTAGCTGAAGAAGATGAATGAATGGAAATGTATTGGATATTTATTAAAAACTCTTTAATAGGATGCACAGCCAAAAAGTGTTGCTTTAAAGAATATTTGCCTGAGAGATTTTTCGGTCAATGTGGTTAGTGAAAGTGCTCACTCCGTAAATCCGTAAACCTCTGAAAGATGACATTTTTGTATAGAACTCTTTGTACAATGATGACCTGATGTGCTTTTATAGTCCTTTCCATGGATCTTGAAGTTTTATAAACCACCTCCACAGCTGGATTTAGACTCTGTTAACTGTCCTTCTCAGCTTCTGAAAGTATTTTCTATTTCCTTTATCTTCTCTTCATGATGTTGCTCACTGAAGATATAAGGAATAGTCCGTAGCGGGGCTAGAGCAGTGGACCAATCACAGCAGTGGATGTGCAGTGTGTCCCACAGACCTCTCAGACCACACTCAGCTTTTACTTTTTTAAAACTGCAATATTTTTGAAAAATGCTTTGTAAACTACACTGGCATAGATTTAAATATAAAAGTGAGGAGTCCATTAATAAGACAGACTGATGAAATGCCAAGGCCTTTCTTTTGTGTCTTTTCTATTTGCTGCCGTTACACCGACTCTTTCATCCTCTGCAAATGCCCTGCTGTGTTTTTGTTCATCTGGGTCTGTCTCTCTGTTCACCCTTCGCTCCTATACTTTTTAATCTGGCGCTCCGGTGCACTCTTCGTCCTGCTGTCATCTTTTATGGGCCACCGTCCAAAGCCAAAGGAAGCAGATCAAAGCGTGCCGTAAGCTTTAGAGGCCAGTTAGATTAAAGGCTGCAGATCTACGCTGGTGCACATCTCCACCGCAGCAGGCCGGCCCACTGCTGCGCTCACACCTGACAGGGCCAGCATCTTATTGTGAAGACTATAAGATTTTTATGACGCAACCTGATAGGGCAACTTTCTTCAATCCTTGAATTCTTTTTGTTTTGGAATGAAAATACTCTGTGGTTGCGCCTGTGGACATATGAAAGTTTCAGACATATGTAATTGTTTAAATATATGTCCCTTTTTGGAAATTCATCACTGAATCTTATCTATATCTCATATAAAAAAAACATATTTTGTGATGTTTCTGCAGCAGGCGTCTCTCTCTGAGCACAGCTCAGTGGAAACACAAGCCTTTTCAGTAGAGGATTCTTTTTGCCAATTTCTTATCTGCTTTCATTACTGTCAGGACCTTCTGGCAGATAAACCAAGCCGCCTGGGTGTTAACCAGACTTGGATCAGTTGGATTCATAACTTCCTTGCTGATAGGAAACAGTTTGTAAGCATACATGATCTTTCTTCTTTTGTAATTAATACAATCATTGGGGTACCACAAGGTTGCATCCTCTCGCCTTTGCTTTTCACATTGTATACCAACTATTGTTTAGTCTTAGTCATGTTCTCTCAATAAATATGCAGATTATGTAAATAATAATGAGGAAGACTATTGAGCTGAGATCAAGCTGAGCTGAGTTTGTATAACTGCTGTAGAGACAATGCACTGATCTTAAATACTAAGAAAAGAAAAGACATGATAATTGATTTTAGAAAAAACTCCTCTACTGTCACTGTGAACAAAACCACCATTGAAATTGTACCTTAATACAGGTATCTAGGTACAATTATTGATAACAAGCTGATATGGAACTACACTGGTGTCAGATTTGCCTTAGCCCTAGCAATGGATACATTTTTATAGGAAATTAAGAAGTTTTAACGTAGAAAGTACAATGATTGTTTTACAAAGGTTTTGTAGAGAGTGTTTTAACTTTTGTATTCAGAGCTGGGGTGAAAAAACACAAATTAAAAATAAATAAATAAAGATTACTTGGTGAAACCTTGAAAGGTATTTGCTGATTGCCAAATACACTGTGAATCTTGCCCAAAAGATTGTTTCCAATTCACATCACCACTGTGGTCCGAGTATGACCTCTTACCTTCAGGACATCCTTTGATCCAAGAAGATTTCAGCTGTTCTGTCAACTTGAATAAATGTTTTTATTCTTTCTGGCACTCTGTACTCTGCTGAATTCTGAAGTTATTAATGTGATACCTTCAGTTGTATTTTGTATTCCTTTACTTTTGTGATTATTGTCTCGCTGTGCTTTGTGTTATGTCCTCTGTAGTGTTAAATGTATCTCTGTTTTTTTAAGCTCTGGGTCCAGAACAAATTTCCCTCGGGGAAATAAAGGTTTCATTCATTTGGGGTGCAGGTACTCAGTTTTACAGTGGTTGTCCTACAAACGGAAGGTTGGCGGTTTGATTCCTGCTCTCCCCAATGTACATAATGTTGATGTGTCCTTGGGCAAGACACTTAACCCACCTTGCCTCCAACGTCTGGAGGACTGGTGTATGAATGTGTGAGAATGATTGGTAATGGTCGAGAGTGTGTGTTGGTGCAAAATGAATGAATCTTGAAAAGCGCTATAATACTGTAAGTTCTATGTATTATTATCATTATTATTAAACTCAAATGAGCTGAGGTGTACCATTCACTGAAAACAAGTCTTAAGTCATTACTCTGTGATTGACAGCTAATCTTTCAGGATGTCTCACCGGCATCAGCCCCTCATGACCCTGAAATGAAAGGATGAATGTAACATGCTGGGTAAATAGATGTACGGGGTATAAAGACAATGAGTTAATTAATAGACTTGAATAAGTCCAAGCAAAGTTTCACTTCATGTTCGGTACCAAAAATCATTTTTGGTTTTATTTTAAAATAATATCAAATAAAATTTGATTTTGCACTGAATAGTAAGTCCTGCTGTGTGGTTGTCCAAATTATGGTCATAACACATAAGTTCACTTTTGGGACTCGTCTGATGAGAAGTTACTCAGCCCGAAAAATCCCTCTGCCCCAGTGGCTTTTCTCATTAAAAGTGGACCACGATTAACACCATCAATGTTTCTGCTTTTAAAATGTGTTGCACAAACTAAGATATAATACCAGAAATAGTCTGAACTGTAGTTTAGGTGTCTGCCAAGGGACTATTTCGCTGGCATTTTTACCCTTTCATTTTTTACCTCTGTGTAGGGCTGGAGCCTGTCCCAGCTGCTTCTGGCCTAAGGGGGGGACACCTAAGACCAAAAGACAATGGACAGACAACTGTACAGGGTCTAATGAATATTAAATTCCCAGAGCTGTACTAATTTTCTACATTTTAGGGACTCTCTCTTAATGCCATATTCTGCCTGTGTGGCACACAGTGTAGATGATAAGATGTAATGAGAGGCTGCAGCCACTAGAGAGCAGAAAAACACCTGGACTGAAGATCCAGGACAGGACACATGTACAGATCAGGAACGGGCAGCTGGGGAGGAACATGAAGAGTCTGGAGCAGCGTGTCTTTAGAACAGTGTATTACTCCCGTCCTGTAAGAAACAACTTAGTGGGTCATATTCTAACATAATCGACATAAACTAGAGATTTAGATTTAGAGGTTTAGACTATTTAATATCAACGCAACCAACTCTGGTCTTTCAGTGAGGAGTCTGCATCTCCCCGTGTTATTGTGGGTTCTCTCTGGGTTCAAAATGGTGTGAATTTACATTTTGCTTTTCTGAACCCTTCTCAGGTATGATGCTTCCATTTCAGCCCTGCAACTAACTGGCAATCGTTCAAGGCGTACCCCGCCTAAGGCCCAAAGCTCCTGTCACCCGCAACCCCTAACATGAATAAGCAGATCATTATTATTTTTTTATGAATGGATGTATTAATATCTAAAAAGAGAAGTACAATCTGCATTGATAATCTATTACTAAGACTTAGTTTTTGCCAAACAGCTTCTGCTCTCGGATCGATTGGTCATGGCCACACCCACATCCAGGGGAATCCCGCCGTTTTCCCTCATTGCAATAAACCACTGCAAGAGGGAAATGACTCACTAAACCACTCTGGTCTTTCTCCCTTATTTACAGGTAATGGTGACCAATATAAAAGTTTAAATTGATTGTTTAAACTGTTAAGACATTAGAGAACACTTTTGGTGCTAGCTATTTCAAGTTCAGGCAAGGTAAATGTTGTAAAACAATTTATTCAATGTTGCGTTGAGCCCGCACCTCGAGTGAATTTAAAGTTTGCCATCTTGTCTTGTAGTTAATTTTAGTTAGAGTCTATTGTTGTTTTTGTGTGTCTGTTTTTAATTGAGGATTTGCAGAAGATTCTTTCTCCGTAACATTAACAAGTGTTTTAAAAATTAAAATCATGGCATTTATGGCTGCAATTTACACTTTTTCTGGCCTCAGAATAATAGTAACTCACTAATTTAAACTTGTTTAAAGTAAGATGTTAAGATAAAGATCAGACAATAAATATTTAAACATCCTACATTTTCACACACACACACACACACACACACACACACACACACACACACACACACACACACACACACACACACACACACACACACTCTCTCTCTCACACACACACACACTCACACACACACACACACACACACACACACACACACTCTCTCTCTCTCACACACACACACACACACACACACTCACACACACACACACACACACACACACACACACACACACACAGAGGGAGGCTCTGGTTAAGAGGTGCCTGGCACTAGGAGGCCCCGGAGACTAGGGTAAAGTCTAAAGGGATGGTCAGGTCTCCATTAGGAGTGGCACTAGGTGGGTTAAGTATCTTGCCCAAGGACACAATGACAGTATAAACTAGGGAGAGCAGGAATCAAACCACCAATCATTGGTTTATAAGACAACCGTTCTACTACCTGAGCCACTGCGCCCCAGTATTCTTGGACACGCATTCGGGTTGAGTTTCAGGATAAAAAATGAGCTTCACCGCCTGCCTAAAGCACCGATCCCGCTGAATAGGCCATTCGAGACTCCGCGGTCTGCAGACGGGACACCCCTCACCAGCAGAGGGCAGCACAGTGTTGTTTGGTCAAACCTGGATCGTTTCCGTTCCCCGAAGAGAATGTAAACTTCCGTCCCCCAGACACGCTCCATGCTACAGACAGCCACAGTGAGGAGTTTAATAAAGAATCTTTTCTCTTTCACAAACTAGTCATGTTTTCAGTGACGTTAGCCCGACGCTGGTCTCTGCTCCGTCCTCTGCGGACTGTCAGTGTCACGGCGGCCGGAAACAGAGCGTGTCTGTCGGTGTGTGTCCGCCGTCTGCAGCTGGGACATGTTGGTGAAAGGTCGTCCATCAGCAACAAGGTGTTAACTCAGAGTTAAATAAGGAAGGCATTGCTTTATGTACCATTTATAACTTTAACAACATGCATGCTATTGTAGAGTCAACAGTCCTTTAACACTGATCTGTCTGGAGTCATGCTGTCGATATTAACATAAAGCTTATAGCATTTTATCTCCTATTGATGGAAAATTGTGGGTGGAATCCTTTGTTTCTTCTTCTTTTCGTTACCTGCAGGTTAGAATAACCCCATTAAGTTTCATAGTATATTTTTAAACATTGCTCCACATAATGCTTTCTATGGTTGTTGCCGTTTTATGAAAAAAACTGGAGATATTTAGTAATTCCAGAAAATGTTAATGATTTTTCTTTTGAAAACTTGAAGAAAACAAATAAATTGTTGCTATGTCACATTTAATTAGACATGTAATTGTGTCCGAGTTCAGGTACATTTTAAATCAAGGATTTTAAACCTTTTAAGAAAAACACGGAACAGATACTGGTTTATTTTCATTTCAGTGAATTATTTTTCTCTACATCATGTGAAACATTATGTTTCAAACTAGATTTTTAAAAGAGACTTTTTAATTCTACATGATTATAGAGGGTCTAGTGCAGCCTTAGATTACAGTTCAAATTCACACCAGCAAACTCTAATGTGCTGTCCTGTGTGTTTACAGGTGCGTCCCATCTGCGCTGCCTCTCGGTGTATGTCTACAGGGTCCCACTCCGAAGACGGGGAGCTCATCTACACAGGCAGCCTCGGGATGGCTGTACGAGGTTTGTCTCTATGTCACAGACTGATGCGTGTAATGTCTTTTACATACACTGGTCCCAGAAAATACAGTTTGGCCTGTCATTCACTTAAAAATGTCAAATAAATAACTAAACTAAACCTTATTGATAAAGGTGTTTCCATAATCCGACTCCACTAACCTCTCAGCGGAAACACGAAGGGAAGTTATGTTGATGCACAGCGGCTTAATAAAAACTACACATCCCAAAATGAACTACAACAAGTGCACATTATCCTCCGCCCAGCGCTTTGTTTTGTGACGAAACAGGACAATTTAGAGAAATAATGTAAGCAACTCCACAGCAGTAATGTTTGTCTGTTTTGAATAAAGAGCTCTGTACAACAATAAAGATCATCATTAAATGTTTTACAACACAGTGAACTCCACACAACAGCACAGAGTGTGTGTATGTAACCTATTCAACACAGAAAAGACTCACTGACCATAACATTTCCAACATCTGTAAACCTGGTCTGGTCTCGGTCTGGCCAAATAATCCACCAAAGCCACATCCTTTCCATTTATTAGTGGTCATTAATGACACAGTGAATGTCATCATTTATTTAAGCCAATGAGCCACGTGGCTTAAGTTTTGTTTCTCACAAATGTGTGCAAAGCGGTGTTGCAGCAGCATTAACTGTGAACAATAAAAGTCATGTATAAGACACTGTGGCTCTAGAGGCCTTTTATAAACTGTGGCTTATGCAGATATTTATAGAAGAGAGTAATGGTTGATGCAGAGTTACTTCAAACTCATCACAAACACATCTCATGGAGATTGGCTTCAGTCGGCTTTTGGAAAAGTTTGGGGAGTGTGCAATAAATTGTGGGATACCATTAAGATCTTAGGCTGTGTCTGAATCAACAAACTAATCACTAATAATGCATTATATAGTGATTACGCCATTTTGTAGTGTGTCTGAATTTCTTTTTTTTTTTTTTTAATTGATAATGAAATGGGCAGTACTAGTAGGCACATACATGAATATAAAACTTTCAAATACAATACAATAATGCCAGGGGATTACAAAGAAGAAAATGACAAGTTTTGACTAAATGACCAAATAAAACAGAACAGATTTGGATATAGCTGAATACTGTATCTTACACTTCCACCAGTCCCTGAGTGGATGTTCAAACTAGCTTTGGTATTTCTGTCACAAACATTATCCCAAATATTTTATTTATTTATATATATATATATATATATATATATATATATATATATATATATATATATATATATATATATATATATATATATATATATATATATATATATACCAGCTTTACCAGTGTTACAGCTGGAACACCACTGGAGGAGGCAAGGTGGGTTAAGTGTCTTGCCCAAGGACACAACGACAGTATGTGGAAGAGCGGGATGTTATGATGTTTAGGGATGTTTCGATTGAACCGCCCACCGACAAGATCCCCACAAACAGAGTAATGTAGTTTGTTCAGTTCAGTAGAGAGTGCAGTGACAGTTATGTCGGTGAAACTAAACAAAAGCTTCAGCAGAAACTCCTCCCTCTAGAGATATAAGCTCAGCTCTCTTATCAGTTGATTAGTTTAATCATCTTCACCTTGAAAACTGAGTCCAGATGCTTTTACTTCAACTTTTTTTTTTTCCAAAGACACTTAGACCATATCTGTCGGTGATTGTTCACGGTGAGCTGGCTGCAGTGAAGCAGCAGAACAGTGCACTACTCATTGCACACATTTAAATGAAGTATCAATACCAACAAAGAAGAAAAAAACGTGATATTGTATCAATTTAAGTATCAACACTAGAGCACACATTCATGAGGGCTCTAGTTTGGTTGCGTTAGGAATCAAAGGCATAATGATAAACAGTGTTGAGTGTTTTTAAAGTGGAGGCTGGTGTGTATGTAAAAAAAATGGTATATATATATATATATATATATATATATATATTCTCTATAATGCTGAAATGATTTAAATGCTACTTGAACCATTTGCTATTGCATAATTCAGTTCTATGTTTTTTTTTCTTTTCTTAGACTGTTTGTTATCCATCAGCTGCCCAGCAGAGGGTGCACTTGAGGATAAAACAGATAATTTGCCAATAACTAAATGAACATATTCGTCAACACACACAAAATGGAGTCTTATGGAGCCTTTAATTTGTATGTAACATAATTTTAAAACCGCAAATACAGCTTATGTTCTGGAAAGAAGGAAAGATATTTATGTGCATTATTAGTCAGTCTGCCTCAGGGCATCTGTGGCTACAGTTCACCAGTAGCTCACCATCACCAGTGTGACTGTGTATGAATGAATAATGGACGGCGATGATGGAGAAAAGCGCAATAAAAATCCAATCCATTATTATTATTATTATTAAGCTGAAGGACTTTTTTTTAGTTTTTGCAGATATGTATTTACAAACTGTGATGTTAAACCTGCCATGTGCCTCAGGTAACAATCCTCTGTGTGTTCTGTCTCAGGGGTGAAGGTGTTCTCCTACAGCACCAGTGGAGCCAGCCTGGTCCTGATGCCTCAAATCCTGCTGAAGACCGGGCTGGGCCCAGAGCCTGGCGTTTCAGGCGCTTTTCTGGAGTCATTGGCTTCTTCACCTTCCTAACGCCTGTCCTACTGCACGTGGTCACCAAAGGCTATGTGGTGCGCTTGTACCACAACGCAGAAAGAGACACTTACACCGCCGTCACCTACAGCGTCTTCCTCACCGAGAAGAGGACGGTCTTCCACCAAAAACAGGTCCGGATTCCCTCCGTCAGCAAAATGTTCACTACCTTCTATGCACATAAGACGGGACTGTTGGTAAACCCAGACCTGTTCCCCCTCCCTCATCATTATAACCACCTCATGGGCTACGATAAACCTTTTCAATTTGTCTCTGATGATCTGGAGGGGTCCGACAAGAGCTGAGAGAAAACCTTACTGTGGGAACAACTTGTAAAGGACTGGACAGAGATGTGCTGTTGAACATTTTGACATTAAATCCTAATAAATAATGCTTCCATACCCAGTTTTCTTCTTGCTGTCCCGGTCTCAGTATTTCAACAACAAAGTATTTCAAAAAATATTTTTAAAATTCCCCCACACAACACCAATAGATTACATTAAACCAAGGTTCGCCTCATCAATCACTGCACCAAAGCACAAAGCATTGCCAACATTTATCTGCGTTTGATTTGCTGTCCTTTTCTCTATGCTGTGAAATAAGACGTATTGTACAACGGCATAACCATTTTCTCTGTATTACTGGAAGACGTCGTGTCTCCTGAAGACCACTCATCCTCACAGATGATACCTGTTACAATAAGCTTAAGGGGATTAAACCGTCAAACTAAATGCAAGAGATGGAATCTAACTGCCATTTAGATAATATTTCAGGTGCATTTTAATACTAAAACTTGATAAAAGTTCAACATATGTCAAACTTTCCAGTGAGATTGTTCATCACAGTGCATGACATTTTTAAACAGCAACCATTTGTGGTATGTTGTACATTATTGTTTGTGCTTTTTTCTGAAATCACAGTGCAGTTGATGGACACCTGAGGAACAAGCCTACGCATGTGACAGTTCTGCCACCAGAGGGCAGCAGATACCTTTTTTTTTATTTTTTTAACACCAAGGACTCTTTTTTTACCTCCAGGCTAAAATAATTGAATAGGCAGCCATCCACATTTTGGTCTCACATTGAAAATATGTTTCCAGTTCACTCACAGTTTCCAGAACAAAGTCATCCTTTTGAGTTGATGTGTATTATATATTCTTTCTTTAAGCAGGAAACACTGAGTTAATCTCATTTCCAGAGGAGTCCTGGCCCCTGAGGGGAACTCTTGTAGATGTTTTTAGTGACTTTGGCTAACACTGCTGGAGAAATGGAGCATTGAATCTTTTCACAGTTTCCTAAAACTTGACAAAAATAGTGTAGTATTAGTAGCTAGTCTAAAATAAGACTTTTATTTGTTTTAATTGACTGAAACTTGACTAGACTAAAACGAGTATGAATGAGACTAAAACTTAAAAAAAACTAAAATGACAGTTTCACACAAAGACTAGACAAAAATTAAAACTAAAACAGGCCAAAAACAACTCTGCTTCCGTCCTTGTTATGTCTTTGTTCAATGTAATATTCTATTAGTGTTTCAATAATTTGTTTAAGAATAGAAACGGCCCTGTTTAAACTACACTGTTTGTATTTAGTGTTCTCTGACACTTCCCTATGCCTACTTATATTTCTATTATGTGTAGATAATATTGATATAATACATCATAGAAACAGTAGGTGGGACCTCGCTGATGTGTTGCTCAGATGGAAATGTAACTTGATAATCACCATTTAATCCTCAGTATGCTTTTATCTGTTTTAAATATAACACACATTTACTACATTTTTGGGATGTGTCCAAATTAGAGCGTCAGAAACTGATCATATCAATCAATTATAATGGATTAAAATAATTGTATCAATTTTAAACAGGAACAATAACACACCACATTTTTGACCACTTGTCTTTGTTAGTCCACCAGGCGTGTTCAGAAGTCCAGAGACTTTCTGAATTTCTATTTTATGCTGCCGTCCTCTAAGTGCTTAATATCCATGTCCAAAGAGTTTGTTTTCTTCTTCGTGTATGAATTGTACAGTATGTGTCTTGTTTTATCTAAAGTGTCTCTTCCATTGAGTGAGTCCGCAGAGGGCTGGTGCCGATATCATGGCCCTTTTGTTCCAGATCTTCCATAAAAGATCACTATCATTATGGTTGATAGTGTTGTCTCACACCTGGGACACTGTCCTAAAGAAGTGGGACTACATCACCAAATCTGTCAAGACACAACAGTGACATCATGTGACTTTTCTGAGGAAGACTGCAGGAAGTTTAGCAACAAAACATGTTGCAGTAAACACTTAAAAACATTGATCTAATTATAAGAAAACTAAAAGTTCATTTTTGGTTTCATGGACGGACTCTTGCTGTTGAAAGTACCCTCTGTGGCAGCCTTATTACCCAACATGCCTTTGTTGAGAAGTAGAGTTTTGGTTTGTGATTGATAATAGCCCTGACATTGAACTGTGATTGCTTGTTAGCACTTTAACAAGGGGAAAAATATTATAGGTTATTATGGGACGGTTTGGTACAGGAAACCTCTTCAACAGGCATGTGTTTCCACTCCGCTCGGTCCAGGAGAGCAACCTCAGATATGAGACAAAGATGTCATTGAAGTGCCTCCAAAGTTGTGTCTATATGAGAAATAAAACATTTGAAGCAGACTTTTTGAAACTTGAATGCATTGTCATTATACGTACAATGTGATAATTCATAAATGTTTTAATGTTTAATGTTAGTAATGTTTTAATTCATAAAGTCAGATCTGTAACAGACTGACTCTGATTAATACCACAAACAACTGTTGATAATACAATAGCTTTGATAAAGTTTTTACTTTTACGTCTCATTTTCTCTGGAATGGGGATTATCTATCGTCCAATCAGCTGACTGTGTTTAACTATGCTCCTCCCAAAGTAGACCACAAAGTCGGACCCACTTGGAACTCTTTGGTGGTACTTTTTGGTGAACCTTTTGACCCCTTTTTTGTAATCGAAACTCGCCAGACCTGAACGAACCCACCTCAGTGGAACATAGTCTTTCTTCTGTCTTTTAAAAATCCATCCAGTTCATAATTTCCTGCAAAAAGTTGCTTTTTCAAAAACTCTTAAGCCATAAGTAAACATTTTAATTTAAGTATTTCCAGCATTCGAGCAGTTCAGGTCCCCAGCTGTGAATAACACCACATACACATATGTCTGGGGTTACGGAGGTGTATTTTTATTTGTCATCTCAGTCTGACAGAGCTGCTGACAGACCTCGGAAAGACAACAGGACATTTATGAAAACTGCTTCTGTATAAATAAAGTTATTATTTACAGCTGCTGCTAGCCATCACTCATTAGCAGATATAATTACAGCTCTAAACAACAACAGCAGGAACTCACTGGGCTGAAGAGATCAGTGGATGGGAAAAAAAACCTGTACCAACCTCTACAGATGGCATCAACATTTCATTAAAAAAAAACAGGTCTATGTAAAGAATAAGCAATTATGTTCATGACCAAATATGGATTAATAAAGATCCATTATAAGGTTGTGATAGTTTCCAGTCCTCTGTGCTCTGTCTGTATCCTGTTAGCTTCCCCAAATGTGTACACTGGGTAACTTCAGTGCTCACACCGGCAGAGACAGTAGAGCTGTGACACAGTGACACTAAGACAAATACAAAATACAAAGTTTTGTAGTATATACCTAGGAACGGTTATGATCCGCTCGTGTTGGGGAATACTTCCTGGTGACATGACTCAGCCTCTGTTAATGTGCATGTTCAGTTAATGTTTTTGCAGTTGATGTGTTATTGCTGTATGGTGTGGTCACTAGTTCGTTCTGTTAAGGTTGCCTGTTTAAATGTTTATTATCTTAATGAGACTCCAGCTGTACTAAAACCTGACTCCAATTGAGGTCATTAACTGACAATGTAATATTTAATGTATGTCAATCTATTTTCTGTCCACAAATAATAAGCCGGTACTTTTAAACTTATTTCCTGGTCTGTGGTCCTTTTCTAACTTGCTTACTCAAAAGCCCTAACCTAGCCAAACTTAACTGGTCCTTTCCAGGGTAAAAGAATGATATCTTTTACAGATCTTACAATGGTGTTGAATAAATCAGAATAATACATAAGCTGACACTCCTTTTTTCCTGCCTCTCAGTGTAGTCAACACTGACTATTGACCACACACCAAACTGTTGCTCTGATCCAGACTGAGCCATCTCCTGACACTGACTGAAGCCGCGGGTCGCCTTTATCGCTGCGCAGAAAAGTGATGACCGGTGAAATGGGAGAAGACGTGCCATTGGAACATGTTTGAGGTTTGACACTGCCTCTCTGTGGCACGTCGGCCACAGCCTGAAACTGATGCTGCTTGACCTTGGTCATTCTCAAACTAAAATACCTCCAAAGTGTCCACACTGGGATAAGTTCAGCCTAATCCTCTCCTGATGGGACAGGAGGACATCTGGAGCCTGTAAGAAACTGGGTAACAACAGAAAGGCTGTATTTATTACATTAGAATTACTACTTAGACCTCAGATATTGTAATAATTTTTATGACAATGTAATACATGTCATAAACTATAATTTTTTTTTTTAGCTTTGCAAGACATTATCATTCAGTATTACATTTATTAAGTAAAGCTCTAGATCTCTTCTTCTGCAATATAATAGACCAAACTGAAAAATAATGCCATTACTTCTAATTGCTAGCTTTTAATAGAAATAGGGGGTAGGATTTTATATTAAAAAATCTAATTAGAGGCTTTGTAATTAATTTCTCAATTAATTGCATAACATTATTTGCCCCAAAAGGAAAATTTTTTTAATCGATTTTATTGAAGCAATTTGTGCTCGCTTTGCATTTAGCTGGTACTGTAGGGTGGTGTGCAAACTCTCTTTTTTAAACAATTTGCACAAAACAAAGCCATCATTTTTTTCTTTTTAATAATATAACTTTAAAACGTATCAACTTAAAAAGTTGATATCAAAAGGCTGTGTAGTGAATATGGTCTCGTTGATGAATAATTAATATGAATATGAATTATGAAAATTAATAATTAATATTTTGTTTATGAAAATATTAATTTCTTTCGGGGCACCACCTTAGTTTTAGCAGTTCTAAGGAAACTGATTATGTTTGATAAGTCTCAATACTGAAGGAATGAATCCTAACTTGTTTTCAGACCAAATCTACGTAAACAATGAAACAAGAAATGTCTTTATGGGGTTTTATTAAAGATTATGCAGGTTAAAATATGAATAATAACAGTGGAGAGGACATAAAGGGATAATTAGGGCAAATGATGAAAATAAAACATTGATTGACGATGGCACAATGGTTATACCTTTGATGGAACAAGATGAGTTTAATTCTGTTTTAATTTTAAGCGATTTAATCGGAGTGGTTACAGAGCAACGGGGCCGTTAAATGGCTTAACAGAAAGGGGACTATTGACGGCTATTTGAAGATTGTGAAAAAGGGAAGAGGTACTGTTGGACGTAATTACACAGGTTTATAACGCCAAGCTTTCTCTTGTGTCACGTGCTCACTCACTCTTTATCTGGTGATTTGGCACCAGCAGTGCGGTTCCGATCAGTCCCAAAGGTAGGCTTCGAGATTCCCGGTCGCGGCTGGTTTCCGCAACAGAAGGCAGCACGTGTCCACGCCGTTGAGCTGGTTTAAGGCGGCGCCTTAGCAACAAAGCGGCGTCCTGTGATTGTCCTTGAGGGTAAAGTAAACTTTACCAGCGGTTGCGAATAAAGTCTTTAAACTGAAGTCCGCTACAAGACAAACTATGTCTTTTGGATTTACCAAAGACTTTCTTTCGTAGCGTCAAAAACCTTTCAAAACTACAAAAAGTTACTTCCGCGAGGAAGTGATGTAATTCCGTGGATAAGAAGTTTTCAAACAAAAATCAAATGTGTTGGATCTTCAAAAAGGATAAAATTTTACGTCGCACGGTGTGTGTGCGGCTAGAAGACTTTAGAGTTGCGAGGAAAAATACGACCGAAAGTTAAGCTTAAGAAAGAGCGTGAATAGAGTTACAAGAAAGTTCAAAAGAGAGTTTTTTTAAAAAAAAATAAACGCAGAAAGCTAGAGAACTCGAGAGAGCAAGAAGAGAGCTTGAAGCTTGAGAGGGAACTTGAGAGAGCTTAAAAAGAGTTTGAAGAGTACGATTTCCGCTTTGCCGACTCTTTTGTAAGAGACGCAAAATGGGTGTGTTTACACACGTTTGGTGAAGAGGGGCGTTTACTGAAAGTTTGGGATCCTTAGATAACTTTCTTGTTCCATCAAGTAAAATAAACTTAGACACATTTTAAAAGCGTATTGCTTCTGCATTGTATCATATCTGTACGTGAAATGTCTTTACGAACATTTAGATATCAAACACATATATATTCGTTGTCATTTTCTGAAAACAAATTAATAATTAGTTTTTATTGTACAACACACTTATGCAAAGTAAAACAGAGTAACATCGTTATGTTTCTTGTCCTGTTGGATCCTGTTAAGGGAGAATGGTGAGGTTTGCATAGTTACGAACAATCTTTAATACACGGTTACATTTTAGAGTAATCACTTTGGCTGGGGTTCCGATGCAGCGTTGTTTCTCTGCTTGTCCAGCAGAGTGCACTGTTTGGTCAATTTATAATGCTAGAACAAAGAAGCACAGTTCTTGGCGATAATAAAGACCGTCTTATCGTGGGCTGTATATCACCGGATCAACGTGCCAAGAGGCACCACAAAGTCGGGTTTGCCAAGAGGCGGTACCTACATCGTTTGAAGTACTGAAAAATAAAGCTGTAAATATAATTTCACTCTTGCGTGAACTCTTTAACACAACATACGAACATCTGGAGAGGATTAGCAAGAAGACGTGAATTGAATCTCCTCATCTGTCCTTGGCCTGGATAAACAAAAAGGGAGAGTCTTTAAAAGTTCGGAGTTGTAAATTATTCATGACTCTGAAGGGTGTTGGTTCCTCCTGGTACGAGACACTACAGTCCCCCTTTCGGCGAAAGGCAGGTTCCAATGTCTTGTGCCGACTCCATCCTTGAAGTACCAGGACCAGGAAGCAAGTAACACGTTAAGGACACAGAGTTTGGCGTTATAACATGTGTAATAATGGGAGTGTATTTAAGAGTAAAAGGGGGTTTTTACTTGGCGTCATTAAGTCATCTGCTAAGGGAGGTAGATTGAGTTTATCATTTAAAAGATGGACTTAATGGGAATAAAGAACAAGAGAGTTATTTCATTTTTAAATGGGTTTAGAGTTTATTAAATTGTTGATAATAAAAGAACACACATTAAATGATTATAACTTTTAAGGGACATTGCATGCATTTTAGGGGTATGGGTAGTCATAAAAGTTACATGAGGTATATATATTGGTTATATTGAACATACATAACACATAGCACATTAAACTGAATCTGTCAACCTCCGTATGACTGGGGTTGGTTCAGATTCTTCGGAAACAGAGAGGTCTTGGTTAAATGCATCGGCTTCAGGGGGTAATGGACTACCTGCAATGTTTTCTCTATTCCCAGGGCGGCGACGCACGATTCGTGCAACGCCCTGAGTACAGCGGTTTAAAGCGTGTTTTAAGGTGTTTTACGCTTCTAAGAAGCACGATGGTGATAATGATGGTCATGAAGTAGCCTATTCCTACTGTGGCTGCAAGAACAGTGTCGGGAGTTGACCAGGCATACATAATTGGTTGGATAGGAGCTTGTTGTTTTTGCTCTATTTCTTTTAACACATTATCAAGGGGTGCAATGTCAATGGTTCTGCTACCTTCAAACTGGATTTGATTGAGTGTAGCAGGGTGTATTTCGAGAGGATGGGTTGAAAAGAAATCTGATATTTCTATTTCACTCTCGTATTGGTCAGCGTCAAGGTGGTATAAGGCGACGTCCCCAATGTGAAGGATTGCGTTTTGGGGTACATCTACCCAGAAAGTTTGGTCGGGCAAGTTAATACGGGAGGAGGTGTCGTGCTGATCGTAAGTCAGCATTCCGTCTGGAAGAGGGGTGTTTACTAGCCAGCGGTTACCGATGATCTCTGCTTGAGTGACGGTAACTTGGTGGCGAGCCGTGATTGTCGTTGGACATCTGGCTTGAGGGCTCATGGGCTTAAGGCCACAGATCCCGTCGGTGTTGTCCCGAACAAAGGGTTTACTGGGACATAAGTAGTGTATGTCCTTGGTTAGGTGCACATGCGTAGATTAGGGGCCAGGTACAAATCTGGATTGGCATCATGGTATGCCACTACTGAAGGAGTGTGCACTTTAACGCGTGTCTCCGTGCCAGGACCCGGCGTTTACAACGTCTTTGAGACGATAGATGTTCTGGGCTTCAATGATAGGCAGATTCAGAATAAAAGCCATTTCCCGGAACTCTGGGTTGGCGTAAATGGGTACGGCACTACCTAAAGTGTATGCTAAATGGGCCTGAAGTGGGGTTACAAGATCTCTAGTGGCGGTTCCAAGGAGGGATTGTACTAGTGACAGAGGGATAAGGTAGGGTGGAATTCTTCCCATGGCTAAGCTGTCCACTGAAGAGCTTATGTCTCGGAGCATGTCATCCATTAGTGCGGTGACTACTTGTGCTTGCACGTAGTCCACCTGGAAAAGGGTCATAAGTAACTCTACAGCTCGGTGGGTTTTGTTTAGAGCTTCACTGTGTGTGTTTACCACCAACACAGTGTCCTTCAACGTTTTCCCTACTGTTTGGAGTTGCTGTTGCTGTTGGATGATCTGCGCTCTGATGTCAGGGATTTCAGCCTGTAATTCTGAGACATGTCTCTTGACCGTGGAAATGCTAACAGTATTGACTGTGGACAACCCGAGGTTAAACAAGGTACCCACAGCAGCCGCTGCAACAAGAAGTCCTCCTATAAACCGTTTAGACCTTTGGTTAGCTCCAGTGAGTTCAGCCTGAGTAATTGTAAATTTCTCAAGCTGGTTAAGCATGTGGGAAATATCAGTTTCAGCGTGATTAAGAATAGAGGTGGTCCAGCTAGCGCCGGCCCAACTGGTGAGCCCTTGAGTGGCTCGGACGTGTTTCCGATACACGCCGCTTGGGTTTAACCTGACAAAACCCTTTGGGTATGCAGGCGACAGTTTGTGATCAACAGTCCGGGTTGGTCCTTTAAAACGATCCCGGCTGTTGGTCCGGCTCTATAACATCTGGTGATCCCATGCCCATAAGGCTGGTGATCAGGAGGAGTATCGTCCACATCATCCTGGTGAAAGAGAGAGGACTTTTTAGCCAGTGTTTCATTGACAGCAAATACCGGAATTATCAGTTACAGTTGTTGAATTACTCACAGTTACCACTGAAAACGAAATGAAAAGTGTTAGGATTAGAGTTAGAGGTTAGTTGTTAGTGGTTACTGCAAGTTAAGGGATCTGTTTGAGACTACTTGGGAGCGTGAACGCCCCCTGTAGATCCCATGGGGTTTTGTGCAACTTTATCTGGTTGCGGTGTATCCACTTGAGAGTGGGTTCCTTTCTCCCTTTGGTGATCTTTATCTGATACACCACCGGGATAGTTTGTTGACAATGGAGTACGGTCCTGCCCAACGCGGAGGAATTTCGCGTCAGTCGGTTGGTACCACCTTTTGTTTGTCCAGTGAGTTGACTGAACATGTAGTACCACACTTTGTCTCCCACCTGTAGTTCATCCCTAGATGACTTTTGGTCATAATAGGCCTTACGTCCTTCTACACTTTTGCCTAGTTTTTCTTGGGCAAAGGCGAAGGTGGTTTTCAGGTGTGATTGGAGATCAGCCATGTACTGATGTGTGGTATAGGCCGTAGCGATGTTAGCCTCTCCTGGCTGATACAGTAAATGTAGGGGAAGCGTCATCTGCCTACCGGTCATGAGCTCAAACGGGGAGACTCCGGTCGCCGTGTGTGGCGTGGCTCTGATAGCCATCAGGACCAAGGGCAGTTTGACGTCCCAGTCTCGGTGATTAGATGCGACATATTTCTTTAGAATGTCGATCACCGTCGGTTTGCTCTTTCTACTTGGCCTGAGGACTGGGGGTGGTGGCTGACGTGGAATTTTGCTTTCACGCCCATGGTTTGCCACAGTTGTCCCATCACCTCGGCGGTGAAGTGAGTACCACGGTCAGAATCGACCTTACAGGGTAAGCCGAATCTGGAGAACACGTGGTTCATGAGTAGAAAGGCTGTGGTTTGTGCCGTGTCGTTTGGGGCTGGAAGTCCTTCCACCCATTTAGTGAAGGCACAGGTGACCATTAGGATGTATTTGTTGCCCCTTGTTGATTTAGTCAAGGGTCCCATCCAATCGATTTGGAGGTCAGACCACGGAAAAGAAATGCCCCTTCTTTGTAAGGGTGCACGATGGAGTGGTCTTGTCGGTTGAAATTGGCAGCATACTAGGCAGCCTTTGATGTATTCTGCCACGTCCATTTGCATGTGTGGCCAGTATGCCACTTGTTGGAGTGCCTGGTGTGTTGCGCGAACACCTCTGTGGCCTGCTACAGGAGTCATGTGCGTGCGTTAGCATGACCCCCTTAGGCTCTGAGGCACTACGAACGCAGGTGAAGTGAGGGTGTCAGAGACGTGAGACAAGCAAGCCATGACGCAGGTGGAGTCGAGCGCACCGCCCATAGCTTTTTAAGATAAGCGTCGGAGGAAAAGTCAGTGTCTACGATGGGGTTAGACACCGGGTCTGAAAGGTAAAGGATGAGTTTGTGGATTGCCGAGTCCGCTGCCTGAAGGGCAACGAGGTCGGAACCAGCGAAAGAAAGAGAAGAAGTAGATTGGTCTGCAGGGGCCGGAACCGAGGCATCGGTTGCGGTTGCTGTAGACCGGTAAGCAGACAGACAGAATGGGTGGGTTGGGTGGGAAGGGGTCGATCGACGAGGGTTCTGGCTGGAAATGCCAGAGCGTGCACGTCTAGAGCCCCTTGTTTTGCCATGAGGTCTGCCTGATCGTTCAGGTCTTTGTCCAGTCCAGGGGCTCGAGAGTGGACCCTGACCTTCTTCCAGTACACCTGCATGTCATGGTCCTCGACCAGACCGTCGCCTACGAGAACAGGTCTTTGTGTTTGATCGTCTTTTTCGCGGATGTGAGAAAGCCATTGCTCTTCCATAATGGCAGGTGGGCAGAGAAGCTGAGTCGTGCGTAATTTGAGTCTGTGCAAATTACGAGCTGTTTGATCTGCTTGGCCACTGCTAGTTGGAGAGTTATGATCACGGCTGCGATCTCCGCATATTGTGAGGATTGAGATCCTAACTGAAATTTCTGTGGCTCATAAGGGTTGTCATTGAGCCATACCACACCTGCACCAGCGCGACCAGAGCTTCATGGTGGAAGGAGCATCCATCGACATAAGCAGTGGTCATGTCTTGGCACACGCCAGCATCGAAGTAGTGATGGCGTGTTGGTACAGTGGAGGTGTGTTCGTTTAGCGGACGGCTGTGGCGGGCGTGTCGATTGCGCATTGTTGGCATGCAGCGAGTTCCATGCCTAAGTGCGACTTGTGGTTTTGAGCATAGCGTATCTCCACGTCGAAACTTTGGAGAGCCATGAGCCACGATGCCACGCGGCGTTAGTTACTACGCCGCCCCTAAGTCTTTGACTGGTTAAGAAAGTCACCGGTTGGTGATTGGTGTTCACGATTGTCTTTTGGCCTCCTAAGTAGTGGGCGAAGTGTTTCACGGCCCATACTGTGGCTAGGAGGGCTTTTTCACAGTCGGTATACTTGACCTCGGGTCCGGAGAGAGTTTTGCTGGCGTAGGCCACCACTCTCTTATCCGTGTCATGGACCTGATAGAGGCCTGAACTGAGGCTGTGGCTTGAGAAGCCCACCTCTAAGTAGAAGACTTTGGTGTGGTCCGGGTAAGCTAGGCACGGGCTCTGCGCAGATTGTGTTTGAGCGCCTGCATTGCCTGCTCTTGTTGTGGACCCCACGCAAAGGCGGTGTCCTTTTTGAGAAGGTCCGTCAGTGGTTTGGCCAATGCCGCATAGTCATCGACGAATTGTCGAGAATAATTGCAGACTCCCAGGAAACTGCGGAGTTCTGACAAGTTGGAAGGCGGTTTCAGATTGGCAATGCCTTGGATTCGACTGACCTGTGGTTCAACGCCATCAGCGCCTACTAGAAGGCCCACATAGTTTACCTTCTTTCTGCACCATTGACATTTCTCCAAGGAGATTTTAGCACCAGCAATGGTGAGCTGTTTCAGGACGTGGTCGATTTCGTTAATGTGCGCATGGAGTGTCGCGGTGCGCATCAAGATGTCATTGACGTAGATGAGAGTTCCGCTGCGCGCGTCAGGACATGCCTTGTTCAAGAAGATGTTAAATTCGGCTGGGGAATTTAAGTACCCGAATGGGCATCTTGTAAAAGAGTATTGCCGATTGGCAAACGTGAAGGCAAGTTTGTGTTGATCCTGTGGGTCTACAGGAATGGTCCAGAAGCCGGATGCTATGTCCAGTGTGGAGAAGTACTTGGCATCCTGTACTTTGGGCAGTTCTTGGCCAAGTTGGGTCATTGGCCACCTGGAAAGTGGCACGCTCTTGTTCAATTGACGGTAGTCAATTGTTAGGCGCCACTTGCCATTGGGCTTGAGTACTGGCCAGATAGGAGCGAATAAGTACTGTTGCACGGACGAATGATGCCTTTATCCAAAAGGTCGTCTATGATTTCCTGTATCGGTTCATAAGACGCCAGTGGTATTTTGTATTGGCGAACGTAAGCTGGTGGTGCATTCGCAGCTGTTGGAATGCGTACCGTGTGGATGTGGGTTAAACCACAATCCAGCGAGTTTGTCGCAAATGATGTGCGATATTTGAGGAGGACCTGACGCATCAGGTCCCGTTCCTCAGCGTTGTTTATCGCATCAGCCAAGTCTAGTGCTTGTTCTAACTGAGACTCAAAGTCCGGTTCGGGTTTAGAGTCTGGTTGCACAGTTACCGATTTGTCAGTGGTGACGTTACTCGGTAGAGATGTGGTTTTGTCTATATCTGAATCAATGGAGAGCAGGGAGACTGTCTGTATGACCATTACCTCAGCATCAGCCAGATCGACCCTGCAGATAGTGTCGGTATCGACCACAAGTGAGGGGTATATGGCGATTGCCCGAAGGCTTCGTAGACGACTCCGGTCTCCTGTTGTTCAGTCACGAGTGAGGGTGGCATGCGTCCTATGACTGGAATTCTGAGTTCAAAGTCATGGAATCTTGTGTCGATTAGCCACCCTAAAGGTGTGGACTTGGGGCGAGAATGCTATTGGCAGTAGGATTCTGCACTAGCACGTGTGTTGATCGGGAGCCGACCTCGACCAGGGATGTTGCTTGGACAGACAAGCCCAACTCAAGAACAGAGGCGATGGTTGAAAGAACGCTTGTGGAGAGTTAACTTGTTGTCCTGTAGACGCGTTCAGACGTATGTCCATGATGGTACGCGGTGGTATCGTGATGAGATGGTAGTCGTTACTTACCTGACACACATCGGGAATGGTTTGACCCGATTTCAAGTTTCCTTCGGTCAATGAAGGTGATTCCTTACGTACTCCAGTCAGTGACCAGAGAAGCGTTGTTAATGGTGTCGACTTGTACGCCGAGTCTGACTAGCATGTCAGCCCCAATGTACACTGAATGTGGCAGATCGGGGATGACCGCAAAAGTGTGGGTCAGTTCTCTTTGTTCCATCGTACGATGGCAGAGCATAGACCTACGGCGGTTAACGCGTGAGTCGGTGTGGGGTTAGCAGGGAACCGAGTGCGCTTTTTTACGAAGGTCAGGCTTGGGTTTTTATGCGCTAGAGCGTTAAACAGCTCCTGGCTGATGGCAGATTTGTCAGCCCATAAGGCCATCACGACATTGTCGACTGGAGTTGCTTCCAGTGAGATGCCATTGACGATCTGGGGTGTCATCGCTAATGGGTCCTTCAGCGTGCATAGGAAGTTGTCACGCAATGTAAAGGGGTTTGGTTCGCACCGAGGTTGCATGGTTGTTGTACCAGCGGTGTCGGTGGCTACCCTGTCGATTGGTGATTCCCTATCAATCGCATAGCACTGAGATTCATTCAGTAAGATTGGAAGTGGTTCTCGACTTGGGCCCAAATCTTCAGCTGTTTGAAGTCGATCAGTGGTTCAAAGCGATTGAGGACGTCTTTTCCAATCAGAAGTGGGACATTGTCAAGGTGGGACACGTACACTGGGTGTATCAGTGTCATTGGTCCGATGGTCAGTTGAACTAAGGCTACCTCGTTGATGATCGTCCGATCATCAGAGTAAGGCCTTATTTCTAGAGAGCACGGGTGGGACTTCAAGTCCCTGTGGGATCTTCTCGCTATAGCCTGGAGTGATCTGAACAGGTTGCCTGAAATTAGGCTGATGTCAGCGGCTGTGTCGAGAAGTGCTTCGTGCGTCAAGTGGTCTTCTAACAAGACAGAGAGATAAAGCTTCCGAGCTACTCCCTTTTCAGTTAGGTGACCTAGAAATTGGTGAAAGGGTGTTTCACATTCAATAGTCGTGGCGTGGTCATGGCACAGCCCGACATTTGGATTTGCTTGGACCACTAGGACGGCGCTAGACGGAGTGGTGTCTTTGTGATCTGTGTCACTTCCCTCCGTGTTGTCCGTGCTAGGGTCCTGGACAATGTCATTGAGTGGCTCTAGTTCGTCAGAGCCGAAGTACAGGTCTGGGAGATGTTCATTCCCTTCAGTAGACTCTGTATTTTTGTTGCGTGTTAAGTCGATTTGGATCGGTTGTGACTGTTTCTGAATCGGGGCCTTAGAGGCCTCCACCGTATACAGATCAGCCTTGTCCTTGGACTTTTCGCGCATTTGTTTGAGTATGCGTTCTATGGCCCGAGCCTCCTCTGTAGTCAGATTACTGTCACTCATGGGGTTTCCCACGCGATTAGTCTGACTTTCAGGGCTCGGTCCTCGATGATTTCGTCGTGCTCGACAGGTGGGCTACCTGATGATCGTTGGTCTTGGGACCGACGATAATGGTTTCTCCTGTCGTCGCGGTTTTGATAGGACCCCCCTTGGTTACGGTTTGGATTGGTTCGAAATTTATTTTCGAACCGAGGTCTCCAGTGAGGGCCCTGGTCTTTGAACTTACGTTCAGGCCAGGTCGGGTGTGGACCCGGCTCTCCTTTGTGTGGCCGAGGTCCCTCTTTCCTGTCTGGAAAGCGGGAGGCTCCTGGGCCGCTTGGCTTGGAGGTAGGTGCTCCTTCGAGCGCTAGACTCTGATCAACAGTATACAGAGCGGCTGACTCTTGCGGTTTAGTCTGAGTCAGCTTCTGTTTAGTAAATGCCCTTGTTGCCAGTTCGCGAAGTTGGCGGCTGGTTTGAGTCAGCGGGCAGGCAGCAACGCCAAGATGATGGTTGGTAGTTGGATGGAGGTTTTGCACAAAGAGTGTTTTGAAGTTTTTATCCTCCTCCATGTTTGGTTCGTTGAGTGGACCAAAGTAGGCTTTGCGTGGCCGATGATAATATATCTGTGGTGACTCTTGCCGTGCCTGTTTGATTGTTAGGGCGGCTGTCAGTCCCACATTCGTTGTAACGTCTGAGAATTCCTCCATGAGGGACTGACTAAGGAGATCGAAGTCAGCTTGGACCTCAGGGGGTTGACGTTCGATGAAGCTACTAACATCTCTGCTTGATGTTAGTTTTATCAAAAGATTTTGTCCTCAACAGTAGCATTGGGTATTCTCTGGAGGTAGAACTCAATGTCTCTAAGGTGCAGCGCTAGTGTCATGAGCCGATCCTTGATGGGGCTCGGCGAGTGATATGACGCGCGATTTTGTCAAAGTCTCTGTCAGTGGGACCGTAGTCCAGATGTCTCCGTGTCGGAGCTGGTTGTTGGACAAAGTCCGAATGCCTACCTGTTGGTAGTGCGAAGTAATCCGAATGCCTACCTGTGGAAGCTCGCGGAAAGACAGCTGGGCTCGGCCCGGTTGGTCCTCTTCCGTTGCGCCCAGGCGCGTAGTGGTCGCAAAATTGGATTAGTTAGTGAAGTGGCTCTCTGGGAGTCTTTAAACCTACTGGGTTGGTATAATGGAGTAACTGGTTCTAGGTCTGGAGTACCTTTGAATTCCAGTTTCTTACTAGGTCGTGTTTGGGCGTCCTCTGTCAGGCGCGCCTGAAGTTGTTCAATAAGCTGGCGGTCTAAGTCACCTTGTTGAGTGAGGGTCTCTACCCGTGCACTCAGGGTTTCTCTCCGCCGAGCTTCCTGTGCCAGCATATTCGCGGACAGCTGTGCACTTTTGCCTGCTTTGATGAGTTCCTCTCGCATAGCGTCGTACTCATCACGTTGGTCATTGAGCTGCAGCTCTGCTATGTCACGAGCAGACCTTGTTTCGCTCAGCTCGTTCTTTAGGTCACTGAGGGTCCCCTCAGTTATCTGGAGTTTCGTGTGTAACTCCTTAAAGTCAGGTCTGCCTTTTGGAGTGTTTGGGCAAGAGTTTGTAACTCTTGGGTTTGTTTTTCAGAATTCTCCAGGACTCCTTTGGTCAGCTGGAGTTCCTGATTCAACGCCTTGTTCTCGCGTTGGAAGCGGGCGAGGTCCTGTTTCTGGACCTGGATTTTCTCGTGGCTGCGTGCAGGAGATCCTCGGCTTGTTTCTGTTGTGCGCATAACAATAGCCATTTGACCTAACAGCTTGGTTAGGTCCTTGTCTTTTGGCTTAGAGGTTAGCGCAATACTAATCAAGGAGCTAAGAACTGAATCTAGCTCGTTGGGGTTTGTGGTCTGAATCTCGTCCACATATTGGGGTAGCACCTGTTCTGTTAGATCATTTAGAGCTGAGTCTAAGTGATCCAGAAGCTTGATGGGACTACCAGAACCTGTGGACTGTGGATTAGACATGTTGAGAAATGGGTTTCTCAAGGTAAGTGAGTTATTGTTAGATTAAGTTTTAACTGCAAGGAGAGGGTTACTACTTGTAGAGTGTTACGAAGAAGGAGCGTAAAACTCAAGCAGACTGTAAAAGAATTCTTAAAATCTGAGTAAAAGTGTAAATAAAAAAAAAAATTAATGAAGGAATAAAATTAAAATTAAAATTTTATTTTATTTAAAATAAAATAAAATTCTAATTAAACTAAAACAGAAGGGGTATTAAGTCAAATAAGTCAGATTAAAAGTAATAAAAGAAAGAATTGTTGAAGTGGAAGTTTAGTATAAAGTCTACTTGTGATTGAAGTGACCTTATGCTAGTAATAAGCAGTGGCTATGTAGCCATAGCCTGGTGGTGTGAATGTTAATGAGGGTTGACAGTGCTGGGATGCTGCTGTGTTAATCTGTAAAATTAACAGTGCAGAATCAGTGGGTTTAATCTAACAATTCATGCAGGTAATCAGCTTTTACATTACAGCTATGACAAAATTCGTGCAGAGTTAAGTCTATTCAGAAGTAACAGCAGAGGTGTCGTAGTGCTAGTAAGCTGTTAGCGTTAGCATTCCAATTTGACAAATCCTGTGTAGATAGGAAAGTCACAAAACAAGTCTTAAATTGTTAATCAAGCCAAATTAATCAATCAAATTCAATGCAGGGTTAGCATCAAAGATTTTCTAAAAACAGATGCAAAGTTAATTAAAAATGTCACAATTGTTAGTTAACTCCTATTGTGCATTCAAGGTTGTTAAACACAGGCAGTTATTCTCAAAGCAATATGGCATTTGCAAACTTGTGTATTAAAAGAAAACACATGTATTAACAGAAGCAAAACAGCTTGACAGCAGTTCAGTAGTTGTTAATAAAGCAGAGTAATTCACTTTTTATGTTAAGTCAATCAGGCTTTTCAGTGTCAATGAAAGCTTAAATTATTCAGTTAAGTTCTTAACTTGAATTAGTCACTATTTTGAGGAAAAAGTGTAATTCCGTTGAGTGACCACCAGAGAGAGACGTAGAGCTCCTCTCAGAGATTTTTAGAAGTTTCGCACTTCTCTTCCACTAGGGGGTAGCAGACTTTCTGGAGTCCGTGTTTTACCACTTCTTTCCGCTAGGGGGCCGTTGGAACTACAATGAGTTTGTTTTCCGGGTGACGTCAGAGTCACGCCCCTTGCTAGACGCGGAGTGGAAATGGCTGGTTAGCTTCAGTGTGCTGAAACTTTGAGGGAATCAAGACTTCTCCACACAGCCACTTTTATAACACAGCAGCGCTCTAAAAAGCGCAATTTCCAACACAGCAGTGCTGTGGATAAAACAACGTTTCACAAAGCACTACACGGGCCACGTGGGCCAAGACTTTGTCCGTTGGCTGTGTATTAACAAGGAGTTCTGACGCGGGTAGCTAATCCGTTCAGAGTTCTCCCAACCAAGTTTTTAATTCGTCTGACACAATATGAACAGAGAAATTACTTGGTTTTACAAGTTTATCTAAATAACTGGAGCATCGCAGATTATTTATTAACTTGCACAACGCGTTATTTAAACAACTTTATGCTAAAATTCTAGAACATCTTAGAATTAGCTGTTGTTAGGCCTTATAAAAATTACACGTCCTTACGTGTCACAAATGCATTTAATCAATCCGGCCCTCTGGCCTTTGTTCACAAACTTCACTAAGATTCAATCTTCCACTGAATACTTAGCAAGCTGGCAAATTCGCATACATTAATAATTTCTGCTTGGATTGCTCAGCAGAAATGTACGTACAAGTTTCAAAACATATCTCAGAATTATGAAATATCAGGCCAGCTGGTATTCTCAAATCCCGGACACACTTTCACAAGCGCTTAATATCAAACAGCAACACAACACACATTTTGCTCAAACACATTAATTAGTTTTGGATAAGACTTAGCTCTTCAGCGGACAGAGATTTATGTAAAAGACTTTTAGATGTTACTTATTTCAGTGTTTACAAGACCGGATCTTTCCGAGCCTCACGCCGGGCTCCAAAAATAATACTGTAGTGAATATGGTCTCGTTGATGAATAATTAATATGAATATGAATTATGAAAATTAATAATTAATATTTTGTTTATGAAAATATTAATTTCTTTCAGAGCACCACCTTAGTTTTAGCAGTTCTAAGGAAACTGATTATGTTTGATAAGTCTCAATACTGAAGGAATGAATCCTAACTCGTTTTCAGACCAAATCTACGTAAACAATGAAACAAGAAATGTCTTTATGGGGTTTTATTAAAGATTATGCAGGTTAAAATATGAATAATAACAGTGGAGAGGACATAAAGGGATAATTAGGGCAAATGATGAAAATAAAACATTGATTGACGATGGCACAATGGTTATACCTTTGATGGAACAAGATGAGTTTAATTCTGTTTTAATTTTAAGCGATTTAATCGGAGTGGTTACAGAGCAACGGGGCCGTTAAATGGCTTAACAGAAAGGGGACTATTGACGGCTATTTGAAGATTGTGAAAAAGGGAAGAGGTACTGTTGGACGTAATTACACAGGTTTATAACGCCAAGCTTTCTCTTGTGTCACGTGCTCACTCACTCTTTATCTGGTGATTTGGCACCAGCAGTGCGGTTCCGATCAGTCCCAAAGGTAGGCTTCGAGATTCCCGGGTCGCGGCT
The DNA here is from genome assembly GCA_024349245.1 of Neodontobutis hainanensis. Taxonomy (NCBI): domain Eukaryota; kingdom Metazoa; phylum Chordata; class Actinopteri; order Gobiiformes; family Odontobutidae; genus Neodontobutis; species Neodontobutis hainanensis. The sequence goes on from JALDNG010000262.1 coordinate 45,790, forward strand.
GGTTTCCGGCAACAGAAGGCAGCACGTGTCCACGCGTTGAGCTGGTTTAAGGCGGCGCCTTAGCAACAAAGCGGCGTCCTGTGATTGTCCTTGAGGGTAAAGTAAACTTTACCAGCGGTTGCGAATAAAGTCTTTAAACTGAAGTCCGCTACAAGACAAACTATGTCTTTTGGATTTACCAAAGACTTTCTTTCGTAGCGTCAAAAACCTTTCAAAACTACAAAAAGTTACTTCCGCGAGGAAGTGATGTAATTCCGTGGATAAGAAGTTTTCAAACAAAAATCAAATGTGTTGGATCTTTAAAAAGGATAAAATTTTACGTCGGCACGGTGTGTGTGCGGCTAGAAGACTTTAGAGTTGCGAGGAAAAATACGACGAAAGTTAAGCTTAAGAAAGAGCGTGAATAGAGTTACAAGAAAGTTCAAAAGAGAGTTTTTTTAAAAAAAATAAACGCAGAAAGCTAGAGAACTCGAGAGAGCAAGAAGAGAGCTTGAAGCTTGAGAGGGAACTTGAGAGAGCTTAAAAAGAGTTTGAAGAGTACGATTTCCGCTTTGCCGACTCTTTTGTAAGAGACGCAAAATGGGTGTGTTTACACACGTTTGGTGAAGAGGGGCGTTTACTGAAAGTTTGGGATCCTTAGATAACTTTCTTGTTCCATCAAGTAAAATAAACTTAGACACATTTTAAAAGCGTATTGCTTCTGCATTGTATCATATCTGTGAAATGTCTTTACGAACATTTAGATATCAAACACATATATATTCGTTGTCATTTTCTGAAAACAAATTAATAATTAGTTTTTATTGTACAACACACTTATGCAAAGTAAAACAGAGTAACATCGTTATGTTTCTTGTCCTGTTGGATCCTGTTAAGGAGAATGGTGAGGTTTGCATAGTTACGAACAATCTTTAATACACGGTTACATTTTAGAGTAATCACTTTGGCTGGGGTTCCGATGCAGCGTTGTTTCTCTGCTTGTCCAGCAGAGTGCACTGTTTGGTCAATTTATAATGCTAGAACAAAGAAGCACAGTTCTTGGCGATAATAAAGACCGTCTTATCGTGGGCTGTATATCACCGGATCAACGCCAAGAGAGGCACCACAAAGTCGGGTTTGCCAAGAGGCGGTACCTACATCGTCCTTTGAAGTACTGAAAAATAAAGCTGTAAATATAATTTCACTCTTGCGTGAACTCTTTAACACAACATACGAACATCTGGAGAGGATTAGCAAGAAGACGTGAATTGAATCTCCTCATCTGTCCTTGGCCTGGATAAACAAAAAGGGAGAGTCTTTAAAAGTTCGGAGTTGTAAATTATTCATGACTCTGAAGGGTGTTGGTTCCTCCTGGTACGAGAGACACTACAGCTGTGAAGATATTGTTCACTCCATGAGTAACTTCCACAGCAACTATTTTCTGCTACACCATCTTTAATGTTTCACTCTCCAGCATCTTTAGCACATCTTAGTAGCCATGAGCATTAAAAGCCTGAAAGAGAGCACTAAGCAAGTTTTTGAATGCTTTTGAAAGCTTCAGGGGCGGCAGTAGCTCAGTGGGTTGGGTTTGTTTATAGTTTATGGTTATGATTTAGGTGAATTGAGGATTTTAACTTAGTTTTAAAAAGGCTAATGTTAATCAGATATTCCATGTGAGTTTGTAGTGGTAGGATCAAATTAGGGAAGAAGGTATTTAAGGCAAGGCGCCTTTCAGTCATTGTAGGTCTTCTTCATCTGGTTGTTCTGCTGCTGGAGAAACCATGGAGCTATAGCTGCGAGTGCATATGGCCTTTTGTTTTGTAACAATGGGAAATTGAAAAGGAAAAAGTTGTGGACCAGGCCACTTTGCCTCTGTCTGACATTTATCTCCTCACTACTCCAACCGCTAGCAGCTAGCTGCGGCTCATCCCGACAGGACCGGGCTGTGCAGCAGCAGCGGAGAGTCACACAGTGAGCGAGTGAAAGCTTTTCGCTAAAGTGGATTTATTTCTGCTGTCGCACCTCTGATTTGAACGATAATGAGACTTTCTCAATATCAACATCCACACTCACCATGCTAGAAACTGATTGCAGGAACTTGTTGAAAGTGAATTAGCAGTAAACAGATCTGCACCTGTTGTTCAAAACATGAGACAATTTAATTAACTTCTCAACCGACCGGAAACGCGTCACATGTGAATCGTATTTTCAACCAACCAGCCTTTACATCTTTAAATATTACCCTTCCTGCCATCACAATGTCTCTTATGAAATGGTATTTCACATCAATGTGTTTGCATCTGTCTGTTTTCCTGAATTATGGTAAGTGCAATTGTAGATTTTGTTTTTGCATATTGGTAGTTGTCTGAACCTCTTAACAGCTGTTCTATGTAAATACACTCCTGTATAGCTGAAGCTAGGGAAAGTCCTATTGTCTGTTTTCTTGTTTTCACACACAGCCTCAGTTCCCAAATGGAATCTAATTTGCCTTTTTTGTGCTTGTAGCTGAAACATCGCCAATCCAGATTTTTGCATTTGAGATAAAATTGATCATTATCACTTCATATTTCTTTATTATACTATTATATGTTTTTTAAAATTGTAACAGTGTCAATTTTTTTTTTTTTTTTAATTTTTTTTTTTTTAATTGTCTAGGCCGTTCCATAAAGTCACACACTTGTGTTGGGGTATATCATTTTAGAAAGGATGTGCTGGTATAATTTTTTAATTCCAAATTGTGTACAATTCTGATTCTTTTTTTTTCTTAAGTCTGTATGTTGTTTCTAAATAGGTCTTGAAGACATTTCCCCAAACCTCAGTACAGTAATTAACTCTTAAACTGCCAGCCCAACCTAATGGTTGAGCACATTTTTAGTCACTATATTTTATTCTCTAGATGATTGTCATCTAGAGAATAAAACATCTGGTTGAGGTATGTTATGCCAAAAATCCACTAGCAGTCAATCAACAGTACTTGTGACAACATTTATTCTAACATGGATGTCAGAAGACTTTTCTTGATGGATTTATTTTAAACAGTACACAAAATAGGCCGACTCTAGCCTTTCTGTAAGTAGTCTGCACGTGCTCCACGTGTTACTGTGGTTCAAGTTAATTGGCAACTCTAAAGTGTCCCGAGTGAATGGTTGTCTGTTTCTAAAAGTCAGCCCTGCAACTAACTGGCAATTAAGTTGCTGGGACAGTCACTCGTGACCCCTAACCAGAAAAATGTGCTCAACAAAATGGTTGAATTGTCAGCTAATGATTTTCGTTTGTCCATTTCCAGTCAGAATTGTCTATTAGAAATATATATTTTTGCCACTTTGTTTTTTTTTTTTTTTTTAATAATTGTAAGTAAATATAATGAATCCATATAATTAATGATTGGAAATCAAGTTCAAGTTCCTCAGGCCCACATAATGGCACAAGAAGCCAGAATACCAGATAAGTGGGGCCTTAAAGTCTTCTGCAGAGCCAGTTCAACTGGCATCATCCATGACCTGCTGTTGTATCAAGGGGCATCCACATTCTTTAATGTATCACTCAGTGAGTAAGAGAAGATGCTACAATTAGGGGCCAAAGTGATGACAACACTATGCAAAACTATACAACAGCCACAATCTTTCTGTTGTCTTATTTGACAACTTTTTACAAGCTTTGAATTGCATCGTTGAATAGACGCGTTGCAGAAATGTTTTACACTTTTACATCCTGTTGCACGGCATGTTCCTTGAAATATCAAAGCATCAAATGCCATTATATTATATTACTATCTTGTAATCTTGTATCTTGTTTTTTTATGTTATTTATTTTAACACATAATTTCCAGTGCGTTAAAATGAGAACCTGAAATGTTATATGGCATACTTAAATGAATAAAGAAGATTCAATATTAAATCTTTATTTTTATTTTGATTGTTCTTAAATAAATTTGTATTATAGCCTTTATTATCCCAAGTGGTTCCGTTAAATGGGTAGCTGCCACATGCTCCTCTCATTTAAGTCAGGCCACAGGTGCAGCGTTGCTTAAACCCTTGGATGATGGCCAAGCTCTCCCGGAAGGCCTCCTGACCTCCCCAGCCCTGGTCACCGTGCATCAAGGTACAGCGTATGTCCCAGTGGTGAATGTGGGGGCAACTAACCTAGCGTTGCATCTAGGCAGCCAATTGGCGTTTTGAGTTGGGACCAAGTCGTTAGTCTACCAGATGGCGTATCTTTTATGGCTCCACAATTGAATGGTAGTGTAGCCACCGTTACTTCTCAGGTGGCTACAGTTAGCCCTGTTAGGGAGCAGATTGACCTTTGATCTGTCGACACTGTCACAGTCTGACCAACAGAAGGCTAAGTCCCTCTTAGTACAGCATGAAAGTGTGTTTGCACGATCCGATTTAGGGTGTACTAACCTTATAACGCATGACATCCCGATGGTAGACAACATCCCCATCAGGCAGCGTTACAGGCGTATTCCGCCTTCCGACTATGATGAGGTGAGGGCCCACATTCGCAAACTGCTGGACAGCCAAGTCATACGGGAAAGTTGTAGCCCTTATGCCTCTCCCATTGTCTTGGTTAGGAAGAAAGATGGTGGCCTGCGCCTGTGTGTTCCCCTTACCCCGGATTGAAGAGTCTTTGGATGCATTATATGGGGCTCAGTGGTTCTCCACAATTGACTTGGCAAGTGGCTACCACCAGGTGGTTGTTACAGAACAAGACAAAATGAAAACTGCTTTTGTACCTTATTTGGGCTCTTGAGTTCCATTGTATGCCTTTTGGTCCATGTAATGCCCCAGCACATTTCAGAGGCTAATGGAGAACATATTTGGGGGCCAAAACTGTCACTCTTTACTGCTGTAATTGTGTTTTCTGCCACAGTAGAAGAGTATTTGAGTAGATTGGACCTTGTCCTTACCCGATTCAACATGGAGTCTCTAAAGATCAAGCTGGAGAAGTGCCACTTTTTCCAAAGGCAGGTGGACTATTTGGGCCATGTGGTGTCTGCAGCGGGAGTCACTACTGATCCAAAGAAGATTGCTGCTGTAGCTGAGTGGGGCAGACCAGGTACGGTGACTGAGTTGAGATCATTCTTGCGCTTTGCAAGCTACTATAGGCGCTTCATTGAAGGTTTTGCTAAGCTTGCAGCCCCTCTCCACAGACTTGTTGCAACACTCATGGGAAAGATAAACCACCGGAACAAAAGGGAACTCCTAAGGAATGCATGGACCCCCCATTGTGAAGAAACCTTTCAAGAATTAAAAAAGAGGTTTGTCTCCTCACCTGTTCTTGCCTATGCTAACTTCAAGCTCCCTTTCATTTTAGAGGTTGATGCCAGTCACGAGGGGGCGGAGGCTGTACTGTCACAAGAACAAGAGCGGAGAGTGCGTCCAATTGCTTATGCCAGCCGAGGGCTTCACCAAGCAGAGAAGAACTACAGTTCCATGAAGCTTGAGTTTCTGGCTATGAAGTGGGCCATGACAAATAAGTTTTGTGAGTATTTATTGGGCCACAAGTGTGTGGTATGGACTGACAACAACCCACTAAGCTATTTGAATACAGCTAAATTGGGTGCCATGGAGCAACGCTGGGTGGCTGAGCTGACCGTTTTTGATTATACAGTTAGGTACCGCCCAGGACGCACTAATCAAAATGCAAATGCCCTTTCCCGGCAACCCCCGACTCTGGACATCTTTTTGCCATCTCATCCCGGGACCCTACTCCCACATGATCCACAGCCAGCGGTAAAACCGCCCACTGTGGCAACCCAGTCTGCACTGTCTGCGGTGCCTGAGCGGTCCACACGCTGACGTGGGCCTACTGCAACAAGCCGTCCTTGCTATTGCCCCTGTCCTGACAAATGCAGCAACAGCATAATCCAGGACGGAGGAAAAGGGAGGCCCTTAACCCCTCAGCGCGACAGTTGCTATGCCAATGGGATTGTTTAATGATCAAGGATGGTCTGTTATATTGTGCCAGCCAGACCCCGTATTTTTCTTCCTAGGGGTTTCAGCCGAGCGTGGTTGCCCGTAGAGGTGGGGGTGGTGATAGAGCGTCTCATTTTAGCCTCTTCACTCCCTGTGTGTTATGGTATTTTTGTTTTCTTGTATATTATTTTGTGTGAGTGCCTAGCACGAGGCGTAGTGAGTGCCTGTCACTACCCACCATTACCTCACCTGGCGCACCTGCGGCGGGCTCCACCCGTTTGGTATTTTAATTGTTGAAGTGAATGCGGTCCTTTTTAATAAATAGACAGGGGCAGGGACACCTAGGATATATTTTTTTGTTATAGTTTATGGTGTTTTATTTTTTGTTTTGTATATAATAAAGTGTATTGCCAAAGCCCTTAAGCTTACTCTGCCTGTCTTTGACCACCACCTGCAGTCCGTGAAAAGTACTTTATATTCGGTTACAACCGGGTTGGTAATATAAACAAAAATGTCTAACTCACACATTCAGCTCTGATATTTAGCCTACTAACAAAACTGTACTCACCGTCTGTTGAGTACAGACTGTGAAAGGGTCTCGTGTGCTGCTGAACTGACTGGTCAGAGCGTCCCACATCCAGAGGACCCACTCGTGCTCTCCTCGCCACTGATCCTAAATTAAATTGAATTTAGAGTCAACGTGACAAATGTTAACTTTATTCACAACTGAGAGACCAGTAAATGGATTTTTTTAATAACAATAAACCACTGTAGACCACAGGAATCTGACATGACATGAATATAACAAGGCAAACAATGATAACAATTACATCCTATACATCCTGGCAAAAAAAGTTTTCATGGCTCGTGTTATCTCTGGTGAAGGTTATTTAGCAAACGAGGTAAAGTAAGTCTGGAAGACAAGAGTCCCTGACAAAGTTTAACTGTCTTGGATGTCAGTCTCATAAAACACTTGGTGGTCTGAAGGTATTTAATCCATTCAAAACTAACTTATTATGAGAAGTCTCTGTTAGCATCCCTATGATACAAGCATGCTAACGTTAACTTTAGAAAATTGAAAACAAAATGTTACAATATATTATACAGTTGTAAGTTCCTGGCAGAATTTGTGATTTTTCTTTTTTGGCCATTTTTCAGAGAATATGAATAATTACATAAAAACGTTTCTTTCACTCATAGGTAGTGGTTGGGTGAAGCCATGTGTTGTTAAAAAACTGTTTACTCTTTTTTTTAATTATAGTGCAACAGAAACTACCCAAATAATCCTGATCAAAAGGTCCCAGTTCTTAATACCGTCGGCATTTGGCGTATTGTAAGCGGATGTTTTGTGGCATTTGCATTTTAATGGCTTTCTTCTGAAAGAACCATGCAGCCCATTTTTCTTCTAGTGTCTCCTTATTGTGCATCTTGAAACAGCCACACCACCTTTTTCTTTGTATCTCGAACACCTTTCCTCACATTTGTGGTTGAAGTTTGGGTTGGGAAATTTGGGTTGGGTTGATCCCCCATCCTTCTCCTGTAGAAGTACTGCTCCTAGTCCTACCTCAGAAGCATCAGTCTGTAAGATGAAGGGTTTATTAAAATCAGGGTTGTGGAGAACTGGTTGTGTGCAGATTGCTCCTTTTAGGTCCTCAAAGGCCTTCTCACACTCTTCAGTCCAACGCACTTTTTTGGGTGCTGCGTTTTTTGTGAGATCATTCAGCACTCTGCTTCTGTCTGCAAACTGGGGCACAAACTTCCTGTACCACCCCATCAAGCCAATGAACCCCCTAACCTTCCTCTTCGTAGTAGGGACCGGGAAGGAGCGGATAGCCTCCATCTTTTCCACTTGGGGCTTTATCCTCCCAAAGCCAATGGTAAACCCAAGGTACTGCACTTCCGGCTGGGCTACAACACACTTTTGGGGTTGATCGTCAGATCAGCTGTCTTTATTCTTCCCAAGACTTCCTGGAGGTGATGAAGGTGTTGTTCCCAGGATCGACTGAAGAGAAGCCTCTGGAGCCAGAGCCAACTGGCAGTAGCCTTTACTGAGGTCTAGGGTGGTATTGTAGGCTGCTCCTCCCATTCTCTCCAACAAGTCATCTATTCGAGGCATTAGATAGGGGTCAAAGTTCGAGATGGCATTCAGATATCTAAAATCAATACAAAAGCGCAAAGAACCATCCTTCTTGGGTACCAGGACCACCGGGCTACACCATTCACTGCTGGACACCTCAATAATACTTTTTCCAGAATCGGTACCAGGCGCTCCGAATTCGGTAGCTCCTTTGCCGGACAGGAGCATCTTCCTTTAGGTGGATCCTGTGCTGCACCACCTGGGGTCTCCTGAAACAGATCAAGATCAAGGAGAGGTCTAACCGCTTCCTGTTGAGAGGGAGAGAGATGTGAGATTAATACTCGCTGGCTGGTTGGGACTGGTTGTAAAAAATTTCTCCACCACTTCTTCATCCTCAACAGCTCTAACCAATAGTTGCTGTGACGGCTCCTGGCGGACATGAAAGTCTTTTAGCAGATTTAAGTGAAATACCTGGTACTTTTTCTTTCTTTCAGGCATGTGCAGTTCATATGTGACTTTGCTTGTTTGTTTCGTCACCTCGTACCTTCTGGCCTTCTGGTCATACCAGCTTCTCTGGTACTGCTGAGCTGCCTTCATGTTCTCCTGTGCCAAAGCCGTCATAGTTTCCAGTCTCTCCCTCATTCTTATTACATATGCTGCAATGTTGTCACCTTCCGTTTCTGTACTCTCCCAGTAGACCTTTAGCAGGTCCAGGGGTCCTCTCACCTGACGTCCATACAGCAATTCAAATGGTGAAAAGCCTGTTGACGCCTGTGGAACCTCTCTGTATGCGAAGAGGAGATATGGAAGCCACTGGTCCCACTCAGTACCTGTGGTGGAGACAAACTTCCGCAGCATGCTCTTTAGGTCCTGTTACTCTCTACCAGCCCGTCCTTTTGAGGGTGATATGGCGTTGTCCTAATTCCTTTTACCCCCAACAGCTGGTAGACCTGTCTCAACATTTTAGACATAAGTTAGTGCCACAATCTTTTAATATTTCTTTTGCCACCCCCACCCGTGAAAAGAGCTATAGTGAGCAATTAGCCACCTGTTTTACTTTAATTGAGCGCAGGGGGAAAGCTTCTGGGTACCGGGTAGCATAGTCACAAATAACTAGAATATACCGATTCCCTGCTGAGCTCCTTTCCAAAGGCCCAACAATATCCATGCCAATTCTCTCAAATGGGGTTCCAATTATTGGTAGCAGTTGCAACTGGGCCTGTGCCACTCCTTTGCATGCGGTTAGCTGACATTTTTTACAGGAACTACAACATTTTGAGACTTGCAAATATATGCCTGGCCACACAAACCGGCTGCCAATTCTTCGCAGTGTTTTCTGAAAGGCCATGTGACCTGCCCACGGAATGGAGTGACCCAGCTCCATAACGTTGTTTCTAAACTTCTGTGGTAGGGCTAAAGCCTCCATTTTGTCTTTTACCTGGTACAAAATGCCATTTTTCACCACATACCTGGCTTCCTCCAGACAGCGGACCTTCCCCTTTTTAACACCGTCTTGCTCCATCACCTTCTCGAACCAAGGTTTTAAGGTGGGGGTCTTCTTTTAACACTCCTATGTCTGGGGGATGTCAAACTCCACTAGACTGAGGGGATTCGGTAGCTCTTCTTCCCCTTTCTGAGAGCCTGCAAATTTCTCCTCCTTCTTTGGGATTTTGGCTTTTATTTCTTCCTGGCTGAACTTCCAACTCTTCATCACAGAACGGCAGCTCCTCCAACATGCTCCTAGCTCTTTGGGCTCTAGTTAGGACATTACAAGGTTTAATAAGTTCATCTGGCACATTTCCAGGTTCCACGAGACCGTCCGCTCCTTGTTCTTCTGTCACATTCATCTCCGTCTGTGCCATCAAATCCAGGAGAGTAGGCACATCATTTCCCAGAATGACTGCCATCGGTAAGTGTTCCGCTACTGCCACGGTCAACAAGTACGTCTGACCTCCCACTGTCAGGTGTACTTCAGCTGTTGGATAACTATGTTCATCTCCATGTATGCATTTTAATGGCGTTTTGTCTCTAGACCACCTCTCATTTGGAACCAAACTGGATTGCACTACAGACTGAAAACACCCAGAGTCCAACAATGCTTCAGCTCGTTGACCATTCACTAGTACTGGTGTTATGAGTCCTCTTCTCGCCCCAGTCTGTCCTTAACCCGGCCTAGGCACTGAACATAGAAACGAGTGGTTTGATTTTAATGCTGGAAAATACTGTGTATGTCCCAAATTGTTACAGTAGCATCTCACATCTTGCATTTGTGGTCTAGAGGAGGGTCTTTTAGCTGGGCGTGAATGGTGGGCTGTTGCTGGTCTACTGCTGTTCATATTAGTCTGGCTAGGACCATAATCTTTTTTAGCCACAAAAGACTTACTTGTCTGGGTGTAGCGAGGTTCCTGGTTGAAGCTGGAGGCTCTGGTCCCCTTCCGAGCTGATGTAAAGACCTCTGCCAAGCGGGCTGCATCCTCTGCTGTGGTGGTGTCATGCTCCTTGATCCAGACCTCCAGTTCCGGGCTGACCATTCAGAGAAACTGCTCCATGATGAGTTTCTCACAGATGTCTTTTACTGTTGATTTTTCAGGCTGCACCCACCGTACAAACAAGTCTTTAAGGCGAACATAGAGTTCCCGCGGTGTCTCTTCCGGCTCAATTCTGAGGGCCCTGAAGCGGCGGCGGTAAGTTTCAGCCGTTATTTCATACTTGGCTAAGATGGCTTCCTTCACCTTCTCAAAGTCTTCTGAATCTCTGATATCCATCAACACGAATGCACTGCGTGCTTTTCCGGTCAGCAGAGGTACTAAGCGGACTGCCCATTCCTCATATGGCCACAGACAGACTTGAGCCATTCTCTCAAAGGTAGTCAGGAAGTGTTCTATGGTCTATGTTCAGAGGCTAGTGGAAGAAGCTTGGGTTCCCTCTGCGGCCTGTATCTGTGCACTGGGCCCGTCTCTTCAGATTCCTCCCCGTCGCCATCATTGTCACCTGGTGGTTGTGCTGGTCTTTGTTCTTGTTGCTCGGAATGTATCGTCATTACCTACTGCTGGATGTGCTGGAATTGTTGCTGCATAGATTTCCAGCGCTGCTCCTGTAGAGACCTGTCTTTCTCTATTTTTTTGTCTCAATAAGTGACTTCACCAAGCCTGCCAGTTCCTCCATTTTATCTCTTGGCCCATCACTTGCCTTGGCTCCCTGGTGGTCAGTTGACACAACTCCATCATCTGGTTCATCAGGTGACTTTCTTCCCGTCCTGGTCATCATGTTTCTCGTGTACTCACTGTGGCAGCACTTCTGGCACCAAATGTTAGGGTGAGACCCGGTTAGCGGCTGGATGTCAGTGACGACGAGCAATGAGACACTAGAGCACGGAGTTGGCATAGACCACTGTTTTTCTTTTTCTTTCTTTTTCAATAAATATTCCAAAGTGCTATGTGCAAAGTGCAAAAGTGCAGTGGAGGAAGGATGAGCTCAGTTCTCTCCGACAGTCGACTCATACTGATAATTTGAGGCGCCTTAAATATGTTCCAACCAACTGGATACAACCAAACCCAACCCCACAGGTAGATACATTAACATTAGCTTTCCTTAAAACCATGTTAATATCCTCCCAACAAATAGACCAAACCATAAACCATATTTACAACCCAAAACAATTCACAAACTCTAAAACCAAACACCTATAATTATATAAAACCCATAAACCATAAAACACTGTTTCGCTTCTCCCCTCTCCATTCCCCTGCCTTGGTCTGGCCCGGAACCTTTTTAATGTTGGTTGTTCCCTCAGGGACTCTTTTGGCCAGACACCTGGAGACAAAGAACAGAGCGGTGAGTAAAACCAACCCATGACACCAAACAACCTTTAAAAACACACTACACCCAACACACAATTATACACATCTATTGCACATTTTGCTCTAATTGTTTGTTCTCCCCGCAGACCGGCCGCCATCCTCTAACGCGCTCCACCAGATCCACAGGTGAAACTATAAAACAATCAATAAGTTATTTCTTAAAAACCATTGTGTGCAATGTCCTTCTTTATGTGCAAATTTGCATTTGTTTAAAGTGCTGTGTGCTAGACAACTGCAAAGTGCATTTCCAAAGTGACTAGTGCCTTTCAGTGCGCTATTCCCCATTACATTTCTGTAACAAACAATCTGTTTGTTAACAAACAATCTGTTTGTTACAGCCTGTGACTGAGACAGTTGTTTGAATTTAGGCTTCTTCTCCATTTGAGTTTGACACCCCTGATTTACATTTAAAATGTCTCCTGGGTTTGGTGAAAATAAATAAAATATAAGTAGACATTCTATCATTAAACAGATCCTTCATCAAAAAGTGCCAGGCTGTTGCAAAATAAGTTAGATTTGAGAAACTACTGCTGTTTGGCTAACTGTTGAAATAAGCATTGGTGGTCTGTCTTCGTTTGTATCCACTTGTTATGTCACGGTGGGAACCAAAAGATGAGACAACGCTGTATGGTTTTCAGGAGAGTTGTAGTACTGGCTAGAACAAGCACAAATGCATCCAACAGGTTCATTAATAATATAATTACACAAAAATTGTGTTTTGGTTTTGTGTGGCTGTTCATACCTGGTATTAGACTTTTGTGCTGTCTTGATCCTCCACATACATCTCCTGTAGCTATTATTGTTTATTCTTCTTCGTTTGTTTTCTGTGTGCACTAGTATAAAAGCGGGGTTCGCAACTTCCTCTTCCCTTTGTAAATTCCGTGTTGGAAGAGGTAAGTTAGCCAGTGTAATCCTCTGTTTTAAATGTCATTCTTTTATTATTTTGTTATAAATTATCATTGTTGTAATGTTATATTGTCAATTAAGTTTATATTGCATCGATGTTGGTTATATGTTTTACTTTATTGTGACAAGGGTTAGCTAACTCGTTCAATGTGTTCTACAGTTTGGGGCTGGACGGAGTAAAAAAGGCACATGTTGAGCAGTATTTTATTATTTTGATCCAGATTAAACGGAGAAAGTCTCCAAAATTCCAAAGTTCCGCACCACATCACCAAATAACGCAGAAGTACAACGGTTACACAAGGCCATAATTACACATTATACATTCATTCATTTTCTACCGCTTCATTGCGTTACGGGTCACGGATGACTGGAGCCTATCCCAGCAGCTTTGAGCCGGAGGCAAGGGTACACTATGGACAGTGGCCAGGGGCTATAATTACACATTAGTCCACCACAAAGTATCCGGTATAAAGCACCCCAAAGTCCCGCTTTAGATTACAGCCTGTGTGCCCGATTAGGTAACCTTTAAGTAAGGCGGCGGTCCCAGCCAATGTACCAGTGCTAAAGCCAAGGTGCCGCCTACTTACATTGTACCACTACCTTTTGGGGGACTAAGGCATAACTATGGCCTTGGTCCCCCCAAACTTTGAAAATTTCACTTCAAATGAAAATGCTATGTGTTATGGTCACATACCGAACTATGTATATTTATGCTTGTTGTACATTTTTGAAATAAAATATCTGCATAAAATATGCCTCATATTTGTGCCGTATTGTTTTACATTTATAATACACATATGAATAATAAATCTGATTGGTTAAACAAATAACCTTTCTGATCCATTTTTAAGAATCAAAGCTGATGAAACAACACAATCACTGGAATATAAAATTCATCACAAATTGAATGTAATCAATAAACCTTAATGATGTGCATCAGTGTACTCTGTGGCCCTCATTTCCACTCTTAGTACACTCTGCACATCTTTAGCACAATTTGTGACCGATACGTGATACAGTACTTACGCTGTATGTAACCCGTAGGTAACCCTTAAATGCTGTTGCCAGTGAGTTGGTGTAAGTTACCAGAATCAGTAAGAGACACCTTCAATCAGACTCTCAGTAGCCTAGTCATATTTATAGAAACTCACAGTTCACAGGGACTTGTGTTTTACCGAAATAAATGAGCAGTAGCAGCATATAGGTGTTGAACAGGGCATAACCTGACATGAGAAGCAGCACGTGGATGAATGAATAGATAATAAATAATGGGACAAACGGACAAAATCTCACAACATTCAATTGTGGATCTACTGCAGGAAGCGGTCACAGGTACAGAGCAGGTGTGTAAAGTCGAGCACATGAGGACTTAACCCACACAATCTAATCTGAGAGATGCTATATGCTGTTGTCTTTGCGTAAAAACATCCGTTATGTCCTTCACGTGGTTAAACAGTGTTCATTCACTACATCCTTTGATAAATGAGTCCACAATGACAGTAGACTAAATACTAAGACAGAAGATTAGCAGCTACTTACTTTCCCGTTTGTCTCAGTCTCCACCCCAGTAACTGCATGTGCCATTGGTCCACAGTGTCCAGCTCAGTTCAGTAAAGTCCAAACATGGCTTGCTTCTTCCGTTGTGGCCGACGCAGTGTTTAGTGTTCTGCTGTGATCAGGTGGGCCTGCGTGAGGACTGGGTCTAGACTCAGAAGACTTCAGCTCCAGGAATGCTACTAGAAGCATGTCCAGTTACCACTGTTTTTGTAAAATATCCTCATTTATTTTATACGAGTTATTTATTAATTCATCCTTTTATCAACATATAACCTAATACAATAAACATTTTAATCTTTAACTGAATTATGTTTCAATTATACTGTATGTCTATTTTTTTATTTAGACTAGTAAAATTTATTTCAATATATTTTAGATACATTATTACTCTCTTTATTAGTGACTATATTATAATTGTTTTGCGCCAAACCCCACCTCAGAACGCCCAGCAGCGTCCATAACTGTGTCAAGTGGAAGATGGCAGCCATGCGTCACTGTCTATGAGCCTTTTGCCAGCCATAAGGTCTGGCTAAGGTCATAAGGTCATTGTCTCAAGCAGCCTCTTGTAGAGCTGTTGAGGTTCTCTGCTCTGAAGATAAAGTCTGTAGTTGACTTCTTCTCTGCCTTTTGTAGTTTGGGCAAAGTTTATAATGTGGGGCTTGCTTTTCCCTGAATAGTGTTCCTTCAGGATTTTAAATGCCTTTCTGCCTTTTAATGTAGCTTCATGTCTTAGGAAGGACAGGCTTTTATCATCAATTAGCCTTATTAGCTCTGCATAGCAGTTTGCATTTTTTGTTCATCTGTTCTTCACCAGCTGGCTTTTTCAAAATGGTGTCTCTCAAGTTTAAGATGTGTGAATGTCCCAAAAACCTTGATTTCCAAAGGTCATACATGTTCTTCGATCCATCAAAGAGGTGCTGTGGGACCACCAATCCACATGCACAAGTCGCCATTTTCTCATTTTCGGGGCTTGTGCTTAGCTGTACTTGCTTTTGCTAATTAGCTTGTCAGCTCACGTAATATGTTGCGACTACATTTTCTTGGGAATGCTCTGTGTAATACTTTACATTTGCTTTCCCTTCTTTTCTTTGCGGAGTTGCAAAATGTATATATGTATATATAGAGAGAGGTGGAGTTAGAGAGCTGTTAAATTGACTAATAAATGCAAAAGGGCCTTAACCTAAACTCAAGTGTCCCAATTAAAGATTAGAAAGTCACCTAATCACATAGAGATAAACAAAAATTAAACATAAGCACATAATGACAAGATAAAACCCTATAGAACCATTTGTATTATATTTGCTACTCGAGTTTCTGAGACCTCTAATTTATCAAATAGCCCAATGTATCATATGTGATACAAAAAAAAATTCTCAGAAAAAAAAATGGATTTTTTTTTTTTTTTCATTTTCTTAAAATGAGTTTGGTTCCAAAAAAATGTGAATTTGCTGGCTATTTTTGATGTGTCAGGCTTTACAGGGCTACACAGTAGCACATCATCATCACAGAACAGTTGTTTTGTTAAGAGAGAAAAAACTTAAATAAGCAGTTTAAAGTTACATTGACATGCTTTACCTTTAGTCAGCATTCCAGCGTTCTAATGTGTTCCAGGAATATGCATTTCATATGTGTCTTAATTAATAATTTATCTTTTTATTTATTTATTTAAGATATAATTTATCTTCAGAGTCTTGGTGTGGGGAAAAAGTTTAGTTGGCTGTCAATATGTTAAGTTAACACAATCGAGTACGGCACAACAGTCATTAGCTTATTTATTAAACTGAAATAACCAAATATTTTCCTGTGTGGAGCCATGTGGAGGAGGCACTAATCTGTGTAACTACCAGATCCTTCCTGAATGACATAATTGAAATATACTTGCCCCAAATACCCTTAAAATAGCACGAGTCATTAAGAGAGTGAGGGTTTGGATTAAGGATTCAATGAACTGTAAAATGCATAATGATGCTGTAAAATAAAAGTACAGCATCATTAAAGACCCTCGGTCTCATTAAAAGCTGACTGAAAAAAAAGCTGAGAACATAGATCAGTAGGACTTATATTTGCCATCAATAATGGACCGTTGAAATAAACAATTGTCTAGTGTGTTGAATATGATTAAGAGTAGAGGATTAAAGTTTGTGTTTCCATTTAGTCCCATCTGTTGTGTCATAATGAAACCATATTCTAACAGCCTGGTCCATGCCACTGCCTTGTTCCCAAACAGTCCTGTCCAGTATTATGCTCAGTCTCCAGGCAGAGCAGCAGCTGTAAGCCATCACAACTATTTTGGTTGAAGGAAACCAAGCCAATGTTCACACTTTAGACTGAGAGAGGCTCTAATGTAAAAGAAGGGCTCACGCTGAGAACAGAACCAAAGAAACCAACAGCCAGTGCCCCTCTTGTTACTTACCTAATGATTAGCCAATGATTTGTTATTTATTTCATGGATAAATGTGTCACTTAAAGCAGTGACAGAAAAAGAGGCATCCTGCTCTCCCCACATACTGTCGTTGTGTCCTTGGGCAAGACACTTAACCTTCCTTGGCTCTAGTGGTGTTCCAGGTGTAAGAGCTTAATGTACGTAAACTACTACAGTAGGTGGAAAAGCGCTATATAAAAAAATTAAATAAAAAAAAGCAGGTAGATTTTGCATTAAAATCTAAAGATGTAGTCAAAATGCTGTTATGATTAAGCAGTGCTTCCCACTGAAGAGTTTCAAACAGTAACCCCAGATTTGGTTTGTGTCTTCCATAAAGGGACCCTACTTTTAACAAATGCTTCAAATAATTCTATAAAAACTAGCTCATGCTCAGAACCTCTTGTACTGTATTCTGGCTTCAGTGAGATAACAAAGGACTGTGAGAGTTCACTGAAACCCATCTTCTCACTAATGAAGCTTTGTGATTTGCACTGAACCACTGGCAGTTTGTAAAAATGGTTTGGAGGTAAATGTTTTATGGTATTTTTTAAGTTTTCATGTCCTAAACACTTTGATGAAAGCGATAAATGAAATTTTGATAACTCTGTATTTACATGTAGTCGATTGAAAATAAACCCTTTTAAATTTTGAATCTGGGAGTCTTATGTATTCCAGCATGCTAGACTTTGTATATTCAATGCTACAGAGTGTGTTGAGTGTCCACTGTCTCCGGGTCCTGTGTCGATGGTCAAGAAACTTCCAAGATTTCCAGAAAGTCTGTCTTTCTAGTCTGACTCCTCTTAGTTCTAACACTACGTTCACACCAAACGCTAATTTCCTTTTCTCTCTTGCTCTCTTTGCGACATGGGAGGGGCTTCTGCCAGGCGGGTTGTCTTCCAGTCTCGTTGATGATTGGTTGAGAGGAATTTTGTCGAGAGTAGTTGTGCTCTATTAACTTTGGAGGACTGAAAAACTGCATAAACCCGTTCGGCGCTGTGCAGGGGTCCATCAGATGCTTTAGAGGGAAACCCAGCTCTGTGAGTTTCACAAACTCCTTCAGGAGCTGCACCTGGATGACGGCCGCTTTCAGCGGTACCTCCCACTGATGGATGACCTGTTGTCCCGTGTCCGTGCCAGGATTTCCCGCAGGGCAGCAACTACTGACACTCTATTCAAGTCTGTCCATCTGTGTTCAGTAAATATTTAGTGTGATTATGAGTAATTCATATGTGGTCAACTACAGTCTTCTGAACACATCAGTACAGTCAATATAGTATTATGTCTATAAAACTGTAAATTGTATTTACAATTGTATTTATGACATTGCGTTGCATCCTTTATTTGTGTTTAATTCTAAAATAAATGGAGCCAGCCTCAAAAAGGAATCTCTGACTCCACAACACTGGTCCAGTCACAAAAAATATTTGTGTTTTTACTATGTACTGTATGTATTGTATTCTAGTCTTAAATAGTGAACATTTATATTTTATTATAAATAAATCAGTCTGAAATATTGAAATGTTTTTGTGGCAAATATAAATCATGTTGACTATGTGCACAGACACATCAAAACCTTGTAATATTATAAAACATTTATTATAAAAATAAATAAATATGGAAATATGAAACTATACACACAACTTAATGCACTATTACGAGCAGGAATAAAAGAATCTTGTTTGGAAAAGCGAGGGCCTAAAGTGAAGGAGAGGAGAACTGAGTCTGGTTTGTTTCCTGCAGTGACAGCTGAATCATTTAAAAAAATAAACGGTGGGTTACAAATCAAGCAGAACTGTGCTGCTTTCATTATTGAATGTATGTATTTGAAATTTGACAAATCCTTTTCTCCAAGACAGTAACCTCTGCAGAGAAGGGACCAGACTCAAGAGAAGAGCTCATCCTCTGAACATGGAGCTGGAGCTACAGCATGTGTTCGGAGAGCTTCTGAACTGGGACTTCTCTGGGGGTTGCACTGTATAAAATAAAAACGTGTACATTTTGCCTGTTCACAGCTGTGGGTAATAATAATAATAATATTTTTATATAGCGGGTACAGCAGCAGATGTGAATGGGGCAGCAGGTTTTCGTAGGTGGGACCTAGGCTCACTGGCATCAAAAATCAGCTCTGTCACGACAATATATATTCACATATATTTTATTAAATATTAATACAAGTTAACATTTGAACATTACACCAGTCACAAACAACACACATCCCTGTGTGGCTTGTCCACACACCTTCTGTCTCTGAATGCCCTGCTGCTGCTTCAGTCTTGCCCTGGTCCTCGCTAGTTGGCTCAATATATACGACTAATGAATTAAAAGGCGTTTTACTTTACTTACTAGAGTTTCCGACCCCCCACTTACTTTCCTTCGAGCAAGAACCTTTAAAATTCCTGGCTCTGTAAAATGATGAAGATGTATTTTATCCCACAGGCTGCCCTGATAACGTCATCCTTCATTGTTGTTTTGGATTTCTGCCTTTATGGTCCGCCTTCGTTTGTTACGTCCTAAGCGCGTAATGCCAGAGCAAGCTCCTGATTGGTTAACGCGCAATTCGCAAAAATTGTGTAATTTGCGCTGCTTCTATCGCACAAATCGTCTAATTGAGTCTTTGCATTGATTTTACATGTAAATCAGTGTTTCCCAAGAAGCAGAACTGATATAGTTTGGCTCGGTTGGTTCCCCAGTAAAAGTAAATCTAAAGGCAAGATAAGTTTCATCGTACTGTATTTAGCTTATCTTTTTTTGTTTTCTTCTGCCACTACTCAGGCTAGAACCTTTATCTGGGTAAAAATTTTCTCCAGAACCCAGGTCAGATGGACAACTTTTTCTTTTTAAAATGTTTATCCATCGCCATTACCTTCAATGGATCACCTGTGTACTTTCGTATTTAGCGCCATCCTGCCCTCTAGTGGAAGAGCATGTAAATGTTCACACCACGCCGCTCGCTTAGAGGACCAATCAGGTGAAATTGAATAATTTTTCCACGGCACACCTAACGATCTCTCACGGCACACTAGTGTACCGCGGCACACTGGTTGAAAAACAATCACTCGTGCTTAATGCTTCATTCGCGTTTGGTGTAAACCTTAAGCCTTAAGGGCATCTCAAATATTCCCCAGTCATATCCTAAGTATATAAGATGTTTAAAGGACTATATCAAAATACTTTGCATTCTGCTTAAAATACGGAGGACTTAATCACGTTTTTGTCATCAGAATTACCAATTCTGTGTGACTGCAGTAATAACACAGATAACACAGCAACATTTCTTCTCTTACTGGTTGATGTTGGGCAGAGTGGTAAGCCTCAAAGCAAGAAGGTTGTAGGTTTACTCCATATGTGGAGTGTTACTGTGTGTTCTCTCTGGTTACTTCCTGCATGCGTAGGTAAATCAAAATGCCCCACAGTGGGTAAATGTGAGAGTGAATAGTTTATTAACAGTTGTTCTTATAAGTGGCAGAATGTGATTTTTTAAAGCCATTTTTAGAGAATATGAATGACACAAAAAAAATGGTTTGGTGAAGCCATTTATTGTCAAACAATTGTGTTCACTCTCTTTAAATCATAATGACAACAGAAACTACCCAAATGACCCTGATCAGTTTACATACCCTGGTGATTTTGGCCTGATAACATGCACACAAGTTTGAATGGTTTGCTTGTAATCAGTGTTTGTATAAAAGGTCAGTGAGTTTCTGGGCTCCTGACAGACCCTTGCATCTTTCATCCAGTGCTGCACTGATGTTTCTGTATTCTGAGAAAAGTAAAAGAATTGTCAAAGGATCTGCGGAAAAGGTAATTTTAACAAAACATCAAATGGATATAAAAAGATATACAAGGAATTGAGAATGCCACTCAGCAGTGTTCAAGAAGTGGAAAATGAGGGATTCTGTTGAAACTTCTGGAATTCAGCCACAACTGCCAGGAAAATTGTTCAGGATGCAAAGAAAAACCCACAAATAACTTAAAGGAGTCAACACCACCCGGTACACCATTCCTACTTTGACTGTTTTGGGAATGTGTAAGCTACAAAGTTACAAGAAAAAATGAATGCAGCATGTTATCACAAAATACTGGAGGACGTTCCAACATGACAACAATCCAAAGCACAAGGCCAAGTCGACATGTCATTGGCTACAGCAGCATAAAGTGAAGGTTCAGGACTGGCCTCAGTCTCCTGACCTCAGTATCATTGAGCCACTCTGAGGAGATCTCAAATGAGCAGTTCATGCAAGACAGCCCAAGGGCAGCTTTACCCTCTGAGAAAATAAAGAGCCTCATCCACAACTACCACAAAAAACTTCAAGCTGTCATTGATGTTAAAGCCAGCAATACACAGTATTAGGAAACTGGGCTACGTAAACTCTTGATCAGGGTCATTTGGGTAGTTTCTGTTGTCATTATGATTTAAAAAGCGTAAACACAGTTGTTTGACAATAAATGGCTTTACCCAACCACTATGAGTGAAAGAAATTCTTCATATTCTTCAATTCCTTCATATTCTCTGTGGTTACCTTGCCATTGTCCAGGGTGCACCAGGCACAAATCACCAGAGATAGGCTCCAGCTGTGACCCATTATGGGATAAGAGGTGAAAGATAAACAGCAAGGAAGACACAAAGACTATTTACAAAGTAAACCCACATTTTAATCCAGTCCTATCCAGATCTCTCTCACACAAAAAGACAGTCATTTAAAAAAACTGCTTTGCAGCAGTGAACAATACCTGGTAAATGTTTAAATAATCTTTGCAATAAACCAACATTTCAAATCTTTAAAATACAGTTGTTAACATTTACAAGATCCAAAATTTATTTAAAAAATTACAGCATTTACAATAAATGTTTAAATTGTCTATGATCTGAGCATTTCATGGGTTTCAAAATGTTTATGGTACATTTTGGCATAATCCACTGCACAGTTTTACCCCGAAAAAACAAAGCTCCATCTTGCTCACTAAATTGGGTGTTAGCCTATACACAGTCTATCAAAAGGACAATGCAGATTACTGACACTTCTGACCCATTTTTCTAAGCTCACCTGTTTCCTTTTCATGTTTCCAAACTCGTTTCCGAAGACTAAATGCTTTAATCTTCCATTTCTTCTCGTGCTTTATCACACTCTGTCGACCTCTTTCTGCTTCTCTCTAGGATCTGACCTTAAGACAACTTGTATATTCTTAGCAAAAACAAACCAACGCCCACACACCAGAAGGAAAAAAATATGAAAAAGGGAGACTTTCTTATGTTAGTGCCCCATTGCACTGTACTCAACAAATATATTCAGTTTCATCGACAGCCAACAGACTCTTCCACCTCTCTCACCAAAATTAAAGACAAATTAGTTGCTAAATCTCTTTTTAAACAACAAATGGTGAAGAAAAACTATGAATGTATCAGAGAAGGGATTCAGGCATATATCCCTGTGTAAATTCAAGTTATTTTTGTGTTTTTATTTTATTATCTTTTGCAATGCCAAGTTCTAATGAACGCCACAAAGCCTAACCCTCCTGACCTCAGTGTGAAAGACCAGAGAAAATGACTGTTGAAGTCCACAGAGCAATAGGAAAGTAAATCTTTAAGTTAAAGCCTTGGTGAGCAACATTACATCAAAATCAAGGTCTTAATTGTTTAACTTGGAACCTGATTAAATTTTATAGTTTTGCTCCATTTGTACAGAACAAGCACCTCACAAGTTTTGTTGGCACAAAATCAAACATCAACAGCTGTTGCCAGCTGTCAACATCAACTATTACGATAATCATTTTATTCAAAAGCAACATCTAAGAATTAGTTTAACTGCTTGAATGATTTTTGAAGAAAAAGCAAGCCACATTTAGAGCTCTTCTACTAGTTAATACTGCTGCTTTGAACATTTGAGTTAGTAATTGTTAACACAATTGTATTTATTTAATTTAATTCATAAGCTTACTAGTCTACTAACTAATCCGTTGCCCTAAGTCCCCAATGTCTTTAAACAGCTCAGTGAAAAGTTGTTAGCAGCTGCTATTAAAAAGGTTAGAAACATAACTTTATCCTACATATTTACAGCATTAATAATAAATACAGAGTTCACAAAGAGACTTGTAGCTGTTAGCATTTGTGAAACTTCAAGATTTGAGAGACCTGATTGTCGTTTTCATGTTTAGTAGGACACCTGTAAAAAAATGAGATGGTGACTGTATACAGTCTTTGTGATGTAAAGGATAATATAAAATTTTTGTATAAGATCAAGAAGCATAAGTCTGAAAGTTATCTGTTGCTGTGATGCTAATAGTTTTGGTCTGGTTTACCAGAGACATTATCTAGTCAGACTCACTTTTTGTAAACAGGTTTGCATCAGGCCATGGTAAGATGAAAGCTTGATATGGACCTTTTAGTATTTGTTCAATATTGCAATAATGGACAGATGACCCTTCTAAAAACTGACTAAAAAGACTTGCATTATATTATAACTCTTTGGAGCTCACCTGGTAGAGCGCAAACCACAAGCATGTGACCTGGTCTTGGATTCCGGTCGATTTGCTCCATGTTATCCCCCACTCTCCCCCTCTCTCATCCTGTATCCTGTATCCTGTCTATCTACACCAACTCAATCAAACAAAGGTTAATAATAATAATAATAATAATAATAATAATAATAATAATAATAATAATAATACAATTTTATACAATTCTTTGAATGGGAGATAACAGCCAACTTTGCTTTCACTACTAAACATAAAAAATACCACTCATTTACAAAATAAAATCTAACTTTGGGCCGATGATTAGCCCCGGGGCTGTACTTTGGACATGAGCAAAAACACATGCAAACTTTCAATAGATTTTTTTGTGTTCCTTTAAAATATGCAAATTAAATACTTATATTTAATTAAGTCTAAATAGATTATGCAATAAATTACAAATTATTCACTTTTAAATAAATAAATACTGTATAACTAGAGTAGAAAGAAAGCTGTTGAGCGAGGATGTTAGTTTTGGCTGCTCGATTGACGAGATCACAGCTTTTATTTGCTACTTCTACTACATCTAATATCCACACTCACAATCATAAACATAATATGTTAAATAAAAATTAGCACTCACGCATTCAGAACAAGAAAACCATCAAAAAAAAAAAAAGGCACGATATTTAAGCCACAAAACAAGAATTTTTGAAAAAGTACTGAGATTTTGTATTTTAAACACATACCAGTAAGTTCTTTATAATTAGTCTGCAACAAGCAGAAAAGATTACTAGATTGACAGATAAATAAATTAAATCTTAAGACTCACAAATAAAACAAAATGATCTCTCTTTCCTTAGGCAGCAAGGCAATGCAAGAACAAATCAGTGAGCGCTTCACATTCCTGCCCCAGCCCTTCTCACCCAACACCACGTCACTCTGTAAAACGGTAAGGCAGCTGTCGGCTTCCATCAGCTCAAAGTGCATCTGCAAACAGATCCAGTCTACCACCCTGTGCCCACACACCACTGTCAAAGATACGCACAGGGTTTTTTTTTTTTGCTCTATGGTTTAAACTTCCATAAACCGTAATACGATTACCACGACCTGCACTGGAAACATTTCAGAACTCTATGTGCTGTAATGAAAGCATGGCAATGATTATGCAAGCTGGGTTTTTGATAACTTTTCCAAAGCAAAGCTACAATGCATGGTGAATCATTTAAGAAAACTCATAGTGAACGAGGCACAAACATTTTTTTTATTGCAGCATTTGAACATGAGCTGAAAAGTTGGATGGAAGTGGGGTTACACACACAAACAGACAAACTCAGTAAAAGGCTGGAGTGGGCAGTGCCAGGTCTCTTATTCACTCCACTGTTGGCCTCGCTCAGAGCTCAACACAGAATTCACACTCGGGCTTAAGGCAGGTTTTCTCTTGCCCTCTTTCTGAGGAGCAACAGCTTACTTCAGCTTTCTGAGGGGAGTCACAAATCATTCCCAGTCTAATCAGCTTGGACACAGTCACTGAGTCCTTCCAGAAAAGGGGGCCGCGTGGTGGTAGTCTTGGGATCAGCTTTCTGTCCTTTTTTTTTCTTTTTTTTGCTCTTCAGTTTAAAATCTGGTTTTCCTTAGACTTCTCTTTCATAAGCCTGCATCTATTATCATTCCTCCATTTTAGTGTCCCAGACTGGCACCCTTCATTTGTAAAAGGCCTCTTTTGGCGACTAGTTTGGACAAGTCCTCCACTGTGGGGCACAGGAGTGTAAAAGAGCCATTATTCAGACAATTCTGCACAAATCATACACAATCAATTGTTTTTTTTTTTTTTTGCTACAACTCATTCTAAAACTGTAAGTAAAATGTCTATAAGAAAAAAAATCATCCCAGGAAAGGTCCCATGCAGCCACTAGGGCTGAACAATGCATTTATTAATTAATTGAATTTGCAATAATAATAATAATAATAATAATAAATATATATATATATATATATATATATATATATATATATATATATATATATATATATATATATATATATTAATCAAACAAAGTTCTGCGACTAATCGCATTATACAAAATATTCTATATTGAATTTAAAATTTGTCTATTGCATACTTTTATTTTGAAAGTACTGCTTTATAAACAAAAGTGCAATAACATTTGGTTTGCAAACACTTTAAACAAATAAGGTGCTTTTTACAGAAGTTAAAAGTTAGAAGCAGTTGAAATATTTCCTGTAAATCTCAACTTAAGCATTAATGTAATCAAATTAAATATTAAACCAAAAATATTTGCCACTGCCCGGTCATTTATATTTTGTTTAGTTTGTTATAGAAAAACAAGTTATGTCCAGAGCCTCGATCATTACATTATAAAATGTAAACAATATAAATGTCTGTGTAGAACCTTGTAGCCGCGGTGAGGGTCAGAGTTGGGTCCTGGTGGTGCTAAAAGTTGTGACGCGCTTAGAGACTATAATTAACAAATAATCTCAGATCTGATGTGCGTTTGGTAGGTTTATTGCAGATTAAATAATACAGCACAGCAGATGATGGACATGAACCAGAATGCATAAACAGATAAATGTATAATCTCAGCCGTTCAGTATGCTTTGCGGTCAACAAAAATTGCGGCTACCTGTACCTGACTCTCAACCACCTGGCCTCCCGAAAGTGCACACCTTTACAGACCTACGTGCACGTGCCTGCACTCCCATGAGCTCCGCCACAGTGCACCCAAGTTCTGTCTCCTACAGTCTGTTTTGTGTTTTCATTACAGTCGGAGCATGTGAGTGCAGTTCCTGCTGTTCATCAATATGTTGCAGGATGTGTCTTTATTGTGTTTAGTTTAAGACAGCTCAGTGCCTGTGTGTGAATGACAGTGAGCACATGCGGGTGTGTGAGGAGGGCATGCCTGCCTCCCCTGTGCGAGTCCCGGAGCAGCGGATGAGTGTGGTGCGGTTAGAGACAGAAGCAGAAAAGGTTAACATTGTGATGGTGTGTCATGAGGGCAGCTCATACGTGCAGTCGTTCGTTGCGATGCTAAGAATGTTCTTCAGACATTTTTCACAATAATAATTGGCTGACGTTAACGCCGCGATAAAATAATTGTCGGCGTTAATTCATTAATGCGCTAAGCGAAAATAACGCGTTAACTTGCCCAGCACTAATTATATATATATATATATATATATATATATATATATATATATATATATATATATATATATATATATATATATACACACACTCACCTAAAGGATTATTAGGAACACCTGGTAAATTTTTCATTATTGAAAGAATATAATCAACCAATCACATGGCAGTTGCTTCAGTGCATTTAGGGGCGTGGTCCTGGTCAAGACAATCTCCTGAACTCCAAATTGAATGTCAGGATGGGAAAGAAAGGTGATTTAAGCAATTTTGGCATGGTTGTTGGTGCTAGACGGCCGGTATTTCACAATCTGCTCAGTTACTGGGAAAATAACTTAGCAATAGTTGGTTCTGCTTTAGCCTCATTCCTTCTCAGAAAGCTTAATTTAATATTTAGTTCAGAAAACTATATAAAAATATTCCCTGTGGTTGGGTCCCTCAGGCCCCCATCCCCAAAAGGGGGCCAAATATAATTTTTGCCCCTGTGCCCCACATTCCTTGTTCCGGCCCTGCTGCATGCGGTAACTGTCATACAGTGCTGCTTCTGAATCAACACAGCCTCGAGGCAAAAAAAGCTGCTTTGCTAACTTTTATTCAACAAACTAGTGTCTACAGCCTTGTTCTCTGCTGGACAGTGATTTTAGCGCAAAGTTTAGCGAAGCCTTTGCTGTTCAGTGGCGCAGAACAGTGGCGACAGCGTCGGAGAAAAAAAAGCTTTTGGATATGTTTTTTGTAAATCACCAGTGTGACCTTAGTCTTAAGGTCTAAACATCCCACTCTGGACAGACTTCAGCTTCAAATGGCATTGTGGTGAAAAAAAAAAAACAGATGGTGATATAAAAAATTGCAACGATCAGTTAATCTTTACTGCTTTCATTGCAATGAGGGATGTAATTGTACATCGTCCCACGCCTAGTGTTGACAGTTACCTTCTGTAGAAAACCTAGAAGTAACTTGAGACACATGACCTTTGTGAAGTTAAATTTGAGATAAAGCATTCAACCCTTGTCCCACATCTATATCATTCAACCTAAGCAACCACAGCAGGTATTGCTATGCATTGCTTTAAAAAGTGTTTCTAAAAGATGCTCACACACCAGATATGAACCTAGAAAAACTCCTCTGACTTTATTTGGCAAATTCAAACATATGAGGAGGATGTAGCTACTGTACCTGAGTTTAGATTTGGTCAGGTGAGAAAATGGACAAAAATTATTGCTAGACCAACATTGAGCAGCATCACCAGAGCCACCAAGATGGAGTTAGGACCCTGAAAAAAAAAAATAATAATAAAAAACATAAAATAAAAAAACTGTCAAACAAACACATGTGGTACACTTTAAAGTTATGCACACATTTATCCTAATGTTTTTGGAAATGTCATATTGTATAATTGTTTTTAAGTAATTATTTATTAAAGATCAATTAAACCAAATTTGATGACTTAGTGGTCAAGGATTTTTGTGATCATAAATAAATCTCAGTATTGCATGTTACATCTGTAGTCCGATGAATTTGTCAGACTACAGACAAAAACAACAGCTTTTCCACAAATCTATAAATACTTTCTTTCAACCATATCAATTTGAATGATAATTTGCTTGTCTGTTATAAAAACATGACAGAGATAACAGAAAAGACTGAAAGAAAGAGTGTAGGAAATTTATCAGCAAACAGATTAGTTTGAAAACTTGTCCTGATGAGGAATTTCACAACATGTCAAATACAATGGCAAGAAAAAGTATGTCAACCTAGGCCTGGGACGATTACTGCATTACCGCAATACCGCGGTCACGTGACGCCTACCGCGGGTCTAAACCTGTAACCGTCATCACTGCACAAAAAAAAATAATAAATAAATTTTGGCCTGCCCATCTGAATGCCTTCGGCAGAAGTCAAATGAGTCATTTTAATCTAGATTAATTCCAAGATTACAGTGAGATTAATCTATATTAAAAATTTATCTATGCACCTCTAATAGGCTAATAGCATTCCATTTGTATTGACTATAAAGCATAAAATACAGGCAGATGACTCATGAGAAAGTCAAGAATGCAGGACCTCAGTTTTTAATTGCACGTGCTTATTCTGCTTGACACAATTCTCTCACGTGGTTGCGGCGTTGCACAGCCGACAATTGCGCATTTAAGTTACTATTCCATTGAAACATGGCAGAGAGGGCTAACTTGGTGGCAAAGCCAAATGTCACGTCGCCAATATGGGCACATTTTGGCTTTGAACATAATGAAAAAGGACTTCCAGGCAATTTTAATGAGCCCATTTGTAGAATTTGCTACAAAAAGATTCCGGTATCACATTCAAATACGTCCAACCTGAGGACGCATCTTCGAATCCATCATCCGGCAACATTTGCTGCCCTTGGGAGCACCACAAGTGCTTTGTCTGAAGATTGGCGCACAACCTCAGGCCAGGGACTACAGCTGGGCATCGCAGACTCGTTTGCTAAAGGGACTAAGTACCAACGCGACAGCCATCAGTGGCGAACCCTGACTGATAGTGTGACTCGTCTACTAGTGGAGGAAAAGTTGCCATTTAACTTAGTCGAGAAGCCAGCCTTTAAGGCGATGCTACAGGCCTTCGACAAACAATATGTCCCCAGTGAGAGAAAATACTTTTCAAAAAAGGCAGTACCAGAGAAGTATATGAAAATGAAGGACAGTTTGACACGCAAGTTAAAGGACGCTGACCATTTTTCTATCACAACAGATATGTGGTCAAGCGTAAATATGATGCCCTTTCAGAGCGTGATAATTCATTACCTGAACACCAACTGGGAGCTGAAGTCAAGGTGTTTGGAGACATCCTTCATGCCAGAAAGTCACACAAGTGATAACCTCTTCGAGGCTCTGCGATCAGCTCTTAAAGAATGGTCTCTGGATGAGAAGAGGTTGGCTTGTGTCACTAGTGATAACGGAGCAAACATTGTGGCTGCGGTGAGAAAACTTGGATTAGGGTTGGCTACCATGCTTCGGCCACAACCTCTATTTAGCCGTCACTAACTCCATGAAAAAGAACGTACTGCCCGGGCCATGGGTTTGTGTCGAACGCTTGTGAACGTTTTCTCCCATAGCTGGCAAAAGAAACATCGGCTTCAGAAAGAACAAACTGACCTGCCTCAGCACTCCTTAGTACTGCTAAGTTTGAACTCTCTTCCAACTCTGTTTTTGGAGAGATTGACTACAACGAGGCTAGGCCTGCGAGAATTAATTCAATATAATCAATAAATAATCTATTGTAGGCAATTAAACATTTAAGTATGTCATTCTGAAATTCCAGGGGGGGAGGTTACCGCAATACCGCAGGAATTTATTGCTTTTCAACCGCGGTAAGAAAAATTCAATAACGTCCCAGGCCTGTGTGAACCTTATGGAATTTTATGGTTTTCTGAATAAATTTGTCTTAAAATGTGATTTGATCTTTGTCTAAGTCTATTGACAAACATAATGTGTCTAAAAATAATTACACAAAAATAAATATTTTATGTCTTTATTGAACAAACTCTTGGCAGTGGAAAAAGTAAGTGAACCCATAGAATCAATAACTGGCTGAAAACTGAAAAATATAAGGCAGCATGCCAAGTACAATAAATAACAATAATTTGGAAAACAACTAATCCACACTGGCTAGTACATAGCGTCCTGAGGGGGATTCAAGACCTGGGTCCCCCGTGTGAAAATTCCTGTCCTTAATAGCTAAGCTATTCAGCTGGGAGCAATAGTGTGGCTAGTATTGGGTTTAGCGAACTGGCTCCTCCCTGGAATTAATATCATCGTTCCTTATTGGAATCTGATCATAACGTTAATGCTTATCAATTTGTGACTGTTTTTTTATTTGTTAACCTTGTTAATAATACCGTATAAGGCCTACAGTTGCTGCTATAATTTAAAATAAACCTTTACTATTTACAGCCCATTCATAATGATGTCTGGCGGCCAAAATGTTGCTGCATACCCCTCTAGCACTCAGTAGTTGCACCCAAATAGTTCAATCTTAGTTTCATCAGTCCACAAAACATTTTGCCAATATGGGTGTGGAGTGTCAGTGTGCTCTTATGCAAACTGCAATGTTTGACGTATTGTAGACTCCTGAACAGAGATGTTTGCAAGTTCCAATGATGCCTTCAAATCTTTGCCTGTCATTCGGGGTTGTTTTTTTACCTCATTGATTAGTATTTGTTGTGCTTTTGGTGTTATTTTGACTGGGCGCCCATTTCTTGGTAGAGTAGCAACAGTTCCAAAGCGTCTTCATTTGCAGATTGTTTGCCTAGCTGTAGACTGGTGAATTTCTAAAGTCTATGAAATAACATTGCAACTTTTTCCAGGGTAATGTAAATCAAGCTCTTCTTGTGAGGCATGGCTCACATAAGTGTGTTCTTCTTGTGCAGAGCAAACTACAAAAGTGTTTGCCAAGAGTGTTTTTTATCAGTCAAGGTAGCTGTTGTCCAAACCTCCAAACGTATTATCTTAACGAGACTCCAGGTGTGCTAAAACCTGAATCCAATCATTATTTTAAGAGGTCATTACCTCAACTGTTCACATACTTTTTCCACAAGCACTATGAGTTTTTTAGTTGTTCTCAATAAAGACATGAAAGATCAGAATTTATTTGTGTAATTATTTTTAGACACATTATGTTTGTCAATACCCTTGACTTAGATGAAGATCAAATCACATTTTAAGGATAAATTTATTCAGAAAATCATAAAATTCTAAAAGGTTCACATACTTTTTTTGCCACTGTATATTGGGGATGAAAGCCTCAAAGTCTCATTGACTTTCTGTCAATGAGGTCATAGTTGACTAAAATATCATTAGTCAAATGGTCGCACATGTTACTTGTCGGTGAATGCACCACAGCTCCTGCTCTAATCAACAACAGACAAAAGGGTGATGTCACTTGCAAATGCAACAAGAAACGAGGTTTGTCTGTTGCAGGCTCCAGAAAGGTGATCCAGAAAGAACAAATTTGATTGGTGAGGAGCTGTGCAACAGAACAATTTTCTAAAAGAAATACTGCATAAATTAATGGAAAACTTGTCAGCAGAGATATCACCTGATTCCTTTAGGCACGGACATGGTCACAGAAGGTGTTATAAACACAAATGTCAACAGTAGCTTTACCTGCTTTTTGATCCTCTTCACCTTTACCTGGAGTCAGTACAACGTGACCCAGTGTCATGGCTGATTTAATAGTGGACTTCATAATTGATATCACATTTATCCGGGATGTTGCAGCCCTAGGTTCCATGCAAATAATGACCCTAAACTAAAGCACAACTCACCGACTCCTCTTCCATGATTTCAGGCACTATTTCCATACTCGCTTTCTTTGTTTCTGCCAGGCTCTTGGGTTTGGTTGACTCTTGTCTTTTGGGCCAGGCATCTGCAGCTTTGGGGGTGTCTTTAAGGGGTGCTGGCGACGGGCTGCGTGCTGGCGGTGCTTTCAGAGCCACCGTCCCATATGCGTTGGCGGGAGGCGGTATACGGGCCAGACTGGACGGGTGAAAGTCATCCTCCAGGCCCTCCAGCTCTTCAGGAAGAGGGGCTTTGACATCGGCTTTGACGTAGTAGCTGTGGAACTGAGAGTGGATCTGGCCATTGCTGGGGTTAGTGCTGGGAGCGGCAGCTGGTTTGAGCGGGAGGGGGAGTTCCTGGTGCCTCACTTCCTGTTTGAGAGAAAGTTTGGATGCTGCCTTTGTGATACCTGCCGGACAGGTAAGACACAGGGAAAAAAGGACATTAGGCATTGAAAAAAAAACAGTATTTTCCATGAAACAATGTAGTATGAGAGAAAGTAGAGTGTGCCTCTGTCGGATTACTTTGTTTAAATAAATATTTTGTTTTGTTTGATTCTACACATCTAGGGCCAGATTTTTATGACGTGAAACATAAAGCGATTGGAAGGTAGCACACACCTAGGGCATGTCCAGAGCTGGCAAATCATTTAAAGAAATTCTGGATATGGCATAAACAGGCAGAGTGTTCTTTTAGATTGACAAGTCTCGTTGTGCATGCCCGAGTTGAAAGCAGGTATAGCTTGTGCAAATAACTTATGTTTGGTCACATCATAGTTGGATTTAAAGCAATTATGCTGACCATGTACATCATGGGACATTTGTCTATAGTAATATACAGTCTATTAACATAAACCTAATTGTTACTTTGCCTAAAGTTCCCACCTGCAGTCACAGCTTCAGGAGTCGGCACCCTGTTTTCCTTTCCAGCAGGCTTTGAGGGAGTGAAGAAGGTCTTCTTGGCTGCAGGGGGTGAAGGAGGAGGACTGGCGGCAGGACTCTGAGAAGGAGACTGGTCCGGGGTGGTGCCTTTTCTGTAAAAATGAGGGCTTCCTGATGGAGATTTCTCCTTCTTCTCCTCAACTACTTCCTTCACCTCCACCGGCTCGTTGTACTTCTGTCGTATGTAGTCAGGACCTGGGTTTGCAAAAAAAAAAACAAAAAAAAAAAACAATAATGTAAGAGTAAGCCAGGCAGCATGAGCAAAACATTTACACTTATGGTGGCATGAGAAAGTATGTGAACCTTTTGCAATTTCATGGTTTTCTGAATAAATTTGTCTTAAAATGTGATCTGATCTTCATCTAAGTCAAGGGTATTAACAACAATAGTTAATGTGTCTTTTTAGTGTCTAAAATAATTACACAAATAAATTCTGATCTTTCATGTCTTTATTGAAGGCAACTAAAAAAAAACAGTGTTTGTGGAAAAAGTATGTGAACCCTTGAGTTAATGACCTCAGAAAAACGAATTGGAGTCAGATTTTAGCACACCTGGAGACAGGTTAAGATAATATGTTTGGAGGTGAGGACTACAGCTACTTTGTCTGATTAAAAAAAACTTTTAGAGTTTGCTTTGCATTAGAAGAACACGCTTATGTGAGCCATGACTCGCCAAAAAGAGCCTTCAGAGGAGTATCAAGTATTGCCTCTTTACATAAAGCTGGAAAAGGTTAAAAAAGTTATTTTATAGACTTCACCAGTCTACAGTTAGGCAAACAATCTGCAAATGAAGCTGCTTTGGGACTGTTTCTACTCTACCAAGAAGTGGGCGCTGAGTCAGAATGACACCAAGAGCACAACAAAAACTCATCATTGAGGTAAAGAAAGAACCCTGAATGACAGCAAAAAATTTTAAGACATCATTGGAACTTGCTAAAAATCTCTGTTCATGAGTCTACAATACGTATAACACTGAACAAGCAGGATATCCACGGCAGGACACCACGAAGGCAGCCACTGCTTACTAAAAAGAACACTGCTGCACGTCTGAAGTTTGCAGAAGAGCACACTGACACTCCTCAGCGTTATTGACAAAATGTTTTGTGGACTAAAACTATTTGGACAAAACACACAGCGCTACTTCTAGCATAAAAATGGTACGGCATTTTACCATAAAATCATCGTCCTAAAGTGTAAAGTCTGGTGGAGGAAACATCATAATTTGGGCCTGCTTTGCTGCATCAGAGCCTGGTCAGCTTTAATCATTGAGTGGAAGATGAATTCCCAAGTATATCAGACAATTCTTCAAAATAATGTGAGGATGTCAGCTGAAACTGTGTAGAAGGTGTGTGATGCAATAGGACAACAACCCAGAACAGAATGTCTGAATGTGTTCAATAAAGACATCACAGATCAGAATATTTTTGTGTAATTATTTTTTAGACACATGTTTGTCAATAACCTTGCCTCAGATGAAGATCAGATCACATTTTAACACAAATATATTCAGAAAACCACAAAATTCCAAAAGGTTCATATACTTTTTCTTGCCACTTAACATTTAGCCAATTCTACAATACAAGAGTGTGTCCAGCATTCAGAACATTATTCATTTTGAATCAGCCCCGACAATATTATAGTGACAATTCTGCTTTTACTTTAAAAAAATAAATAAAACTCAACCAATTTGCCACTTCAAAACATTAAAACCCGACCTTACACAAAGGTTTAAAGCTTACCATTAACTTCTGCCTCTGAGTTAGACTGAATTAGTTCTGTAATTATCTCTACCATGCAATTGGGTATATATTGACGAGTAGTGTTAACTAACAGCCAATGGGAGTGGCTCTAGCTCAAACTACCTTCTATGTGAGCTTCCTGGTGTGCTGACAATGCTCATCTATTTAAAAAAATGTCAGGAAACCTATTTAATGATATTCATTATGAGCCTTTTTCTGTTACATCACATGTTGCTATCTCCTGGTGTAAGCAGGCTTCAGTGACCTTTGACCCACCTATCACATCATCACTCCACTCCTTGAGAGTGTACCTGTTTTTACAGCCTGGCATCTGCCTGAGCACAGCTGACTTCAAAGCCAGAGCCCAGCTCCAGAGCCACTTGTTCAGGAACCTGTCAAAGGCATTCAAAAGGTCAGCGCTGGGGCCTTTGAGCAGAACGAGCCCACAGCTGACAACGCCAAGTGTCCCATGAGCAGCGCTCACGTCAGAGCCAAGACTGTCACCAGCGCTTTTGTTTTTAGAAGTCTAGTTAAGCGGAGCGGCACAGAGAACATTCAGGCCTGACACGTCACTCAGAACCTTAGGCTGGGTCCATACATAGATGGATATTTTTGTGTACCTGTGCAAACAATACAACCAGGCCACAAACCTCATTTCTTAAAAGTGCTAACAAAACTGGTACTGGTTAGTTATTGCCATGACATGAGCTTCACATTCCCCCAAAAATACATTGAGCTTGTGTGGACTAAACTGAGATGTCAAAGCTGTTTGTTTGTCTACATGTTTCTGCCACATTCACTATAGAAATTTTGTCCGGAAAACACTGTTTGATACTATGTGTAGCGTTGTCTTGTAAAATCTTTGCTCAGTTGACCAAAAAGGAAATCTCAGGGATAGTCCTTGGTGGTGTGCATATAAGGGACAATTGTAGACAGGGTTACAACATCAGTTTTTCAAGAGAAAAGCATGAGCACTTTATACATTGTATTTTTGTTATGGTTTTATATAAGGTAGTGTTTCCAAATGGATGATGACTTGCAGTGGGGGATAATCAAAGATGTGAGAGGAATCTTACACACTAGCCACTAACTTTATTTTTTTTCTCAAAACATAGGACAGCAATGACGTAGCAATGCTTTGAGCTGAACCCAATTTCTATCTGTAAACATAACAAGAAATATCTTGTTTGGTTAGCTTAACAATAATAAGTAGAAAACTAGTGTTGTGAGGTTACCTGGCTGGTGGAAGTTTGGAGACAGCTCTCTGGCCACAGCTCGAGCGATGTCTGAGTCTTGACTGGCCGACTGTGCTGCCTGATCTGCAGCGTCTGCTTTGGCCCGGGCATGGGCTGTCCTGCAACACACATTCATTCATCCTTAATGCAGTGCCAGTGTACAACCATCTCATTTGCTCGTTCAGCCTGAGCCCAGCCGGGCCCCTTGGGGAAAGGTCCAGTCACTAGGCTCTCGCTTTTGAGCCCCAACCCCGGGCTAACAGTCCTGGTATGGCCAAATAATCTGCCAAAGCCCTATTCTTTCCATTTATTAATTTGTGTTAATAACTAGTGCGCAGTGACTCAGTGGTAGAGTGGTTGTCCTTCAACCAGAAGGTAGGCGGCTTGATTGCCGATCTTATCACAGTTCATACTATTGTTGCATCCTTGGGCAAGACACTTAACCCAACTTGCCTCCAGTGGCTGTAACACTGGTAATTAGAAGCTCAATGTAAGTCGCTTTGGATAAAAGCGTCAGCTAAAAAAATAAATGTAAATGTATAAATGTAAATGTATTGAATGCTGTTGTGGATTTTTTACAAATGAGCCACGCAGCTTAGGTTTCATTTCTCACAAATGTAAACATGTGTTTTACTAACCTCTGCAGCTGGATTCTCACGAGATTTGGGAGTTTCCAAACTTGGGCAAATCCATCTTGTATAGCACCAAGCCAGCCACTTGAGTCAACTTCTCCTTTTTGTTATTAACATGGCTATGCTGAAAGACTTTAGTGTTGATGCTAACACAAAAAAAATGTGACACTAAAGGATTTTATGGAAAGAAAAAATGTTTTAGTTCTTCTTGTGCTGTTTGAGTCTTTCACACACACACACACTCTTTTCATCAGCAGACGTATTTGTTTTATTTAACAATTTAGTGTTGGCTAGCTTCCTTTTATTCGCAGATTCACTGTTACAACGTTTTGTGGTTTCTTTATATCTGCCACACTCTGATTACGATACAAATCATTACTATAATTACCAAAACAAATTGTGGT
The DNA here is from genome assembly GCA_024349245.1 of Neodontobutis hainanensis. Taxonomy (NCBI): domain Eukaryota; kingdom Metazoa; phylum Chordata; class Actinopteri; order Gobiiformes; family Odontobutidae; genus Neodontobutis; species Neodontobutis hainanensis. Next base: position 82,384 of record JALDNG010000262.1, read on the forward strand.
ATGTGGATACTAGTCGGTACCTAACAAGTCTTCGACAGCAAACGCTTTCAACGGGTGCCTTCCCAGATGGTTCAGTGAAACAGGAACATCAACAGGAAACATCAACAGTCAACAATAAAAGACAGGTAGAAGACACTGTGGCTCTAGAGCAGGGCTGTTTAACTATATGTTCCTGAGGGCCAGATGATAACTTTTTGCACTGGTGCACCTAAGAAAAAAAGATAGGCGCAACAGTGCAACAAGTGCAAAAAGTTAGTCTAAAGCCCTGCTAATGTATGTCCAGACTGTTGTCAGTCAGAGCCCCACTGTGGATGTGAGAGGTCTGCCAAACTCAGACAAATGTGTGAACAGCTGCTGCACACGTCCACAGTCTGATGGCACCCATTAACCCTTGTGTAGTCCACCGGTCAACCATCTTTATCCCTCCTGGGTCTAAAAGGACCCGCTGACATTAGACTGTTTTAAGAATGTGTAGAAAAAATATATATTTTAAAATTTTATGCAAGTCAAGACCAACACATTGAGATATAGTGTTCATATTTTAGTCAAATATACAAAACTAGACCTCATTTATGAGTGGAAAAAAATAATAAAACTGGATTCTTTTTGTATCAGAGAGAAATTCATATTTCTTGATGTGAATGCTCAAAGTGGGAAATTGGTCAATTTTAGTCAAATATAAAAGTTATACCTTATTTACAGTTGATAGAACCTGACAATTCTTTTCAATAGTTATAGTGACAAAATTGTTTATTGATGGGTTTGCAAAGATTGAAATGTGTGTGCCACACTCACAAAACACAAAAAACAAAAATAAATTTTGGAAGTTTAGGCTTCCTGAAAATTCTTATTTGAGTCGCATACAGTTAAATGAAAAGGCACTAAAACAGGGTCTTGATCTGATTTTCACCCCGGCTGAAAGGTATAGGGAACAAGAGGAAACTTAGGAGGATAAAATGTTGAAGGAAGAAGTTTCCCAGTCCTTTTGAAGAAGCATTTCATATATGATTGTCCTGTAAAACTGCTACACACACTGTTTACATTCATTCAAATGACCCTTGGATAATTTACATAGATCTACCCCCAACAATGATGACAACCCTCCCCCAACTCTCCCTTCTGCAAGTCTGTGGGAAACACTGGTGGCAGATATTATGAATGTAAACATTTAGTGTATGAAAATTGTCATTGATCCAGGTCATGGTATGCTAAAGTTGTTTAAAGCAGGCAGTAACCTTTTGGAAACTTGTGAAAGATTTTAAGGTCCAGATTTCAAATTTAGTAAATACAATCTTACTAAAAGTTTAGTTTAAGCTTTTTTTTTTTACTTTTGTTATAAATAAACCTAATTTGCGTTATCAGCCTAAAATTAATAAAAGGATGCTAGCTACTAATACAAAAGAAAAGAAACAATGCACTTGCTAATTATCAGCAAATAACAGCTTTAGCTCCTATATATTCTGTTTGTGTCATGTCAAATTATTATGAGCTGTAGAATCAATTCTTCATCCTCAGCATAAAAAATGCTTAGGAGGAACTCAGGAGAAGCTGGGACCAGGCACGTCATACACACAGTGTCCAAGGCCTGGAGCAGATAAAGACCAGGACTGAGTGAGAGGCTGGCTGAGAGTCTGTGGACTTCAGAAGCAGAGCCGGTCTAAATATGGCCAGGAGGAGGCCGCTTATCAACAGCACTACTGCCTCACACCCACAGATGGAGCAGACATTCACTGCCGCACACAAACACTAGTCATAGGACAAGAAGAGGCTGCTTTTGTCTCCATCCACTTTTCAATCTCCTGACAGGATCTATTTTAAACCGCTTTTAACACCATGCAGCAACAAACAAGTAACAGAAATTATTATTTTGCTCGCCTATATTTTGCATGATGTAAAATTTATGATCTATCCACACTAAGTACATTACATGTACAGAAGGTGAGCACACTAATCTTTCTAATGGTCAGGGACTGAATACTCTTCTGGTACAAAATGTAACAGCCTTTGTTTTATACCAACACAGCTTGGATGTTAATATTATACTTTATAGAGATTGTTTAAGAATTTCAAATTTATTTAGTATATTAGGAGTAATATATACTAAATAACTTCCTTTTAAACTTTACAATGGTAACACAAAGATAACAATCAAGTGAACTAACTGGTTCACGGAGCTGGTGATTCTTGCGCTAATATTAAAACAACAATTATTGGAACATGGGAGTTTAAAGTAAACAAACAACTGCACAGCATTGTACTCAGCTAACCCCAGAGACTACACTGTAAATGTTCGCTCAATGGGGTGTTCCCGACTAGAAACTTGGGTCCTAGGAGGATCAGGTACAGGTGTGAAAGTTTGGGGGGGATTTTGTTTATACAACCAGCGCACGTGGATATCAATCAGCACTGATCTCAGTGGACGTGTGAAAGTGGTTTTAGCTGCTACAGGCATGGATGGAAGTTTCTTTCACTTTTCACTTGAATTATCTAATCAAATTGCTCGAAACACAAAACACACACCCTTTTTGAAGCATACTTACATACTAATTTTTGGTGGCTATGACAGATGCTATGTGAAGGAACACAGAATAGCAGCTCTTCGCCGGTTTTTATTTATTTAATGATGTTTAAACGAAAACATTTAGACCATATCTGTCTGTGGTTGTCCCACTTTTTGTTCACGGCGAGCGGGCTGCAGTGCAGCAGGTATTTAAATAAAGTGTTGATACCTTAAAAAACATAATATCGTATGGATTTAAGCAATACCGTACAAACACTAATCACAAATGAAAGTGACAGAATGGTGGGGAAAAGAAACTGGTACATTTTTATTGAAAAAGGCTAGTCTTTTTTTCTTAGGTGGAGGTAATTTTTCTGATTGGAAAAACTATAAAGGAGGTATGGTAACAAAAGTATGCACATAGAAAACGTAGCACCGGTGCTATCAAGGCATTATATGCAGCATTTGTACTGCATAGGCTCAATGAAGATTTAATTCTTTAATTGGGAGAAAAATATTCTTCCCTGCTCGTTGACGCTGAGGTAGATAAATAAAATAACACATGAATAATAATCATTTATTATTAAATTATAAATTTTTTGCCCACTCCTACTTTATCCCATTAGGGGACATGGGTGCTGGAGCCCATCACAGCTGCACACCCACTGGGGTCAGTTGATCACAGACCTAACATTCAGAGACTTGGGATGAAGGAAAATGGCAGATTACTGGCAGCTCTGCACAAGTGAGGAGCAGTTTTGAAGCAGAGTTAAGCTTTAGTTCTGCTTGGCCGTATACACCACACTAGCTAGGTATTTTATCTCGACATAGGCCTTTGCTACACATATACAAGTATTTTTATAAACGCATACCTTTCTATGCGTTTGTGTCTTTCATCCTTACTAAACTCAGTTTTTAGACCGCAAAATGGATATTTTTTAAAACCAAAAATCAATCAATCAATCACTCTTTGCTTCAGCCTCAGCATTTCTGATACTTGCATAAGAGTTTAGCGCTGCCAAAACAAAACAGACTCACTATAAACAGTATTTTCCTCTGTATTTTCTTTGTGTTTACCGCCATCTTGAGAATAGAACTACAATGGGAATTTTTTTTTTTTTCAAAAACACTCTGGACAGAGATATTTTTATAAACCGAGACAAAAAACTTCAGTTTATAAAAATAAATATACGTGTAGCCAGGGTCCAAGACATATTCAAATAATTGTGTCCAGTTGGACTTGGCTGCTGTTTATATGTATTTTATAGGTCTACACCAATAAATATTTCTCTGATATAGTGCACACATACTTTAAGTGAACGAAGCAACCATTTTACCTGGAGACAGCGATTTCCACTTTAGTTCTGGCGATGGCGGCAGCTCTGATGGCACCCTCAATAGCCCGGTCCACTTTCTGTTTGGTCTTGGTGTTCTTCAGAGGGATCAGTTGTTTCTTTATGCCTCGAGCCAGGGCATTGTTCTTGTATTTGCCCTCTTCTTTGGTTCCGTCAGGAAAAATAGTGCAACCGTAGCCGTGCCGCTTATTGTTCAACCACTCCCCTTCATACTTCATGCCGTTGGAACGCTCTGAAACGCCAAATCCGCTTCGTTTGTCGTTCTTCCATTCGCCCATGTAGGACTCTGTGGTGGTGGCGTCCACATTGTCCTCTAGTGGAAGATAATCGTCACCCGTTTCTCCATCTCCAAAGCTAATGGTTGAATTGGCATCACTTGAACTGATTCGGCTCAGAGTTGTATCACTGTGTGCTGAACTGCGTTTGCTTGAGATCGAAGAGCGTGATTCAGATTTGCGTAGACGTTGTAGACTTCCGAACAGAGAGCCACGGCGAAACAGACCCTTTTTCTTTTCTGTACCGTCTCCATCGGAGTGAAAGTTGAGTACGAAGCCGCCACGTGTGCCGGCAGGGCTGTCGGAGAGACTGTCCCGGAGAACGGTACCGTTACTCTGCTCACTGCGAAGAGATGCCAGCGAAGTGCGCAGAGGAGAACGAATGACGGAGGCCATGCCGTACGGGACACTCTGACGAACGCCGTAGCCATGGCGCATCCCACCGGTCCACTGACCCTGATAAGTACCTACAGAAAAGGACAGACAAGAAAAAAAGACGTAATGTTAAAAAGCCTGCACCAAGAAAAGTATATGCAAGAATGCTTCTATAAAAATTTAAAGTGGCCACGGATAATCAAAGATGGTTATGTTCAAGGCAGCGTTGCTTATTGGTGCATGCATGCATAGTTCATGTTTTTGTGTTTTGCTTTGGTACGAAAATTGGTACCGAGAACCGGGAAAATTTACTGGTATTGGTACCGAACACTGAAATTTTGGTACCGTGACAACCCTAGTATGATGGGACTGTGGAAAAATATCACAGTATGACAGGGTATTGCTTAAAATTAATAAATCTCCTGATAAATTGGACATTGTCAAATCATGGTAATAGTAAATGTAGTACAATGAATATTCCAATTCAATTCTTCCGAATACATAAACCTCATCACTTTCTGATCTTGTCTCTTCAGCTCATTTTACATGAATGGTATGCCACAGCGTTTTAGTTTTTTTGACCACCACAATAACCATGGCACTTTAAACCCATGGAATACCTTGAAAGCGGTTATCCTATACCTACAACACACTCACTTTGATATATACACATAATAAAACTGATAACTGACATACAACTGCACTTAAGTTATTCAGTGTCAAATAAAATTTAAATGCACAAAAAATCTTTAAATTTGGTTTTAATAATTAGCAAAAAAACCATAGTACCGCGTGAAGATACTATCCTGCTGATATCCACAAACTTTCAACGCAAATAAGCACTAATTTAATAGTTTGATTGACGTTAAAGTCCTTGTGCAGAGAGCTAATTAGTCATCGAATGGCGCTTGGTGTATTCAAATCATCAATGGTAAATGGATGCATTTATGATGTCCAAAGAATAGCCAAAGAAGTTCTGCCAGGAAAATTGAGCTAAAGTTCCTCCTCAACGATGTGCAGGTCTGATACACAGCTACAGGAAGCGCCTGGTTGATGTTATTGTCCAAGGAGATTGGAGACATTGAGTCGGAGTGGACCATGTTCTCCACCTCCATTGTCAATGCAGCCACTCGGAATTATGGCCATAAAGTCTCCGGTGCCTGTCGTGGCAGCAACCCCCGAACCCGGTGTTGAACACCGGAAGTAAGGGATGCCATCAAGCTGAAGAAGGAGACTTATCGAGCCTGGTTGGCTTGTGGGACTTCTAAGGCAGCTGATAGGTACCGGCAGGCCAAGCGGACTGCAGCCCAGGTGGTTGTGGAGGCAAAAGCTCGGGTCTGGGAGGAGTTCGGTGAAGCCAAAGAGAAGGACTATCAGTCGGCCTCGAAGAAATTCTGGCAAACCGTCCGGCGCCTAAGGAGGGAAGCAGTGTCCTGCCAACATTGTTTACAGTTGGGGAATCTGCTGACTTCAAATGGGGACATTGTTGTACAGTGGAAGGAATACTTCAAGGATCTTCTCAACCCCACCGACACATCTTCCACTGAGGAAGCAGAGGCCGAGGGCTCGGAGGTGGACTCGTTCATCACGAAAGCCGAAGTCACTGAGGTAGTTGGAAGCTCCTCGGTGGCAAGGCACCGGGGGTGGATGAGATACGCCCTGAGTACCTCAGGTCTCTTTAGGGCTGTCTTGGTTGACACGCCTCTACAACATCGCGTGGCGTTTGGGGACAGTACCTCTGGACTGGCAGACCGGGGTGGTGGTCCCTCTTTTCAAGAAGGGGGACCGGAGGGTGTGTTCCAACTACAGAGGGATCACACTCCTCAGCCTCCCCGGGAAAGTCTATGCCAGGGTACTGGGGAGGATAATGCGGCCGATAGTTGAACCTCGGATTCAGGAGGAACAATGTGGTTTTTGCCCTAGTCGTGGAACACTGGACCAGCTCTATACCCTCTCCAGGGTGCTGGAGGGTTTATGGGAGTTTGCCCAACCAGTCCACATGTGCTTTATGCATCTGGATAAGGCATTCGACTGTGTCCCTCGTGGTGCCCTGTGGGGGGTGCTCTGGGAGTATGGGGTCCGGGGCACCTTGCTAAGGGCTGCCCGGTCCCTGTACAACCGAAGCAGGAGCTTGGTTTGCATTGCCAGCAGTAAGTCAGACCTGTTCTCGGTGTATGTTGGACTCCGGCAGGGCTGCCCTTTGTCACCGGTTCTGTTCATTAACTTTATGGACAGGATTTATAGGTTTAGCAAGGTTTAGAGACCACAGGATCTCATCTCTTCTTTTTGCCGATGATGTTGTCCTGTTGGCTCCATCAGGCCAGGACCTTCAGTGTGCACTGGCTGGTTTGCAGCCGAGTGTGAAGGGCTGGGATGAGAATCAACACCTCCAAGTCTGAGACCATGATTCTCAGTTGGAAAAGGGTGGCTTGCCCCCTTCAGTTTGGTGGAGAGCACCTGCCTCAAGTGGAGGAGTTAAAGTATCTTGGAGTCTTGTTCACGAGTGAGGGAAGAAGGAAGCGTGAGATTGACAGACGGATCGGTGCAGCTTCGATGAGCTTTGGGTCATGACCGAGAGAACAAGATCCCAGATACATGCGGCTTAAATGAGCTTTCTTAACAGAGTGGCGGGGCGCTCCCTTAGAGATAGGGTGAGGAGCTCGGTCACTCGGGAGGAGCTCAAAGTAGAGCCACTGCTCCTCATATCGAAAGGAGCCAGCTGAGGTGGCTCCAGGATGTCTCCTGGACACCTCCCTAGGGAAGTGTTCCAGGCATGTCCCACCGGGAGGAGACCCCTAGGAAGACCTAGGACACGCTGGAGGGACTATGTCTCTCGGTTGGCCTGGGAACTCGGTATCCCCTCAGAAGAGCTGGGGGAAATGTCTGGGGAGAGGGAAGTCTGAGCGTTTCTGCTTAGACTGCTGCCCCCGTGACCCGGCACAGGATAAACGGTAGAAGATGGAGGGATGGATGGAAGATCAGAATTTTCTTGGACACATTATGTTTGTCAATACCCTTGACTTGGCAGATTAGATCACATTTCAAGAAAGATTTATTCAAAAAACCCATAAAATTCCAAAAAACCCATGAAATTCCAAAAGGTTCACATACTTTTTCTAGCCAATGTATACAGTACACAACACACATTCATACAGTAACAGTACTGTAACCACTGATTATCTGTGTAAAATTGCGCTTATTAAAATAGCATTCAAGTAATAACCTTATAGCTAGCATGCTAAATCATACAGAAGTATCCTTCTATATTTATATTTTATTTTCTATGTTTCTGTATTTTTCACTGTTGCATCATTGTCACTGCCCACTTTGGGGGAAAATCCAAAGTGGCAAGGCAAGGGAAGGCAATTTTATTTCTATAGCATAATTCATACACGGGGTAACGCAAAGTGCTTTACAGGAATAAAAGACAATTTACAAGATTTTGATTAAGAAACATAAAAAAAAATAAAAACATTACAAAAGAATAGTGTAGATAAAAAACACTTTATGCTGTAATGTAGGTGGCGCTAAAGAGGAAGTTTTTCAACCTCCTCTTGAACATTGTTAAAGTTGAGGCTGTTCCAGATTTTCGCTGCATTAAACTTAAATGCTGCTTCACCCTGTTTAGTTCTAACTCTGGGCACCAGCAGAAGGCCTGTCCCAGATGTTCTCAGAGTCCGAGGAGGCTCATAAGCAACTAGCATTTCAGAAATATATTCTGGTGCTAAACCATTTAGAGACTTGTAAACCAGCAGTGCTGTTTTAAAGTCTATTCTCTGAGCAACAGGAAGCCAGTGCAGAGATTTTAAAACTGGACTGATGTGGTTGTACTTCCTGGTGTTAGTTAGAACCCGAGCAGCAGCGTTCTGAATAAGCTGCAGCTGTCTTAACCCTCGTTTTGAGAGACCAATGAGCAGGCCGTTACAGTAATCTAACCTGCTGGAGATAAAAGCATGAATAAGTTTCTCTAAGTCTGGTTGAGACATTATCCCTTTGACTCTGGAAATGTTTTTAAGGTGATAAAATGCAAATAATGTAATTGACTTAATGTGCTGTGGAAATTTAAGTATGAGTCCATGACCCCTAGATTTCTAACCTGGTTTTTAGATTTTAGAGAAAGAAACTTGAGGTGACTGCTGACACTTTCTCTTTGTTTCTGTCCCAAAGATGATTAGTTCAGTCTTGTTTCTGTTCAGTTGGAAAAAAATATTTGGCATTCATACGTCAATCTGTTTAATGCAGTGACAGGATACGTCACATGAACAAGATAAACCTATGCAAAGAAATGGAAAATGCCTTTTTGTAGTTGCATATTTTTACTTAAACCTACTGTTATAAAAAACTGCTCTGCTCTGATTAGTTTTAACGTTTTTTTTAATCATGTCATTTAACATTTTATATTTATTCTTCTCGCAAAAGCTATTTTTTAACACTTTTTCTTAATCAAAAACAGATTTCTTTGACAAATGGTTACAAACAGGTAAATCAAAGTTGTTGTTTTTAAAGACTTTGCAACGCTTGGTATTAAGTGCTTTTGACATGAAATAAATCCCTAATACTGTACAGTAAGAGTGGAGCTCTAAAAAAACTTAAAAGAGAAATGCCAGTGCACACGTCAGTGGGTGTTAATACTCTAGCTTTATCTTGGTGCTAGGGACTGGTGGCCCTCATGCTTTCAATTGGAGAATGTATGAATGTGCTATTTTAAAAGATGGAAGTAACTTGAGACAGTGGGAAGTCTGTTGAGTGGCCAAACATAACTCCAGCAGCCATCTTGCAATGTGGAATAAGCCTTCTTCAATGGAGCTGTCTTAGACTCAGATGTTTAAAAATTACCAAGAAATTAAATTTCTTAAATCAAAGTCCTGTTTCTATTTAACACAGTCATAAAAACAGTCCACTATGTTAGCCATGCTGACACACGTCTGAGTTTTGACTGGAGCTATATATATATATATATATAAATAAACATATAAAACATATATACATAACATTTTCTGTAAATGTCAATATAACTCTAGTTAGTCCAGGGTTTTATCAGTAACTCTTACATACTTCTGAGGTTCTGCCACTATTTCCAGTTGCTATGGTTACACAACTAGGACAGTCTAATCTCTATCCTGAAGCTAAGGTCTAGAATCATTTTAGCAACAGAACTGTGATGCTAAAAGTTATGGGAATATTCTGACCCATGAACTCCCACCACTGCATTATTTGTAGAAGTATTTAACTTTTTTGTGTAAAATGGTATCAGGTCTTGTTGCAGCAGTAGTCCCAATGTGTGCTGGATTCTTGAAGACCTTAGCTAAACTTAGAGGCAGGGTAAGATGGAGGAGCAGGAAGGGGCCCCTTGGCACTGGAGCAGGTTTCATATAACCATCTCTGAGTCAAAGTAGCCTGCGTTTACCCCGTTACTGCACCCCGGGCGGTACTCATATCAGATCTGTGGTGATAAAGAATATTAAACATGTCCTGTACAAATTTATATGGAAAGTGCACTTCGTTAGGACTAATGTGATGCAAAATTTAAAGTTTGAACAAACTAATGATGGCATTTGGTAAATTCCTTCTGGTGGCTTTATTTTCAATATCAGCAAGAATAAACCATCTTTTAGAAATTACTATTGGTTAAAAAGAGTACATCAGAATAATTCAGACAACTGATTTTAGTCAATTCTGCTGTGAGTCATGGCATTTTGTATAGGTCATGATTTTGCTATGACTTGTACAAAGCACATAAGGAATATGTCTTTCTTGTCTTATCAATAGTTGTTTCACTTTATGAAAAAAAAATCATAATAATCAAGTATAATGTAAAATCAAACTAGTATCCATAACAAACACTTTAAAAGGAGGCACATTTTGGACGTGTTTACTCCAAGCACAGCAGTAACCTCTGAAGTTAGCTACTACTTTCACTCTGAAAGCCAATCAGTCTATCTGGATTAATTAAAATTAAGCTTTCCTTCATCCATTGACACACACATTTATACATCAGTATCCTGGCTTCGTCAGATAGAACTGCTCACAGAATATAGTCTTTTTCACAGTACCATCTGGGAAGGCTTCCATTGAAAGCGTTTGCAAAAAGGAGGGGTCTTCTTTCAGAAACTTGGTAGGTGTTTGGATAAAGCAACTACTAGTATTCGCCTAGAAAGAGATTTGTTTTAGCCAATCATAACAACAATTTATAAGGTAACCAGAGAGCTGATATAAAGAAACAACAAACTGACAAACAACAAAAGTGTATCTGCAAATAAAAGGAACGTTAATTAACACTAAATTGGTAAATGAAAGGATGCTGACCAATGAAAAGAGCATGTGTGAAAGACTACTAGATTTAGCTTATCCAATTTTAGCCAAATCAGTAGAAAGAAGAGTACTAACATCTTTTCCTTCCAAAAAAATCCTTTAATGTCACATTTTTTTAGCATCAACGCTAACATCTTTCAACATGGCCATGTTGATAACAAAGATTTATCAAATTAAAAACACACCTCTACTTGTTCATGCTGCCACATCATTGGTCACAAAAGGCAAGTGAGCCCAGGGTTTGTCTCAAGATACAAGCTGGAATTAACTTGGAAACTCCCAAATCTCGCGAGAATCCAGCTGCAGCGAAAGGTTAATACCCTAGTGTCACAGATGGAACACCACTGGAGGCAAGGTGGGTTAAGTGTCTTGTTCACTGCGCCCCATAACTCAGCTGAATCTATATAAAGAAATAAACGCAGTATATTTGGTAATGTTGAAAAGTTTTGATTAGCTGAGCCAGGCCTCTAGATCGCATGTCAAATTCAAGGTCCGGAGGCCAGATGCCACCCTTTACAAGTTTTATTTGGCCCTCTAATGCAATTGTTAGGTGATTTCTTTGGGACTTATTCATTATACACAAAAGGCACTTAACTATTGTAAAGATATGTAATAAGGAAGAATGCCACCACAAAATGACACTTAACAGTGTTAACACCAAACCGTAAGTGAAGTAAATTTGTAAAGACAAAATGATGCATGAAAATCAGGCCTATAAGGGGACATTAAAAACATGTGGATGAAATAAAGACTCTTACATCAGGGTATATGCAGAAATTAAATCACTTCAATTAGGGATGCACCAAATATTCACTAAAAATTTTTGTCCGAAAATGGTCCAAAAGTGCATTTTTGGTTTTCATCCAAAATACTTTTATCACCAAAATAATACGGCAGAAATGTGACGACGCAAACAGAAACCATGACCTGCACATGCTTGTCTAAAGCAACACGGTGTAACAGCACTTTTTACATGCTGCACAAGCGAGTCTTGGCTGCAAATAGCGCAGACCTCAAGCTTCACGCGACATTCACTTCACACCAGTGGGTCTTAATAGAGAACATTCTCTCTCTTCTTGCCCCCTTTGAGCAGCTAACTAAAGATGATGCATCTGTAGCTGACGTTATTCCTTTAATCGCAGCACTAAAGCGTCTCCTAAGCAAAGAGGTTGAGACGGACCACGGAGTTAAAACAATATAAAGTACACTCTTAGAGTCTGTCAGCACACGTTTCACTGAGATCTCTGAGCTCTATTCGGAACCTCTGCACTTCATTGCAACTGTACTTGATCCGCGTTATAAAGACCAAGCCTAGTTGGATGTGGAAATAAAGAAGAGTGCATGAGAAATTATCCTGGCCGCAATGTATGCAGAGAACTCGCGTGGAGACGCAGATCAGAGCACAGAAAAATGACTCGTCTCTGCACTAATTCAGGGGCATGCACCCTCGTTGTCTGATATGTTCAGTAAAATCCTGCAACAGTGCCTCAAATGATAATAATAATAATAATAATAGGCTAATCCGTTCTTATTCTACTATATATGTGACTGTATATATCAGATTGTCATATTTCTGCTAGATTTTTTTTTATTATTTGATACATTTTATTTATGCACTGGCACTATTTAAATAAACTCTCAAATCTTTCTCAAATGTCAGGCAGATGACAAGCTCAACCTCAACAGCTAGATGGTTATCTGTCTGAAGTCCCCATCCCCAGAAGTGATAACCCTCTTGCCTACTGGAGAAGTTTATCGTTTTTATTTTGATTCATTTTTTATATATAGCGCTTTTTCAGAAGACACTCAAAATGCTTTTTAAATGCACTTGACCTAAATGCACTTTGTTTTTATGAGAGATAAAGTAATTTTAAAACCGTTCTGCTGCCTGTACATTATTATTTAATGTACACTTAATTTTATTTTATATTGTGCATTGTTGCAATGTGCTTTTCATTTCGGTGCATCCCTAATTTCAATACCTATCAAGACTTTTTGAAAACCTTTTAGCCACTTGAAGCTGCAATCAGCAACAAACATTTAACTTAATTGTCTCAGTAGACTCTAAATGAGGATACAGCAAGTATTTTGAGTAAATACATAATTATTGTATTCAGCTAAATTAAGCCGGTGTATTTTGCCGCAGGCCCAAAGATGCTGGGATAGGCTCCAGTCACCCGGGACCGCTAACAGGACAAAGCAGTAGAAAATTAATGAATGAAAAAAAAGTAATTGTAATGTAATTGTTTACCTTCAGCTTACTCTGATCTTTGGCCAAAAAGGGCAAAATTGGCTCAGGATACAGTTGGTCAACCTTGTGGCTAGCACCGTGCATGTGGAACAGCAACAGGCTTCAGCCATTGTTTAAACTCACTCTACTCCAACCAGGAGTCCGCAAACTTACATTTCCCCATTTTGGAGTTTGTTATGAGACATGTAGAGGCGGTCACCTAACCTGTTGCAAAACATGTGATGTCATTCTAAGCCAATCATAGGCTTGTGTGTAGTCAAAAATGAATTATTCACCCAAACCAGAGTAGAGGCCATTTGAAGTTCATTATTTAACCCTTGAGGCACCTTGATGCCCAAATGTGTACATTCTGCTAACTTTATATTTTTAATTCTAAATATCTCGGTGTCAGTTTAAAGACTAATTGTCTTTAACTTGGCCAGGATTAGATTTAAAATGTCCATAATCCCCTCAGTTGCAAGGTGTTTAGATTTGGAGATTCGCATTTTACTTACACTCTTTACTCTCTGTCCCAATTTGGTCTTGTTGACTCCCATTATAACACCAAATCTTTTACTTATTATAATGATAACATATTATAATGCTTTTCCCATGAATACCGAATAGATCTAAGCCTCTACCTTCAAAATAGTGGGAAAACAGGTTGTAGGTGTGGTGACCCGTTTCTCTTATCTTTGCAATATTCATGACAATAGAAAAAAGCTAAACACCACAAAAATGGTCTTGGTGTGCTGAGATTGATTTAAAAGTGTGGTGTGCATGTGGTTGAAAAAATATTTTGTCCTTGTGTGAGTACACACACTGAAATCTGTGTTGAAATAAATGGTAAACAAATATATTGATAAAAAAAATCAAGAAAAACTGTATTTTTCTATCTCATTGCTATGGTAAATATAGAACACAAAAATAATAATAAAATACATACATTTGATGTTGGAGAGCATCCTGATGAAAACATCCTGAACATAGGCCTTCAAATTAGTAGTTTTTTGTGTTTTTCATCTGATTCTCTCCTTTCCTACATTATTGATCTGCAGAGATATTACAGTGGTATTTCCAATCGGCAATATTATGTGGCACAAAATGCCATTTTCTGTTTTTTAATGAGGTTTCTAGGGCATTGAAGCAAGTTTATTCAGTTGAAAATGGTGTCTTTGGATTCCTGTGCATGTTTTGGTCTCAGTCTTTACCTTGAAAGAACAGCCTGGTCCAATGAGAGTTAGTTTCAAGTCAAACCCCTCCCTCTAGATAAAGCTCAGCTCACGTATCAGTTGAAGTCGAAATTTAAAAAGTCTCTTGGAATAAGAAGAGACAAAACGGTTTCACCTTGAAAACTAAGTCGGATGCTTTTGGTTTAACCCTTTCTTCAAGTGGACTTAACCACACTTTTATCACTCAATTTTATCACAGATTTGGTATTGCTTGTTGGTGTTATGACTGTAATTACAATACAAATTGGCTGACATTTTTAAGGATTTAGAAGCTTAAAATTAATTTTCAGTTAATTTTTCAAGACTATACTAAAATTCTCACAATATAAAATCATGTACAATTTAACTTAACTTAGCTCTACTTCTTTTTCTTCTCAAACTCAACTAGTAAATCTTTAAAACACACTTCTTGAATGTGACTTTTTACAAGGCCTTCAAGCACCAACAACTATGTTAGAAGCATACATTGTACGTAAGTTTTAACTGTGGAACATTGGAATGAAAAGCTCAACTCCACTTTTACAACCAGACACCGCCCCAGCACCTGTTGATTTCCCTAAATTTACCCAGCATGCATTGTATCTTGTATTTGAACTCATCCAAGAGCGTCTTCGACTAAATATAGGCCCCAGGTTTGAGACGGTGCGCAGGTCAGAGGGGTCTAAATTTAATTGTGTTCTAAGTTGGTCTGGCAGCAGGTGTTTGATGCAGCTCTGTTTACACCACGGACACTTTTAGGCTTCTATGCCTGCAATCCTCTGCAGCCTGTTCAACAAAATCACAGGCTGTAATAAGGAAGCACTCTTTCCGAACCAGCCTGGCTGCAGCAAACAATTAATTGCAGTATGGCAGGAGACAGGAGGCTGATTGTCTGGTTTAGTGACTTACAATAAACATTTAACAAGAGCACATGACAGTGAAGTTATGTGCTATTGTTAAGTGACAAGTATGTCTAGGTCCCCAGTGGTCTCCAGCCTCTATTTCCTGACATTTCTTTAATTAATGTGGTTACTATTGATAGACAGTTCTGTACACGGCCTTAATCATTTAAAAGACCATTGTGTTAAATGTAGTAGTGCAGGGTTAGCTGCTAGTTTTGGTTTCACAGGAATCTGACTTAAAGGCCCACTGCAAACTACTAATGTTGGCAGCCATGACTTTCTGTCATTTCTGTAAAAGCACTACTTTGGTAGCTCTATATATTTTCTTATTTTTTTCTTCTTCTTAATTCACTTGGTAATTAAAACCTGCTTAATAATAAATTTTGCTCCCTCAGCTGTGTTTTATTGAAGAAATACTATTAATGAATTATAGAAAAAGTTACACAAAGTTATACAGTCCAGCCAAGTCTTTTGGGTGGTTTAAGTGGTTACATTTTTTTATATGCCCTACAAACACATTTTGAAATGTTGCTTGCTGTTAAAGATGCTATAAAATAAAACAATAACAAAACTTAGCTAAAAAGAACCACACAATAAAATGATGCTAAAAGAGGCATTGTTGTTGTAAAACCTGTAAAGACATGCCAATCTGCAAAAGTCAACCAGTGACCTACATGACCCATGACCTTTGCTGCCCTGTCTGACCCCACTTTTGATTCTTTAAGCTCCACTGTGGTTTCATAATAAGCTACTACCATTTAGCTTTTTTTTTTTAAACCAAACTGATTAATAAATTCAATGAAATATGTAGTTCAGGAAAATATATTATTGCTCTAATTACATTCCTTTTTTATGTGCTAATTTATTACCATGCTACCCTGGTAGTAGCAATAGCAATTATTATAATAGAATACTTTAATGTTAACTTGTAATGCTAAATTGGATTTTTTTTCCCCAAAATATTTTTTTTTTTTTTTATTTCAGAAAAGCCCAGGAATAGAAGAGTGGGACAAAACTGAATTTACATCCTAGTTGTAAAAGTTAGCTAGCATCACAAACGGCCAACATTAGCCTAACTATACAGCAATAAACCACTTGAGCTTTCTAAAACTGAAATGATTGAGGTTTAGACATGAGCAGTGTCACCTCTGCACTCTGGAGGCACTGAGAAAGTGCTTATGAACTCAAGATGTAAACGATTCTCTTGTTGTTGATGTCCATGTTGTATGTTTGTTATTTTCTTTTGCTTTTTATAAACCTTTTTTGAGTCTGAAAATAATAAAGATTGAAACGCTAGTCCGACTGCAAAGTGTTCGTTTGTTTAAGCTTGTCGGATGTGAAGTGAAACTTTAGGGCTAGAAAGTATGCTTTTCTGAGAAGTTTAGCCATTCAACAGTTATAGTTGTTCACAATGGCTGACTGGAAATATCACTGAAAAACGGGCTTTCTGTGGGTCTGTTCTATAACTTTAACAGTAACTGCCCACACCTCCACGTTTCTTTTGGTGGAAAAGTGAATTGTTACTGACCGCCGTCTCCGTACGTCTCCACACCATATCCGTCCTGCAGGCCGTTGGTCCAGGTGCCCTCGTACCTGGCGGGCGTGTTCAGGCTCTGCCGCACCCCGTAGCGCCCCTTGTAGCCGTGAGCCCACTCGCCCCTGTAAATCCACCGCCCTTTGGATTCTACGCCGAGCCCGTGGCGCTTGCCTTGAGCCCAGTAGCCCTGGTACTGGTTCCCGCTGGGCCAGGTGTAGGTGCCCACTATCTCGAAACCGTTGGACCAAGAGCCTGAGTACTCCCCCTGGCCTTTCGGCCCGGTGCACACACCGTGGCCGTGTGCTTTGCCGTCCTCCCAGCCTCCGCAGTACGTGCCCCCATCGTCAAAATCAAAGCGGCCGCCCGTCATTCAGACTCGGAGGTAAAGTGCTTCTTTGTTGGAGAAGTGAAGTCCGGAGTCAGACTCGGGTTGATGCCAGGGTAAACCCGGGGCCGGGGGGAGGATGAAACGTGAGGGGACGCTGAGGCACGGCGGCTGGGCGCATCGGCAGAGCTGTGTCGGTGACTGAAGCGGGACGTGGGAGGTGAGAGGCGGCCGCCACGACTCCACAGTCTCTCCACTGCTGCTGCGCGCTGGGTCTCCCACCTACTGCTGTCAACGCGAGCGCGACAAAGTGGACACGCAACATATTACCACATCCGGTTTGACCCTCCACGATAAGACGACAACTAGTAGCCCATACGGAAAGAAAATACATAGCAGTTTCTTGGTCGTCCAAAAAGACCAAGATAGGAGACTCTAAATTTAGAAATCCACCAGCTGCAGTTCTCTGCTGAAGTGAAAAGTTGAGGCTAACGCCCTCGTATCTTTAAACAGGAATAAAGCAGAATCATTTAATAAGATCAGTGAATGTTGTCTTATTTTTAACTAATCAAACAATTGCAATTAAAAGATGGCCTTTTTCTAGAGCTGTGATGACCTTTTGACCTGGACCTGTACTTGATAAACTACTTCAAATTTTCCACTCCAGAAATGTACTTAGGGCTATTCAAGACAATCAATTAACTTTAGCTGCATTTGAATTAAACATCAAGATCTTTTATTTTGAAGACAGAAACACCCTTCTTCCCTTATTCAATAACTTGACACTGCTCTGTCACACCTGATGAGGGTTAGGAGTTGTTAGTGAAACTTTTTGACTCTTGGCTAAACGAAAGAAAGAAAGTGCAGATATGTAATTACAGTAGTTTTATGGTGTCAGTGATTTATGTGTGCCAGGCGTGTTGTAAAAGGCAGTTGTCTCTTTACATCAGCTTTTTCCAGTGACAACTGAAAGACGACTCCATCTGAGCTCAACAACACTGCCATCTTTTGGAAAATGTACTCAGCACATGTCTTTTCATTTTAGGGTTTCCCTCAATGTAAATAGCCTAATAATCAAGTAAAACATGTATTTTTTAGTGGCGCAATCGCACAAGATAAGATTTACGACAGTCCTGTTTTATGTTCCTTTAATCCTAAACTTGTTTATGTACTAATCGGCCGTTTCCCCTCTTCAGTTTCTGAAAAATGTTTGTTTGCTAATGTTGGCGTCATTTCGACAAGTCTCAGTCTAATATTTGCAGAACGTTTTCAACTTTTTATTATAATGCATAAGACCTCCGTCTTCGTTTTCACCGTTAACCATTGATATGTAGTACATGAACAGGTCTTTTGGTTTTGTGCTAGATTGAGGAAGCAGCAACTAATACTATTTAGCGCAAGACTCAAGTCAAAATACTTGGCAAAAACATTTCACTTTCACACGCTGTATAATGATGAAGTATAGCCCGAGTTTTGCTTCATAGGCGGATTTTGCGGTAAGGCAGGGGTGCACTGTTCCCCCTGGCTGCTGAAATATGTCACTACATTGATTGACATTTAGGTTTGAGTCAATTTGAGATGCTAATTGTGTTCATGGTGCTGGCGAATTTTAAGTAATTATGTCTAGGTGTCTTTCTGTCTGTAAAATTAATCTAGCAAACTGAATTGTGAAGATTAAAAGCTTTCAAATGAGGTACAGCATGTCAATGTTCACAAAAGTGTAGTTATTTGTGTACAAACTCCTGAGTGTTGGTAAAATACATTAAGTGGAAGGCAAATACGGAACAACAGTGACTGTTGCACTTTTTCTCATTGAGGGTGACTGTTACATTTACAGGATGCAAAAAATAATAATTATAAAAATAAACAAACAATTATTTTGCAAAATGCATCTATGTCATTTCTGCCTGGGGTTCACTGAAGGCAGCACGGCTCTGGATATAATCAGCCAAATCAGATAATTTGTAGCTTGGTGGTGGATGTGGTGAGTGCTTCCGATTTATTGTTTAGTTTAAGCTGCAGTGTTAATGTGCCTTCCATTTATTTTATTTGCTGCTAGGCTGCATGCTTTGCAAACGTGAGAAAAGCACTTCTGTCCAAAAAACATGAAAATAGCAAAGGTAGTACCTCTTCACAAAAATGGTGATTGTTCCCAATACGTGTTTTTATACACCCAGTATGTAAACGTAGATAAACAGCGGGCCAAACTCAATTTTCATGAGCCAGGATCCGAGGACCTTGCTCCTTTATTGACCGTTCTTCTCAAGACAGATAAAAATCATGATTGAAAAGCCATTGATTTCGGAGGTGTGACAATGTCTTCACCTCGACCTTCCCGAACTCTCCCATCACTACCTGAGCAGATAGATGTGACCATGGCCATTGTCCATTCATTCCCGGGTGCTTGGCTTTGTTTTAGTAGCACAATGTCACCTTTTTTCAGGTTGCGATGTATTCTGTGCCACTTGCGCCTCAACTGGAGAGTGCTGAGATATTTGTTCTTCCAACGGCTCCAAAATTCATTGGCAAGTGCCTTTATTTGCTTCCACTGACTCCTCAGTAGATCCTTTCCAGTGAAGTCCCCTGGTGGAAGAGGCAAGTGTGACTTTTGAGTCAAAAGCATTGCAGGGCAAAGCAGTAATGGCGAGGAAGGGGCCAATGAGATTGGGACTAACAGCCTTGCATTGATTATGGATGATACCTTGGCCATTAAGGTACATAGTACATCATGTGTCAGACCAGTGTGTTTATTCTGCAAAAGTATAGAGTACAGTATTTTGCGTTTCACCCCAATCATCCTCTCCCAGACACCTCCCATATGAGAGGCATGTGGAGGGTTGAACTCCCATGTGCAACCGTTGCTATGGAGATACCTGACAATGCTGGGCTGTTTCTCGTCGGGTTGTGCCATAACTAGTTCCCCGCTGATCCCCCTGTCTGACCAGTGTTGCTTTGCAGGACCTCTGATAGCAACGAACCTGCACAATGCATTTATACCGCTGGTGGGGTCCATTGACTCGATGACTTCAATGTGTACACCTATAGTGGTCATGCATGTGAACAGAATGGCCCACCTTTTACTTTGCGCTGCACCACCTTGTGTGCGTCGAGTGACAACTGTCTGCGGACCAAATACCACACGGTGCACATAAGCTGTGACGTGGGTACAGACCTGGTTGCCAGATCAGCTGGGTTCTGCTCTGAAGTGACATAGTGCCATTGTTCAGGGGAAATGGTCTGATGTCTACGATGAACACAATTATGGACGTACACATACAAAACATTTGATTCATTGCAAATATATCCAAGGACCACTCTGCTGTCGCAGTAGAATTGCATACAGCGTCTGGTTTGTGATGTAACTCATCTAAGATGAGTTTATCAAACAGAAATCTCTTAGTGGACCTGGTTCAAGAGTAATGCAAACCTCTGTCAGAGTTGACTGTGAGCTCCCTTTCAGACATACATCATTTTCTCAAAACGTTCTCTCATTTCAGGTCTCAATGTTTTGGAAGAGTATTCCACTCTCAGTGAGGGAATGTACAATTTTACTTACTTTTAAAACACATTTGAAACTGTGGTTAAAAGACACTCAAACATGTGATCATCATATGTGACCTGCACTTTATTAGCAAAATATGTTTTTAAAATGGTTCTGTGCAATATCCATAATTTATACTTAATCAGACTTGTGTATGTAGAGTCAGCACAGTACACATGTAATTGTAAATCATATTTATGTTCTTGTTCTGTCTCTTTTTCTATTATTAATTTTTCTTTGTCTGAAATAATATTGTTTTTGATGTATTAGGGTGTCTGCCAGGGGGTCTGCAGATGGAAATTAGCCTAGGGCTATAATCTGGCATATTTACATTTGTTTCAGTGTTCATTAATATGCATTGTTCTCCTTTTATTTTCTTAAATAAATAAATAAAAAATAAAAAAAAAGATAAGCTCTGCGATTTTGACTGCAAGAACAGCGCTGCACAGTTCTAGGCGAGTTATTGTGGGCTGTGGTTTTGGTGACAGTTTTGCTTTTCCAAGTACAAACCCAACTTCACAATGTCCTTCTTGGGTAACAATTCTTAAATAAGATACTGCTGCTATCGTCCAGCTTGAAGATTCAGAAAAGACACACAACTTGGTGTGGACTGACTTGCAGTGGGAGGCCTGTGTGTAGTAGCGTGGGACCTGAAGAGTGTTTAGATCTTTAAGTGAAATTTTCCATGTTTCCCATATGTTCGCTTTTAGGGAGAGGGGAATCCCAATCCAGTACTCCATTGGCAAGTTCACGTAACAATAGCCTGCCTTTAATTCTCACTGGTGCTGCTAACCCTAGAGAGACACCAAATTGCTGAGCAATTGAATCGAAGACAACTCGTATTTGCCCGGGTTTCTGAGGGTGATATACCCCGAAAATAGGCAAGTACCAGAAATTGTCACTGTCATTTATCGGTGGCGTAATCTCTGCATGCTTGTTCGTGAACAGTTTTTCCATAAACTCAAAGAATTGTTGCCACATTTCAGAATTTCTGGTTAATGTGCGTCTTAACGAAGAGAGTCTGGACACTGCTTGATCCCTATTGTTTGGGAGTGGGAGACGAGGAGACCTGAAGGGTGCAACCCAGTTGTTCATTTTATCCTGATGGACTTCTTTCTCCATAATTTTCCTCGAAGGACATGGCACACTTGTTGTCGCTGTCTGTGCGTTCAAAGACCCTGTGTCCGAGCTTCTCCCTGGCTGGAGTGTACTTTGTGACGCATGTAGAGAAGCCATCTCTTAACTCCCACGTAGCATGGTTTCTCTTTTTACATTGATGCTGTTATGGCAAGGGGTGAGGAGAAATGGACGTCCATTGTGGAGGATGTGAGTTTTAAATACATTTAAAAACACACTTCACCAACGATTACCCAGCCTATGTCTAAGCGCTGGGCAAAGGGAGCATTGTGGGGACCACTGACTTGCTGTCGCACTTTGTGGACTCGTTCAATATCTTTACCCAGTAGGATTGCCATCTGAGCGTTATGGTCAAGCTTGGGAATGGGAGTGGCAAGATGTTTTGAGTGAGCATGTGCAAGGGTAACTTCAGGAGTTGGTATTTCAACCCTGTTATTCATTATGTCATTACATTCAATGAGAGGTGGGAGGTCAAGACATAGTCCTTCACCTACAGGCTCAATTTGGAATCCCACAGCTCTCCTTCCAATCATCTCCTGCACATGTTTTTATACAATATGGCGATAGGCTGCCTTTAATTTGAAAGCGTTCAGAAAATTCAGTATGAGCCAGTGATTGGTTGCTCTGATCATCAAGGATAACATACATCTTGAAAGAATGTTCTGGTTGGCCTTTGGGGAAGACTCGAGCTAGACATACCATAGCGCAGGAGCAAGGAGGACCACAGATTTCAGTGCACCGTGATGTTACCTCTGAAGAGCTGCTGCTTTCGTCCTCTACCTCTGGCTCAGCTGTGGGTGGCAACTGAGGTTGTTGGTTTGCATAGCAGAACAGTGTTTTTCGCTTTGACACTTGTTACAACATCTGAAGCACCGTTTATGTTCATTAAGTATGTTTCTTCATTCTACAAGTGTTTTCATCCTGAAGGCTCTGCATTTAGCCAGGGTATACGCTTTCTTGTGAAATTGACACTACCGTGTCAGATCTTAATCTGTTGTATTTTTGTCAACGTTTGCATTAACGTCAGTGTTGTGAACTGATATTGATTTGTAGCCAGTGTGTTTGATTGTGGTTTTCTCAACTTTGTTAGGCTGGCTGGCTGCTAGATTAATGTTAAGGCAAAACTGGCTTTGGCTTGGCCTTGGATAAAGTCTACAAAGAACGAGAAGGGAGGGAAGGTCACTTGGTGTTCCTGTTTGTATCTTGAACCAGTGACGACCCATTTTTCTTTTAATCCTGGAAGCAGTTTTTCAACTATAGGCTTTATCCCACGTGGAGTGTCAAGGTAGGCAAGGCCTGGAAGTTTCTTGAATAGGGCATTTTTGACTATTTACATTTACATTACATTTACATTTAGTCATTTAGCAGACGCTTTTATCCTAAGTGACTTACAAGTGAGGAAAACAATGGAAGCAATTTCAACAACACAAGGTAACAAAAAGCATAAGTGCACAAAAAACTAGCACAGTAATCAAAGCTAAGGATAAGAATTGTTTTTTTTTTTTTTTTTTTAAAGGAATTGGTAGAAAGGAAGTAGAATTCAGTGTTTGTCAGTCAGGTGTTGACGGAAGAGGTGTGTTTTCAAGCATTTTTTAAAGATAGCTACAGAATCTGCTGATCTTGTAGCAGCAGGTAAATCATTCCACCAATGTGGAACACATCCAGAGAAAGTACGTGAGAGTGATTTTTTTTCCTTTTTGGGATGGTACCACCAGACGTTGTTCATTAGCAGAGCGCAGGGATCTGGTAGGAACATAGGTCTGTGTTAGTGAGTGAAGATATGAGGGGGCGGAGCCAGTGGTGGTCTTGTAGACCAAGAGCATGGCTTTGAACTTAATGCATGCCTCAACCGGGAGCCAGTGTAACCTAATGAGGAGAGGAGTTACGTGCGCTCTCTTTGGTTCTTTAAAGACCACTCCTGCCGCTGCATTCTGGATCATCTGCAAAGGTTTGGTTGTGCAGGCATGGAGTCCAGCCAGTAGAGCATTGCAATAATCCAGTTTGGACAAGACAAGAGCCTGGACTAGGATTTGCGTAGAGTGCTATGATAGCAAAGGTCTAATTTTCCTAATGTTGTAGAGGATGAATCTACAGGACCTGGTGCTGCAGGCAACATGACTTGTGAAGTTTAGTTGATCATCACTCCCAGATTTCTGGCAGTGCTGGACAGTGTAATGGTTGATGAGCCTAGTTGAATGGAGAGGTTGTGGCGGGTCTTTGGGTTGGCCGGAATCACAAGCAGTTCTGTTTTTGCAAGGTTCAGCTGCAAACTATGGTCCTTCCAAAGGACATCCAAAGTGAGATGTCACTCAGGCACGCCGAGACACGAGCAGAGACCGTCGGATCGTCAGGTTGAAATGACAAGTGGAGTTGAGTGTCATCTGCAGCAGTGATAGGAAAAGCCATGCTTCTGAATGACAGAGCCAAGAGATGTCATGTAAATGGAAAAGAGTAGGGGTCCAAGCACTGAGCCCTGTGGCACCCCTGTATTGAAATGTTGGGACTCAGAGACTTCGTTTCTCCAGGATACTCTGTATGACCTATCTGAGAGGTAAGACTTGAACCATTGCAACGCCATTCCAGAGACACCCATTTCACTGAGAGAAGACAAGAGGGTGTGATGATCAGTTTCAAAGGCAGCAGACAGATCCAGTAAGATGAGTACAGAAGACTTGGATGTTGCCTTTGCCAGTCTCAGGGCTTCAATGACTGAGAGCAGAGCAGTTTTAGTGGAGTGTCCGCTCTTGAACCCAGACTGGTTCTGATCCAGGAGGTTGTTTCGTGTGAGAAAGGAGGAGAGCTGGTTAAACACAACTCGCTCCAGAGCTTTGGCAGTAAAGGGAATGAGTTAAACAGGTGCTGGTGCAGAGAACTGACTGCTGATGGCAGTTGTTTTCTTTACAAAGAAAGATGCAAAATAATCAGCTGTTAACTCTGATGAAGGAGGGGGAGCAGGGGGACAAAAGAGGGCAGAGAAGGTTTTAAAGAGAGTGCGTGAGTCAGGAGAGTTGATTAACTTAGAATGGTAGTAGACGGTTTTTGCAGAGGTGACATCAGCGGAGAAATTAGAGAGGAGAGACTGGTAGATAGAGAGGTCAGTGAGATCTTTTGACTTGTGCCATTTTCTCTCAGCTGACCGGAGGCTGGTGCGATGCTCGAACATCGGATAACCAGGGAAAAGACGAGGATGTATGGGCTGGTCTGGATGTAAGAGGGCATAAGTTGTCCAAGCAGGATGTAAGCGTGGAGCACAGAGTGTCAGTGGCGATGTTGGTGTTTAAAAGCGAGAGCTCCTCAAGAGGGGGAAGCTCAGAAGAGACGGCAGAGGAAAAGTGGGAGGCACTGAGTGAACACAGGTTGCGTCAGAAAGTGACCAGTGGTAAAACAGTTGCAGTGTCTGGAGAAGTTAGATCGAGGTTGAGAGTAACGAAGAAATGATCCGAAGTGTGCAGAGGCGTGACCCGAGTATGCCGAGCGGAGCAGTACCTTATGTAGATGAGATCTAGTTGGTTACCAGACTTGTGAGTTGCTGATGTGGAGACCTGCTTGAGGTCAAATGATGCAGTCAGGTTATTGAAGTTAGCAGCCTGTGGCTTTTCAAGGTGGATGTTGAAGTCTCCTAATACCACCAGAGGAGTACCATCCTCAGGGAAGGATGAAAGAAGCACATCCAACTCCTCCAAGAAATGTCCAAGCTGACCTGGGGGTCCATAGATAACTACAAAATGACATTTAACAGGGTGGGTGATGGTAACAGCATGGAACTTGAAGGAGCTGTTGTCACACAAGGGTGCTAGCTGTTTGAACTTCCAGGTGTAGCATAGCATTCTTGTAGTCTGTCCCATGACAGCTGTAGGGCAGCTTTGAGGTTAGTGGCATAGACAGCTCAAATTCTTTTAACATGTTCAGAGGCCTCTATACCAAGCCACTTCACGAGAAGGTCTAATTCTTCACTGTATGCCCCACATCTTCAGTTGCATTAAGAAATGAAGACTGCTATGCTCTGAAAAGTTTGATGACAACTTAAAGAGACCTGAAGTTATTAACTCTCTTCGTGCCAGGAATTTAGCAAAGTCTATTATAGGTGGGTTGCTGGTTTGGTGAGAAGGAATACTATATAGCCTTGTTTCATCCCTGTGTAGGCTTGAAGGTAGATATATTATGTGAGCTTTGTTGTCCACTGCTGGAGAGATGTTGTGTGTGTTTGTCTTACTGCTGTGAACTTTAGCAATTACTTTGGAGTGGGATTTTCTGGAGACTTGCTAAGATGGCGTTTGACGTTCCGTTCTTCGTTTGGACTAGTCTTGATGAAACTGAGCTTCTCATGCTCACTATGTTATCCTGTTCTGCTGCTGCAGCTGCTTTTAAGACATCACCCCTTGCTGCAGCGGCTGCTGCCTCCTTCTCCATCTCCATTACCTCTAAATTTGCTTCTAGTGTAGCCTTTTCTAATTCTAGCCTTGCCTTTTGCCTTTTGATTTCCAATTGTTTTTTAGTGTAGGCAGCTTTAGTTAGTGCAGCTTCAGCTAAAGCTCGGGCTCTAGTGGCTTCTTAAACTACAGAGTTTCGCTTCGGAGATAGCTTTATCATCTACGCTGCTTCCATCTTGATTGTTGTCCATGGCTGTGTCTTGTATTTCACCTTTCACTAAATTACGTTCTGGCTTTTCACTATACTGTTTTATACACCCACTTTGTAAACATAGATAAACAGCAAGCCAAACTAAATTTTTATGAGCCAGGATCCAAGCGCCTTGTTCCTTTATTGAAGGTCTTCTCAAGACAGATGAAAATTATGATTGAAAAGCTATTGATTTTGGAGGTGTAGGTAAGTTGTAGATTACTTGGAGCAGCTTGCACATGTGTAGTTGACGACACGTTTTTCTCATAAACTTCTTCTACCCATAATGCATTGCAGTGACTAACTAAGCCTACACAATAAAGCACAGGTAAACTAACACTGTCTGCATATAAGATTATTTCAGCTGATTACCATTTTTACCATTAAGTGCAACAAATTAATTATTAAATATGAACTAAGTTATTACAAACATTGACTGAATGTGTTTTATATTTTAGATTCTTTGAAGTAGCCATCTTTTGCTTTGATGAGAGCTTTGCACACTTTTGCCAATCAGCTTCATGAGGTCACCTGGAATGGTTTAACACTCTTGTAGGAGTTTCCAGAGGTGCTGAGCACTTATTGGATGTTTTGCCTTCACTTTGTGCTCCAACTCATCCCAAATCAACCTAAAATCAGATTTTCAGGAAAAGCGATTTCCACTGGTCTTATGTCTAATCCTTGTGTTTCCTGACCCAAACAAACATCTTCAGCTTGTTGATTTCCTTAGTAGTTTTTTTAACAACTATTTGACCATAAAGGCCTGAATTGCAGCCTCCTCTGAACAGTTGATGTAGAGATGTGTCTGCTACTAGAACTCTGTTTTGCATTGAACTGGGCACTAATCTGGGGTGCTGTTGACCTGCAATTTCCTGAGGTTAGTATATGAATATATGAATTTAAATAGTTGTCAAACAGAGCTGTTAGCTGTGTACCAATATGACTTCTGCACAACACAAGTGATGTTTCCCAACCCCTTTTAAGAAAGCAAGAAATTCCAGAAATGAACCCTGACAAGGAACAGCTGTGAAGTGAATACATCATGAAGCTCATTGAGAGAAGGCCAAGGGCTTGCAGTTGTTATGTCCTAATTTAATAAAGACAATGTTATGAAACACAATCAAGGAGTCAAGTTCACTGGGTTTGTGCTTGGCTTCATTTTTGTCCAAACACACACACACAAAAACACCCAAAGTGGAGGGAGGAAGGCCAAACAGTTGTGCCAACTCAAAGAGCCTAAATGAATAACTACACTGAGAAATAAAACAGGAAACAAAAAGGACTGGTCTAACTGATCTAAATAAGGTCTTTACTCAAAACATACAAGGGACTTAAAGAACAGTCAAAGAAAAAGAGAGAGAGTATGCAACTCATTGTTCTTCCTTTTAAATCCTGATCCAGGCACTGATTGTATTTTCCACCACCTGCAGCAGCCAATCAGGGTGTGGCAAACGGGTCCCACTCACAGCACCTGAGAGCAGATAGTGGAGGAGGAAAGACAGGAGCAGAGAAGGACAGGTAGATCTCACCTGCATTTAACAGCAGCATTGTCCACAAAGCAATGGGTGGCTACTTTTGAGGAATCTAAACTAAGAAACATGTTTACAGCTATTTCACAATTATTGTTTACTACATAATTTCATGTGTGTTCATTTATAGTTTTGATGCTTTCAGTGAGAATTTAGTGAGATAATTAGTAATGAAAATAAAGAAAAAACAGTAAATGAGAAGGTGCGTCCAAACCTTTGACTAATAATGTATGTCCTGCAATTAGTGCTATTAGCATTGTATGTCTGGGATAACAGATAGAAATTAGCATTGTTGCTAAATCTTGCCTATTTACAAACAATGTTGTGTAAAACATGCAACATTTGTGTGTTCATGAATATGCACAGTTCCATCCAAATAAATTAAAGGAAAAATCTTAAATATTTTGAAGCAGACAATAAAAAAGAGAGCTTATTGTTGTCAATAAACACATTACAAAATGTATTAAGTATAAAATAATATTTATCATATAACAGAATAATTTGGTCAGCTGGGCTCAGTAAGAAAATATTGTAATGGACTACTGAAAACATCAGTAATAACAGAATAACTAGAGTTTTTTTGCCCTTTACAGTATTTTGAGTGCCACCTATAATTTGTATCAGCCCACCCTAATTCAACAGGCTAGAACCGGCCCTGGATCATGCACAGATGCAGTGAAGCTGACTATATCTGAACATACCCATTGTATATGCTCATTTATGAATTAACTTCAAGAAAGACAGTTTACAGAGACTGCAGGAGGCATATACTGTAAAATGTATGTTTTTTACTAGTACTATAAGTATTAACACGTACAATCTGTGTTGTAGAATCCTATATCCTATCTATAAATTTATCTGTTGGTTAAATGATTCTGCAAATTTGATTATGTTGAGTCTGACAAATTTGGAGTTTAGTACAATATCGAGCACAAACTTGGTTCATTGTTGGCTATAAGTCAGACCTATTCCCGGTGCGTGTTGGACTCAGGCAGAACTGGCCTTTGTCACTGGTCCTGTTTATTATCTTTATGGCCCTCTCTACACACCCAGCTTTAATAATAATAATCTTTATTTTTAAATAGCACTTTTCCACCTACTGTAGTAGGCACTCAAAGTGCTTTACATACAGCTATTACCCAGTGTTACAGAACATCACTGGAGGCAATGTAGGTTAAGTGTCTTGCCCAAGGACACAACGACAGTATGTGGGGGAGAGCAGGATGTTATGATGTTTTGGGATGTTTCGAGCGGCGATCGACCCACCCACCCGTCGGTCGAAGGATGGCCGCTCTACCCACTGAGCTACTGCCGGGTTAGGATGGTTTGGATTGTTGA
This sequence comes from Neodontobutis hainanensis, assembly GCA_024349245.1. Lineage (NCBI taxonomy): Eukaryota > Metazoa > Chordata > Actinopteri > Gobiiformes > Odontobutidae > Neodontobutis > Neodontobutis hainanensis. Next base: position 111,571 of record JALDNG010000262.1, read on the forward strand.
ATGCACGACAGGCACTTTATTTATCTGCCGTTTGGGTGGATATGCGGGTCTGGGCCCGCCGGTTGGTGAAGAGTCCCACACGTCCTGATCTGCCCCATCCTTTGGCCGTGCCCCCTGCCCAAGACATTGCTAGCCCCGCAAACACCAGAACCTATGCAGTTTGGTTACAGCAAACTGAGTGCGGTAGGAGAGGGAGCGTCGGCAGCGGGAAAATCTGTGTCTCTACTGCAGTAGAGATCACATTGCCACCTGTCCAGTAAAAGCCAGGGCTCAATGTAAGAGAGTACTGTTGAGCCAAACCTTAGGCCCATTCCCTCCTCATTGGCTGTTGGCGCACGCCCAGCTGCTTCTCCCTTCAGGCCCAGAGACCATTGCTGCATTTATCAACTCCGGGGCGGATGCTAGTTTTATATTGTCTTACCGCCCCTGCTCCAAGAACCAAAAGGCAGAAGCTCTCCAGACAGTTCCAGTTGGAGGAGGAAGCAGCAATCGAGCCAGAAACCATCCTACCACCCTCCCACCTCGTGGAGATTGCTTCCTGGAGTGTGGAGGAAAAGGTGAAGGCTTCTCAGGCTGACGAGGCGGGTCCCAGTTCTTGTCCTGAGGGTTGTCTCCATGTTCCTGAGGTCCTTTGGTCAGAAGTGCTCCAGTTGGGCCACTCATCCAGGAAAGTGGATTTCCTACGTCAAAGGTTCTGGTGGTCAACTTTAGAGGAGGATGTGAGGAAATTCTTTTGGCATGCTCTGTCTGCAACCAGCACAAGATGTTATGTCAAGCCCAGGCTGGTCTTCTTCAGCCCCACCCGGTTCCGCATGTCCCTGGTCCCATATTTCCCTTGACTTTGTTTAAGGGCTACCTCCATACAAGGGCAACACTGTGGTGCTCACCATCGTCGACTGCTTCTCCAAGTGGGCCCACGTCATGGCCTTCATTTACGGTTTCTTCAGCTTCTGGTTTGTTTTATATTTCGATTTTTTTGTTGTACTTATTAACCAGTAGAGGTCTGGTAATTGTGGGGTTTGTTCAGACGTGGTGATTGATAGAATGCGACTAGCGTTGCGTCTCTGCCTGTCAGAGATTTTTTTTTTCTTTTTTTAATCGCCTGCTGGCTCTAACCACCAGTTTTTTGACTTCATGCACTGTCTGACACTTTCTTGCTGTATTTCATAAAAAAAATAAAGGAATTAGTGGTATAAAACTATAATACAAATGAATTAGCTACACACACACACACACATACCTGGTGTAGAAAAAAAATAAAAATAAAGAACCAACAAAAAAAAAATTTACTGATAATACACTGATAAGTAAACCCTCCTCAGACACTCACTCATACAAAGCTGTTGCCTCGAGCGCTGAGCAGCGTTGGGTGTAAATGATCACATATCTGTGGTCATAACTTACAGCTCACCCTGAGAGACTCCCGAGCCTGCCCCTCGTCCCATCTCCTCGTCTGCGCCTGGGGCCATGAAACCAACTCTGTTTCATCCCTGCATCAGCCCGGCCACACACAAGCCTGCAGCTCGATCCACGACTTGCAGAGTATTCAAAAAACTTTACCATCAACTGAAGAAGGAAGGAACTAAAACCATTATAATGTAGAGAATAAAATATAAAAAGCATATCTACATTCTAGAGAGTTTTTTTAATTCTAAAAGTTCTTAAATTATCCTGGCACAGCAGATGTTAACATACCTAGAACATGTGACTAAAATGATATTCCTACAGTTTTAAAAAGCAGAGCTCACATTCAGCTGAGCTGGTTTTGTGTCGAAGCAGAGTGCTAAGGAACTAGACAAAAGAGAGAAAACAAGAGCTTGCAGGTGTTTTTGAGCTTTTTTTTCTTTTGGGTGTTCAGGTCTTATTTTGACATAATTATCTATTTAAAATGACTCACTGATTGAAGTTATTTATTGATTTTCTTTTGCTACAAATACTGTAAGTGAATTCTACAGTTAATTGATTGAAACAAAAAAGTGTAACGTGGAAGAATGGAGAGAAGAGTAAAGAGGGAGGAAAAGCATCATATAGACTCACTTTGAGGGTTTCCTTTAAATTGAGTCAAAGTAAATAATTTAATTAAATAACATTATGTAAAATAACTTTTTTTTATTTAACTATAGACTTATATTGACTTTCGTATACCTCTCTTTCTGACATTCAGACTGTAGACCATGAAGTCAGTTTTTAAAGTAAAGGCAGGTGATATTATCACCGCGCCATCTGCTCTCGTGACCCTCGTGACGTGACGCTCTGCCGCAATGTCTACGCCAACCAGACTGTGGCGGTCAAAGTGCTGAAAGACCCCCAGCATATTGAGCTCGGAAAGCAGGAGGTACAACCACACAGACAACACATTCTGTAAAAAGAGGAGCATGTTTGATTTACAGCAACAACAGACTGATATAAACCTTTGTACAACCCACAGATGGAAATCCTCCGGAAAATGAAACGACTCAGCTCTGACAATTGTAACATCGTACGTTGGTTCAGTTCATTCTATTTCAGAGGACATTTCTCTCACGAGTTTGAGAGACTGGACATAAGTCTGTATGACTTACTCAGCCAGTCTCCAGCTCAAAGAAATACGGCCCATCATCCATCAGGTTTGCTTATTTCACTCAGACTCATATGATTTGTCTCCAGTACAGGGACTAACTGCTAAATGAAAAAATATTTAAGTTGTAATCCAACACTTTTAATTTACTGAATGTGTTTGGGGGGGAAAAGTTAGTGTGTGCATTTAAAAATGTTGTATCAACAATTTATCAACGTCTTTTGTCATTCAGAGTTAAAATTGCCAAGATTACATTGTTACATTTAAAAATCCCAGTTCAAGTGAGTTATGAAATGTTTTTGATTGGGAAAGTTAGTTTAAATGTTGACTATATGCGTTCTACATGAATTTGGCTCTTAAAGGGCCATTTTTTTTTTAATGGTGTATAATCAATGTAATACCTGCAATAGATAACTCTCTGAGGAATTTAGAGATAAGCACAAGTTCTACTGCATAAAAAAACTTAAACATAAACTGTCCTCTTTTCAAACATTTTGGTTTTCTAACTCTACCTCTGCAGTCTTTGCCCTGATTTATTCACTGTTGCTGAAAGCTGAACTGATGTATTTGCAGATGGCAGGAGCGCTGATGTTTCTAAAGAGAGTAGGCATCATTCACTGTGACCTGAAGCCTGATAACATTATGATGCTAGATCATTTAGCGCAGCCACTAAGAATCAAACTCATTGATTTCGGAATAGCCACTTCGGTGTCTCATGCCAGGCAGGGTTCAATCATTCAACCAGTGTGCTACAGGTACTGTTAGAACTAAACTTAAACTATGTCTATCTGACTCCTATACTTTCATATAAAAATCACTCAAGCTTAAGTCTAACAATTGGAGCATGTTCAGAATCGAGAGAAATGAGCCAGGCGACAAGGAATTATCCACCAAGCAATTTATTCTAACAAAATAAGCTAATACAGAATATTCTGGGTCTCAGGTCCCTAACACACAATCTGTGTTGTCCTCTTGACCATCAGAGAGACAACGAGTCACCTGAGTTGCCCAGTACATGTAAGGCACAATATGAATATGCATGAATCTATTCTAACAGTCTTCTCATTGGACAGGTGTTGTGTAAGTTCCTTCCAGCAACGGTCTAAGGCCACATCAGCACTCAGTGTTTTTCCACTGTTGTTCAACTGTGCTGTTATCTGTAAAAGAACATCCTGTGCAACCAAATAGCAAAACAACTTCTCTATCACGCATGTTTCTAATAATGTATTTCATTGAACAAGTAAATAAACTTTGTATTATCTTTATTATTCTTCAGTACGCAGGCCTTTTCTGTCACAGACATGAGGGAGTCACAGGGAACTAGGCAAAGTTGTGGTCTTCTGTATTGTGTTTCTGTAATAATGTGTGTTTTGTGCATATGTCGTGAGGTGCTGGTTGGTGCTTCCTTTAATGAAGCAGCCAACATGTGGTCCCTAGGATGCACTGTCGCAGAGATGTTTTGGGGAAAAGTGCTGTTTTGGGCCATAAACAAGTACAGCATGGTGAGTATTAGTTTGATTTATGTACACATTTAACACTTGCCATTATGTATATGTGACTTTTTGTTGAAGATTATTACAGCGCAAAGTAAAATTTGAGTTTTATTTAAACAACCACAGCCCTTGTCTTATATATTCATGTTTATATATAATAAATCCAAAAGGTAAGGTCCTATCAGATATATGTTATGAACAATTAAAAATTAAAAACTCTTTCTAAACAAGGCCAGAGTGTTAATACTATTGTTTTCATTCAAGTACTTTCTGTTGGTTACACACACGGACGATGCAAATGTCCTCATGTGCTCACTACTGCCAAAAGATTTGACCTGTGACCTTGTGGACTCATGTTTCACTCAAAGATACAATGTCATGTGTTTATGTCCACAGATGAGGCACATCATCCACATAGAGGGACAGCCTCCAAAACATCTGTGGGACACTGGGATTTACACAGATGAGTACTTCTGTCTCCCTGAAGGGTCGACTGACTGGGCATTTAAGGTAAACAGATGATTTCAAATCAATATCTGTGCTGAATGAAAAAAATGTAAATGAATATAAACTTTTAGGACTTTTATTTCTTTAGTCAAGTCTTTTGGAAGCACCATTCACGCCCACTGTCAAAAAGCTGGAGAACATTTTTGAGGTAAGAAAATTTGCCTTAGTCTTACAGATGTGGTTGGGGTCTTTGTGAAGCAGAGTTGTATGTGGTACCGAGTTGTGTGTTGAGTATACAGCCTGACAGATTTAGAAAGACATGAGAGGGCTCGTATCAGGGAAAAGCACTTTAACTGAAAACTGTTTTTAATTACCACATTCAAATATCCCAATAAAGATACTAACTACCTATATTGTTTGTTCAGTGCAACCCACGTGGCACATAGACCAGCATTGGATTAGGAGAGGCCTTCGATCTCATGTACTTTGAAGACTTGGTGAAAAAAATGCTGGATTTAAACCCTGCCACCAGAATATATCCGGAAGAGATTTTTGAGCATCCTTTCATTACACTGCGTTATCTTGAGGGATGTTTTCAAGACAAGTGTGTATTTTTTATATAATTTTTTTTTAACATGTAATCTCTTGTTATGCAAAGTTTAACACAGGAACAGTCTTTTAGATTCATTCAATATGAGAACATCATGAAAGAAGTGCTGGGTCATCAGGAGGTGCAGCCTGCACCCTCCGCCTCTGTCCCCCAAACTAGCCTGGCTCCACAAACATCAGTGGCCACACCAGCACCACCATTGCAAGGTCAGAAACGGAAAAGAGATGTTGATAACACCCAGGGCCAAGAAAGGTTTGCATTATATAAAACTTCAATTATACGTCTTTGACCTTCGCAGCAACTAAAGCCATTTAAAATAAATTATTTTAATAATCCACAATTTTATTTATTTTTCTAGCTCCAGGGGAAGACAGCATTGTTATCATCAATTCAACCTCACCTCCGAAACAGAGACGGCTCTCAGACTAAAGGACAGAGACTGACCCATGGAGGCCACACTTTAAAGAAGACCATTTGAAAATTTCTTTTCATCAATACATTTTCAAAGCACAGTTATTTTGTTGTACTTGTTTTTAATGTATGTTTTTTGAATGTGAAACTCCATATATTACAAGCTCTAGAAATATTTATGTCTATATAAAAAATAGAGGGTGTGTAGAAAAGCATTTAGGTGAAAATAATCAACCAGAATTAGTCTTTCTTGAAAACTCTGAAAATAAAATTGCATGAAGGTTCCACGCTATCAAAATATAAAGGCTTATATTGTTGTCAATACACATAAAAACAGATATTATTGTCAAGATTAATACATTTTTTGACACTATTTAGACACACCAAACCATTAACAGAGACATCAAATGGGGCCCAAAGCAGGAAGTACATGAGGGCCTGCCATTTCCACTGAATTTCAGGCTCTTTAGGACGTTCAATAGTATAAAATAAAACATATTTTGAGTCTTATTTAATGTAACTGTGGCGGTAGCACAATATTACAGAGCATGCAACAATCTGAATTTATTGGTATTTATGAGATATTGCAAGGACAAGTTTTGTCCATATTTGGAGCCAATGAGTTTACCTGGATGTCTAAAAGGACATCTAAAATTTAGGCTCACACACACACAGAGTAGGAGAAAAAGGTTGAACGTGATTACAGATGAGGTCAGCGAGAAGGTGCCCGTCATGCTCTTATCCTCAAAAATTCAATCTTTCTCTAATTATCTGTTCAACGCTTGGAGGGAGACAGGGTACACCACACGGGTTACGTATTTATTATTTCTTAAACATTGTCAACACTTTAACTGTGCACCACACTTCATTCATTGTTATTCTGGTTATATTTCTGCTAGAGTTCTTTAGCTAACATGCTAGCGGGTTTTTAGCATTTGAATTAGCTTGATCATACCTCAATTGTTTATTTGTTACCATTGTTGTCTTACTGGTGGTTAGTTTTGTCGTGTTTACAGAGTTTTTTCGTTTAACTTGTGGTTAGTACTGCTGTGTGTGTACGTACACTAGCTTAGCTAAGCTATTATGTGTTGTTGTTGCTTGTGGCAATGGTTTGCCATTCTTGTTCGGTATTACTAGATAGGTTGTCTCTATTAGAGAGACGTGTTTGTGAGTTAGAGCAGCTAGATCAGCATAGACAGGGTTTGGTTACTTTAGATGTGTCAGGGTTTCCTGATAGTATCAGATGCAGGTCTGATAGCAGTCCTGCTAGCGATAGCTCCAGTTGCGGCTCAACTGTCTCGGCAGTTGTTGCAAAGAGTGCTATGTTTGAACCGGTCCGGCGACGCAGGCGTGCAGGCAAGGGAAATCTCCAGTTTTCCGCCCCTGTCCGCGGTCACCCCCTCTGACCGCAAACCGTTTTTTGGCACTTTCAAGTCCGCTTGTCCACGCTGATCACCGGCCTGTTTCCTCTGCGAGTGGGGGTCTATTCGGATGCTTCAGAGGCGGACCCAGCTCCATGAGTTTCACAAACTCCTCCAGGAGCTGCGCCTGGATGATGGCCGGTTTAAATGGGTATTTCCGACTGAGCCAGGCCCTGTTCGATGACCTGTTGTCCCAATTCGGTGCGAGGCTTTCCCATAGGACAGCGACTACTGATGCTGTGTTCAAATCTGTCCATCTGTGTCCAGTCAATATTTGGTGTGATTATGAGTAATTAATCAGTGGTCAACTACAGTCTTCTGATAACAGTTATCAGTACAGTCAGTATAGTATTGTCTCTAAAACTGTAAATCGACTAGGGGTCGAGGAAAGACAGAACGGCAGAGTACTTCCACTTTTGTCCCTAACCCACTTCTCTTCTCCATCTCCTTTAAATACATGTTCCTCAGGCTCTTTCTGCACACTTTCTCTGGATGAACACATAATCTTGTCAGTGGAAAACTAGTTGTAAAGTACGGCAAATTAGCTCCGGCTTTAGCTAGCTAGCTGGCTCAATATATACGACTCTAATAAATTAAAAGTAGTTTTTTGCAACTTACCAGAGTTTTTCGACCCCCCCACACACTTTCCTTTGAGCAAAAACCTTTAAGATTCCTGGCTCTATAAAATTACAAAAATGTTTCGTATCCCACAAGCTGCAGCGATAACTTCGTCCTCCATTGTTGTTTTGGATTTCTACCTCTATGGTCCGCCTCCGTCATTGCACGTCACTACTAGAGCAAGCTCCTGATTGGTTAACGCCGCCTAATTCACGCAAAACGCGCCGCAGGATTTTCACGCGTGTCAATTCGCGTCTTTGCATTGACTTAACATGTAAATCACTCGCGCTTAACGCTTAATTCGCGTTTGGTGTGAACGCACCTTTAGATTCTGTTTCCCTCGATGAGCTGACAAAGGTGGTTTCTTCGTGTAAAGCAACTACGTGTCTCCTGGATATCCTGCAGCAAAACAGCTTAAAGAACTGTGGCCCTATGTGGGGCAAATTATGTTAAACTTTATAAACTTGTCCCTGTCTACTGGCACCATTCCTTCCCTTTTCAAACTTTCAAAGGCTGTGGTCAAACCTCTGCTCAAAAAACCTACTCTGGATCCTGGATGCCTAAATAATTTCTGTCCTGTCTCCAATTTACCTTTTCTATCTAAAGTCCTCGAAAAAGCTGTGCTAAAACAACTTACTCTATATTTATCAGAAAATGACCTCCTCGAGCCGTTTCAGTCTGTATTTAGGGCCTCTTATTCCACTGAAACAGCTTTAGTTAAAGTAACAAATGATCTCCTCCTTCAGATGGACGAGGACTCATCGGCTCTACTGTTATTGCTGGATCTCAGTGCTGCATTTGATACGATTGATCATGCAGTGCTAATCAACAACTCTAATCAATCAACTCTGCTCTTTCTTGGCTCTTTTCTCCATTTGAACTCGGATAAAACAGAGCTCTTGTTAATTGGTCCTGCCAGTCATCGACACAAGTTCAACAATCTTACTGTCTCAATCAACAACTGTGTGTTGGAGCACGGCAAAACTGCGAGGAACCTGTGTCATTTTTGACCCCACACTATCTCTGCAGCAGCACATTAGTGAGGTCACTAAATTGGGCTTTTTTCACTTGAGGAATATCTCAAAAATTCGCTCCTGCCTCTCATTAGCTGATGCTGAAATTCCCATTCATGCATTACTACAAATGGTCCAAAATACAGCCGCCAGACTTTTAACAAAGACCAGGAAGTTTGATCACATTACTCCGGTCCTGACTTCATTACACTGGCTTCCTATTCATGTTAGAGCTGATTTCAAAGTTCTCTTGTTAACATATAAAATCCTTTGTGGACGCGCGCCCTCTGACCTATCTGACCTCATCACCTGGTATACTCCAGCTCGTACCCTTCGCTCTCAGGACGCTGACCTTTTCTTATTATTATTTTTATGGAATGGGCTCCCGGTGGAAGTGCGCCGATCTGACTCTGTTGAGGTTTTCAAAAGCAAACTCAAAACATACTTATTTCACCAAACGTATGGAGACTGATTGATCATAGGGTTAGGTTTACACTGGTTGTAGCTGTAGGTACACACTCAACCAGTAGTATTTAGCACTTTTTTTCTCCTTTCTACCTCCTCCTAGGGTGGACGCAAACCTCTGATCTGCTGGGTGATGTGTACTGCCCACCCCTGACTCTTCTCCAGTGTGAGGACCCACAGCTCATCTTTCATCTACCTGGATGTTGGCTGAGGTCCCATTCACCTTACACACACACACACACACACACAGACAGAGTGGACACCTGGACCAGGACGCCTTCAACATAAATGTTTTTTGTGAATATGTTTGTGTAATTCTATGTATTTTTCAACTGTCCTGGACACATTGCTGCAGCCCTTTGAGGTGGCTGTTGTTGTGATATTGTGGGCTATACAAAAATAAATGTCATGTGTCATGTCATGTCAACAGTGCTTTTGATGTTGGAGCTTAGAGGTTTACAGTGAAAATAAGGTGTCCAGCTTCATGAGAGCCAGAAAAGGTCTTTCCAGTAGAAAAAAATCTTGTTTTAAATGAATCAGGGACAACTTTTTAAATTCTGTTGAAATAAAACCAGGATAAGGTTAATGCAAGATACAGAGGCTTTTTAATTATGTCTGTGTCATATGTCTCAATGTCTCAATACATAAATTAATTATTTATATGAAAAATGAATGAATGTATCTCTAAATACAACAAAAAGCTTTCTAAAATAAACCAAAATGCTTTTATTGCCCAAACCCATTTTCTGTAGCATAATGAAAAACTCTTATTGCCTGAACTCACCTACTTTTTTAGTCACGTGTGTCTCTATGTTAGAACTTGAACTTTGACCTCTGTCCAATCACCTGCCTCCTGACAAAAAGAGAGAAAAAAGAGAAAACATTTTTGTATATTTCTTTTTTCAAGAATCCTTTTCCTTTTTTTCCCTTTATTTGATGATAGATATGTTCTAAAGAAACTACAATAACACCTGAGGTAGTATATAGATCGACTCAAAAAGGCGTTTGTCAGAGTTGAATGGTATGTTTTGTTTGCAGTTTTGACAAAATTTGGATTTGGTACAGGGTTTATATTTTGGATTTGACTCCTATAAACACTACAAAGCATGAGTATAATCACTAATAATGTTAAGTCTGATTATTTCTTTCTAAATAGAGGCTGCATGCAGGGCTGTTCCCTCTTTTATTTAATCTCGCGATAGAGCCGTTGTCTATCTATCTATCTGAGGTTGTCTTATATATTTAAAGGTATTTCCCTTTACACTTTCACTATATATGCAGATAACTTATTAGTATATGTTTCAAAACCTGTAGATTCATGTCCCGCTATCCTATCTTTCTTTCGCAGATTTGGCCTGTTCTCAGGGTACAGGATTAACATATCAAAAAGTGAATGCTTCCCTGTCAATAAATTATCAACACAGCTCTCACAATCTGACACTTTCAAGTCCCTCTACTCTGCAAATCTTTCTGCCCTCCTCACTGACGTAAAGGAAGATTTTTAAAGATGGAGCGGTCTCTCTCTACCAAATTTCAAACTTTACTACTGGGCAGTGAATATTAATAGAATTACATTTTGGTCTAAATCTAGTGATTTGCCCTGGTGTCAATTGGAAGCACAGTCATGTCCATCATCCGCTTTACTGACCGATTCAGTCACAGTCAGCCCTGGCCTTACCTGCCAACGTTCTTGTGACATGGTTTCAGTTCAGGAAGCACTTTAAATACAGCCAGGCTTCTTTGTTAACTCCACTGCAGAAAATCTATTTGTTCAAACCTGCATTTACTGATCCTGTCCAGTTATTTTGACACTTTTTTAATTAGTTTTAGTTTATTTCTTTAGGACAGCGTACAATGTACATTAAACCAGAGCAGAGATGCTTGTACCAGATCATAGCTTAAAGGCTAATTTCCATCTGTAGTCCTACCACTAAAAACATGTACAATCATGTTTTTGGTGGTAGGGGAAACCGGAGAAAAAACTATGTCTAATGTTTTCTCAGTATCAGTCAGTATCAGCATGTAGCTGTCTTTGGCCTTCCTGAGGAATACACACAGTATATTCGGGCGGCAGTCTATTCCCGCTCTCCCCACTGTTCATACTGTCGTTGTGTCCTTGGGCAAGACACTTAACCCACCTTCCCTCCAGTGACTGTAACACTGGTAATTACTGTAGAACAATGTAAGTCGCTTTGGATAAAAGCGTCAGCTAAATGAATAAATGTAAATGTATTCATCAGCACAGTTGGAGGTTCTTTCTTTTACCTCCCTAATTACCAGACCTCATCTCCTCCTACATTGGAAGTCAACAACTGCCCCTTCCAACACCCAGTGGTTCCATAAAGTTATCTGTTTTTATGAGTTGAGAGGATCAGATACTCCAGGAGTGGTTGCCTGAGTACGTTGTGGCAGCCATTCCTGGAAATGTTTTAAACTTTGTGATGCTGCGGTCTTCACCCCCTCCCCTCCCCTTCCATATTTTATTTTATTTTGTTATATCTTATTCTAAAAAATAATAAATACAAAGAAGTCGGCAACTTCTGGATGCCGACTTCATCCAGAAAACTCAACAAGAAGGAAAAGATGAAGGTGTTTTGGTCCACCTAACCTAAAAACACCTGGATGCAAACAGGTGCGCCAGACCAGCTAATTAGTAACCATAGGTACCATAGCATATCCAACAACACATTGTATTAACCAGACATTAGTTTTAATGAAATAACGTTGTAAATCCAAAACAGTATGGTTAGGCAAGGATCCCACTGTCACTAAAACAGTGTCACACATTTTCTTATAAACCAAAACCACTGCAGGTTCAAATAAAAAACATATCTTGGACACAAACTTTCTGATTATCAGTGTACTGTAAATTTTAAACATCAGCTATTTTTAGACCAGCAAATTGTCCTACATTTCTTTAGCTATTTGTAGGAAGTGTTTTAAAGAACTTTATGTGCCCCATATTTAACATAACTCCTGGGAGTTGTTTGGATTTGTTTTCTCAGATCTCTGCACAATCAGAACAGCCATAGATATTGCAGTTTTGTTCAGACCCAGTTGTCTGCATATGACATGATATTGGAAAATGATGGCTAGATTTAGTAAATGTGATTAGACAACTGGTCATTTGGTTTAAAGGATTGGCTTTTGTGTTTTAGCATTTGATAAAAACTGTAACATATTATGGCACAAATCAGCACTGCTCTGACTCAGTTAGTTTCTTCTTTCAGCAGCCCCTGAGAGTTAGAATCTACATATGTGTGTTCTCACTCTAAATGATTAAAGCAACACAATGTTGAGCATAAAAACACAATGTTGGTGCCAACTTGGCCGTGTTGGTTTGGTTTATGAGCACTATTCATTGTATGTGTGCATAACTCTGTTTCTTTTTATCAGTTTGAGTCTGAGCCAGTTCTAACAAACAAAGGCCACGTCATTGTGCTTTGGACAAACAATGACCTCAGCTTAAGCAGTGGGTGGTACTGTACTGTATTGTACAGATATGACTTTACTCTGAAAAACATCTGAAAATCACTTCTCCCAAAATATTCTAACACTGAACATTATGGGGATTTTTTTCCATAGATGAAGAACTAATTTATAAGTTAAAACAGTATTACGGAAAATCCAGAGTTTTTGTAGTGTGCCACCCCTGGCGTTAGTGGTACAGCATCCAGTGTTGTGCGTGTTGTGCGTGTTTACTGTGCGCACGCTTGTACAAGCACAAACGAACAACAAACAAAGAAGAACCTGCCCGGTTCAAGTGCACTGGAGGCCTGTCTATTCCCTGTGTTAGCAGGATTCATTTTCAACTTTGCTGCTAGTGTTGCTTATGGCAGCAAATCAGGAAGTGAGAACCAGGTAAATGATCATGCACACGCATTAGGTCATGTCAACTGAAACAGAGATGGAGTTGTAATCCCAAAAGTTTTTCATTCAATTTACTGTACAGACTTACAGAGGCAACCACGCCAAATTCAGATCATGAGGCTGTTGCTGATGCATGTATGGGTTAGAAAAAAAATTATTTGAAGCATTAAAACCTCCATAATGTACCTTTTAAGAGCTGGGTATAAACTGGAAGCAATATTCTTTTGTGCAGTGGTTCAAAAGAAGAGCAGTCCTCCTATAACCGTAAGTCTGGCAGTTCGTTTCCGGCTCTCCCAAAAGTGCATACTCTTGTGTCCTTGGGCAAGTCACTTAACCCAGCTTGCCTCTAGTGGTGTTACAGCTGTAACACTGGGGGGTGAATAGAAGCTTAATTTGAGTGCCTACTGGGTGGAAAAGCGCTACTTTAATGCCATCTGCCATTCTTCTATAACTGTTAATTATAGCAGAATATGAAACTAGCCTAATACAATTCTTACACACAACCAATCAGAATTCAGTACCGACATCTGTAGGGACCGACCAAATATGAAAAAATACAAACAATCAGAAAAACAGAGCAGCACCTAAGCCCCCCATTTTAAATAAATGGTTGGTCGGTCATATTGAGCTTGATGGACCAGTACAGTCACCAGGAGAGGTTCCAGACTCACTTCACTACGAAAGAGCAAAGTCAACATTAAAAGGTCTGGTTGGCCAGCCTCATTCTCCAGAGCACTTTAGTCACTACTTTATACAAGAAAATGACAACAACAAACACGGTGAAATAGCATTGATATTACTGTTGTTTACTGTAAACCACCTGTGCTCATGTTATTATAACTCAGAGGCAATCTTTTAAACCCTCAGGACTGTTAGAGCTCGACAGCTTTTTCCTGTCACTATCTCTCCACTGGACCAGCCTTCAAATGTCTGCTCTACATCAAGACTGAAGATCGGTCTCCTGAATGTGTGGTCTCTATCCTCCAAAGCACTCTTAATTAATTAATTAATGGATTTACTTTGTCTTTGTGAAACTTGACTTAGGCCCAATGTTTTTCTGCCACTAAATGAAGCCTCTCCTGATTATGCGTATGCACAGGTAGGTCGCACATCAAAACAGGGTGGTGTTGTTGCAGCCATTTATAAAGCTGCATTTTGCTTTACAGGTACATCATCACAGTCGAAATTTAACTCGAAGTGTTACTCATCAAATATTATCCTTCTCAAATAAACGGAAGGAAGCCATTTTATTTAGCTGTAATCTATCGCCCTCCGGGTCCCTACTTTTCTTTCTTGGATGATCCTCTGGCCAGAGCATTTCAATCACTGCTTGCGACCATGTCTTTCAACCAGTTTGTTCATGAGCCCACACACATTAGTGGAAACTACCTTGATCTTGTTTTGGCTCGGGGAATAGATGTTTCCAATCTCTTTGTCTCCTCTCTTTCATCTGCTGTCTCTGCTGCAAAAACAGACTATTTCTCATCTCTAATCAGAGAAATATAACCTTAGCTTTCTCTTTGGGACAGTTGCTAAGCTAATCCAACCAAAAGCAACTGAAGACACAGTGCACAAGACGCTTTAGATTTCTTTAATCATAAAATTTAAGATATTAGGAATAATATTTTGTTTTTGTCTTCCTCAGCTCCAGGTCCCATTCACTTGTATCATAAGTCTTGTATCCATCAAAAACCTGACAAAATAGTTTCTTCATGTAAAACAGCTACAATGGGCTTTACAAAAATAAATGTTTTGTCTTGTCTTGTCTACTGTTGCGCCCTTTTGACACATCCCCCAAGATATGAACCGTTCCTACCCGAGTGAGCTGAATAAAACAAAATCCCTCCTATTTTTATCCTCTAGCGCTGAAGCCTCATGCAGTAGTTTGTACTTCACTATCAACTGTTATGTTAAGTTGTACATGTTCAAATAACTGTAGTTTCCAGTAGTTGTTTGTTTGGTCAATATAATTAAAGCTTTTTTATTTTTTTCAGGAATTGTTTATATTGAATTTTTGGATAATATGATTATTAGGGCTTGTTCCAAATAGCCTAAAAACAAAGATGCTTTGCTCTTTACAATATAGGCTACACCAATAATCTGACAATAGTTTAACACCCTTTGATGAAATCACTCCACAAGAACTGGCCCTGCTCTAGTTAGTTTAGTTTATTCTGTCAAGCAAAGAAGAGAGAAAAAAAAGAAAATGTGATTCGTTGGTTGGTTTTTTTTTTCTCTTAAGAGTGAATACTGGATGAGATGGGCAAAGGCCAAATTACAATAAAATTTACTGAATAAAAAATTACTTGATTAGGTGGTATACTGGCAAAGGAGGCAAAATCATGAGTGCGATACATACAATTTAATATTCAGAAAACATGGACAAGTTATCAAAAAACATTTAAAAAATGTTATACAATTACTAGACCTAAAGCTAAGGGTGAGTGGTGGTGTAAATCCATGTCTCAAATTGAAAAAACCTTGTCCCTAATCTGAGGCAGTACAACCTCCTTACAGATGCATGCATCATCATAGGGGTGGCTTACAAGTTTGTGCTCAGCCTGTCAATAACACAGGGTGCTTGTGAAATAAGCCCAAAAATGATTCAAAAACAGGCTTAGTTGCTCTCTTTCACAACAGCACCTGGGAGCTTTTATGCTCATGGCTACTCAGCCACATGTGCTAAAAATGCTGGAGAGTGAAAATATTGTAGCTGGTGTAACAGAAAAAGTCAGTTGCTGTGGAGGTTACTCATGGATTGAACAATGTCCATCCATCCATCTTCTACCGCTTATCCGGAGCTGGGTCGCGGGGCAGCAGTATGAGAAGAGACTCCCAGACATCCCCAGACACTTCCTCCAGCTCTTCCGGGGGGATACCAAGGTGTTTCTAGGCCAGCCGAGACATAGTCCCTCCAGCATGAGCTATACCTATACCTATTGTATAAATACAATAGCTCTTCAGTTTTGAAATTATATATACGTTTTAAAAATTATGTTAATTAAAAAGTAAGCAATTTTGTGGCTTTTTATTTTATTGTTTTAACAAAATTCTTGTTGCTGTTAATTATTTTGCCATTTTATGTGTATTTATTACGTACAGTATGTGTACAAGCCTGGCTGGCCAAATGTTGATTTGAGCTGATTTGACAAAAATTGGTTTAAACTCTTGTTTTTGCCTTTTATTGTGGCCAGCTTAAGGACACCTGTGCAATAATCATGCTCTCTAATCAGAATCTTGATATGCCACACTTGTGAGGTGGATGGATTATCTCCCCAAAGGAGAAGTGCTCACTAACACAGGTTTGGACAATATTTGTGAACAATATTTGAGAGAAATAGGCCTTTTGTGTACATAGAAAAAGTCTGAGATCTTGGGGTTGAGCTCATTTGGAGTCACACAGCACACATCCTACACTGAGGACAGTCACTTATCAAACTTGCATACACACAAAACAGATGCGTTCAGCACTTTCCATGCAAAAGTCAAACTAGATGTGAAATTGTGTCACACAGAAAACAAATTTATTCATAATACCTAAATGCCTGAGACATTTTACAAATTATTATGAGTGCCAACAAATCATACAACTGTAATGTAACTGTGGAGGAGCTACAGATAACTGACATAGCATTGTATATACTCTGAACATCACATTTTAGATTCATGACCCAAACATCAAGTATATATCGGGCAAATAAATAAGTGGGTCAGAGGTGTAAATGAAGTGTTGCTTTTGGCCAGGACAAAGGAATAAACAATTCATCAAGAAGCATCTGTGACTCATTATCGTCTCTGCTTCCACTTAGATAAATGTGTTTGTGTCATGGGTATGATGTAAACGTATGAGCATAACTGCTTAGATTGTAGACTTTTCATTATTTATGGAGCCAACCTTCATTTTGGCACAAGCTTATAACACCAATCTCTGATTAACCTGTCCTTTACTCTTCTATTATCAACAGTTTGACTGCTTACTCAGTTTGACCGCTAAATATTTGTGGAGATTTGTTTAAAATTTCAGTAAAGGTTAGTGAATAAGGTTGTTTCATGTTTCTGACACGACTCATTCAGGCCTTTTATACTTTTATACAGCTGACTTTGTTTTGAAAGTTGCTCCAACAGCTTCTTTTTTCCACTGCTTCCAAGTTTGGCCCTGAGCCTGTGTACATAAATCCAGATGAGGTCATGAGTAATTTTTTTTTGGTTTCTAGCAACATCACACTATATAAGGACAAGAAACACTAGATCTTTGACCTCATAGGCTGTATTTGAAGCTGCAGTTGTACTTACTTTAGGTTATGATACATAACTGAGCTGTACAACATCAAATGATTCTACATGTAAACTTAACAATAATGTGTGGCCAATTACTCAACTTTTAACCTATCACATACTAAAGTGCTACTTTTTTATAGTGCATTATTTAAATCCTTTTATATCAGTTTATTACTTTATTACAGGTGCAGATCCTAAAATGGATAACTTAAACCAATAGTTCCCAATCCGCACAAACTCCCCATATGTACCACTAAAATGATATAATATAATGAATATATGTCTTTTCCCCTTGACTAAACATTAGTGAATATGTCTTTTGTTTAGCTATAAGAACACAACCAGAGAAACTGCAAAGACATGCATTGTCTTACCTAGAGAAACAAATATGAAGACTCATAAATACAGGTCATTACACATGGAATGATATTCTTTATTCATTAATATGTATAGGTTTATGTGAACAGAACATAGGTAGATATAAGATGTATGTAAAGATGTATATATAAGTGAAGCATTCAATTATTTTGTATTTAATTAAAGAATAAAAATAGAGAAATGGGGTAGGACCTGAAAAGTTTGTTATGAACTTCTTCCTACTCCTTTTGAACATGAAAATTACTAAAAACTCTGAATTATTTACAATGGAAAGATTGTGCTTAAGTACATGACTTAATTTGGCTGTTATTTTAATTTTATATATGTATGCATGATTGTATGTATATATATATTTTTATTTGTATTTTTTATTTACATGTTCAAATAAACTAAACTAAACTAAACTAAAAAAAAAAAAAAAAAAAAAAAAATTACCATAATGGAAGACTGAATGGTAATGATATTTTAAAATCTGACATTCAAATCACTTCTTGGTCGTTCTTCCTTGTTGCTTGGACCATGCACATCCCTCTCTCATCAGCAGTGAGTTGAGATGGTGCAGAGCAGTGACATGCAGTGAGGTTTGTGACTCTTCAGAGCCAGACTCACTTCCTCAAGCCATCTCTTTAATGCCAATTTAATGGCAATAGAAGGATTGAAATCATATATGGCAAAACATTAATGTCAAAAATGAATGAAGACATGTTATTATTGCATTCTTATTATATGGGGGCGGCAGTGGCTCAGTGGTAGAGCGGTCGTCCTTCCACCGGAAGGTGGTGGGTTCGATTCCCGCTTTCCCCACAAAAATACTGTCGTTGTGTCCTTGGGCAAGACACTTAACCCACCTTGCCTCGTATGAATGTGTAAGAATGTGCAGTATGTATGTATGTATGCAGTATGTATGTATGTGTTTGTCGGAGAGTCCGTAGGCGCAGAATGGCTGCCACGTCTCTGTCAGTAGGCCCCAGGGCAGCTGTGGCTACAGTTGTAGCTTACCACCACCAGTGTGTGACTGTGTATGAATGAATAATGGACCACCTATATATATATATATATATATATATATATATATATATATATATATATATATATATATGTAAGCCTCACCTGCCTTACAAATAATGTACAGATTATTTTTTGGGCATGATTATTTTCTAAACCATCCAGCACACAGGTGATAGGTAAAGATTACCACTGCAAACTGCATCTGGACTTTGAACATTGCTCTGGACCATAAAGTCATTCTCCTGGTGGCTCAGTGGAAGAGCGATCGTCTGTTAACCAGAAGGTAGGCGGTTCGATTCCCGCTCTCCCCACAGTTCATACGATTGTTGTGTCCTTGGGCAAGACACTTAACCCACCTTGCCTCCTGTGGCGTTTCAGCTGTAATCCTGGTGAATGGAACCTTATTGTAAATCCCTTTGAATGAAAAAGTCTACTAAAAATTTAAAAATGTAACACTGGTAATTACATTAGAACAATGTAAGTCGCTTTGGATAAAAGCTGCTAAATGACTAAATGTAAATGTAAATGTTCTCTTCCTCCTTTTGCTTCTTTTGACAATCCTCATGGTAATCTAATAAGTGCATTTTATTTTGAAAGAGACAGAGGGCAGCCCTGTTCCTCTTTTTTTTCACAAAAACTTCCAATCAGCTTCACTGGAGTGACTTTTATTGACCAGAGTGAACATGGGTGTCCTGTACTTACTTTTCAGTGCTGTTTTTCTTTGTGGAGTAACTGGAGGAGTTTTGAACTCCACTCAGCTCACAGTTTCTCCGCAGTCCAGTGTACCCCATGTAACAGAGGGCAGCCCATCGCTCGGAGTCCACAGAGTCCGGAGGAGACGTTACATCAGCCAGAGCGACATGCTTGCCATCCTGGACTACCACAACCAGGTCCGGGCCAATGTTTTTCCTCCGGCAGCCAACATGGAGTTTATGGTGAGGACATGGATTAATGGAGAGGGGATCTCTGTCATACTGTTATATCATTTAAGCAGCAGTATAGCCTACTGCCTGCTGTGCTATCTAAAGCTTAGTTTATTGTAAAGATTTTAAGATTTAACACATCATGCATATGGTTACATTTGTTGACATCAGAGAGGTGCTGGAAAAGACTGAGGCTAAATGGTCTGTCTGTGAAATAACCCAGAACTCTCCATTTTGCAAGGACTAGTATAGGTTACAAAGAAAGATTTATATTGTTTGCTGAAAGTTGTTGTATTTTGAAATTAACAGCTAAGAAGAATCACATTTATAATATATAATATAATTTAACCAGAAGGTATACCTAACAGCAAACTGTAGGGATGGCTGTAAAAAGACAAATCAAAGATGAAACAGACACATTAAAAAGATAAATACTGGCAAATTATCTACACAGTGCCTTTCCTCCTGTCTATTGGCCTATTCCTGTTCCTTCTATTTGAGCCGTAAAGCGCCTCACTCACATAATCTCTCTTAATATGTCCTCGTCCTGACTTCCGGCTTAACGATCTATGGAGTAGGACGCAACTTTCGGAGCTCCTGCACTTAGCGTTAAATTACCTTCATTGGCACATTTTCGCGTTATTTTTCTTGGTGTGTGCTCTATCTAACATTCCACCCTCAACTATTGCTGAGTAAAATGCCTCCTAAACCCAAGTCTAGCAATGCTCCATCTGTTGCGCTTCAGCGGCCTGCTGCGCACGCTTCATCCCCGCCTGGTAGTGACTCCCCCTCCCTCAGCGGCAGTGCTGTAATCCCCGCTGCACCACCCGATTTCAAGGAGGAGCTGCTCTCGTCACTTCGTTCAGACATGGCGGCTATTTTTAAAACCGAGCTTCAGGCCGCCCTAAGCGACCATTTTACATCTATCAAGACGGAGCTACAGGCAATAAAATCCGAACTGTCTGGCTCTATAACTAACATCCAAGTTAAAATGAGCGCCCTGGAGAACACCTTTGTTGAAATGGAAACTTCACTCTCCACCCACAGTGACGATATCGCTTCGCTACAGTCTAAAGTGGATCATCTGTCTGCCGAGCTGCTAAGAGTGGACAACAAATGTGAGGACCTCGAGGCCAGATCGCGTCGCAATAACATTAGGATTATAGGTGTGCCCGAAGACTCAACCAGCTCTTCCACGATGTCGGCTATCTCTACTCTGCTCAAAGAGGCCTTTCAGCTTGATAAAGAGCCCATTTTAGATCGCGCCCATCGCACCCTGCAGGCCAGGCCCAAACCCGGGGAACGCCCACGCCCCATAATCGCCCGGCTTCACTATCACATCATGCATATGGTTACATTTGTTGACATCAGAGAGGTGCTGGAAAAGACTGAGGCTAAATGGTCTGTCTGTGAAATAACCCAGAACTCTCCATTTTGCAAGGACTAGTATAGGTTACAAAGAAAGATTTATATTGTTTGCTGAAAGTTGTTGTATTTTGAAATTAACAGCTAAGAAGAATCACATTTATAATATATAATATAATTTAACCAGAAGGTATACCTAACAGCAAACTGTAGGGATGGCTGTAAAAAGACAAATCAAAGATGAAACAGACACATTAAAAA
Source organism: Neodontobutis hainanensis (assembly GCA_024349245.1). Classification (NCBI taxonomy): domain Eukaryota; kingdom Metazoa; phylum Chordata; class Actinopteri; order Gobiiformes; family Odontobutidae; genus Neodontobutis; species Neodontobutis hainanensis. Next base: position 132,689 of record JALDNG010000262.1, read on the forward strand.
GATAAATACTGGCAAATTATCTACACAGTGCCTTTCCTCCTGTCTATTGGCCTATTCCTGTTCCTTCTATTTGAGCCGTAAAGCGCCTCACTCACATAATCTCTCTTAATATGTCCTCGTCCTGGGACAGGAAAGTTACAGGTGGGTTCAGTCAGCTGAGGGTACTGTGTCAGTCAGATAGACATGATTCTACTTATCTCGTGTCTAGAACCATAAAAATGACTTTAAGAATATGTATATGTTTTTGGGCTTGAGCCTGGTGCAAACTGTTGCTCTCTGTTTTTTCAGAGAAAATACTCTCCTCCCCAGTTGTTGTGCTGTGAAATGGGAACTCTGGGAACTAAAATGTGACAATGAGGCCAGATGCAGCATCCGTGCCTTTCCTGAACTTATCACTGTTACAAGTCTTTGCACCAAAAAAAGTCTTATGTGATTATGATTTAATGCTATTATATTTATTGTAATATGCTGCTTAGTTTTAGATTTAGCTTTAGTTTTAAATCTATCTAGCTTTATTCGATACAAAACAGAAAGATTTATTTTTGTTTTTATGTTATTTTTATTTATTTACTGTGGGTGCTGCTCTGTCTCTTTTGCCTCTCTACATCAGGTGTGGGACAATAACCTAGCATTGTCAGCTGAGGCCTGGGCTGCCACCTGTCTGTGGGAACATGGACCAGCCTATTTACTGCAGTTCTACGGACAGAACCTGTCAGTCAGGACCGGAGAGTCAGTGCAACTCAGGAACATCAAACACTAATGAGGAGAGGACTCCCATTAAGTAAAAAAAAATCACAAAATCAAAGTTACTGCTTTTGAAGCTGTAACAGGTCAAACAGCTGATATGACTGAATGTCACAAGTATTTCTCAAATACAATATGCTCAACTTATGCTTTATGGTAGTTTTTGTTAACAGCTATCAATTGACCATTAACTGGTATCTATCCATCTTCTTCCGCTTATTCCGGGCCTGGTCACGGGGGCAGCAGTCTAAGCAAAGATGCCAAAATTTCACTCCAACCTGAAACTTTGTCCAGCTCCTGAATACCGTGTTGTTCCCAGGCCAGCCGAGAGACTTAGATATGGGATCTTGTTCTTTCGGTCATGACCCAAAGCTCATGACCATAGGTGAGAGTAGGAACGTAGATTGACCGGTAAATTGAGAGCTTTGCCTTACAGCTCAGCTCTTTCTTTGCCACAACAGACACACCAAACCCTTTGTTGCACCGTTCTGTTTCTCAATCGCATGTTCCATCCTGCCCTCACTCGTGATCAAGACCCAGAGATATTTGAACTCCTTCAGGCAGGAGCTTTCCACATACCTGGAGAAGGCAAGCTACCCTTTTCTGACTAAAAACCATGGCTAATCAGATCCAACTCACCACCAGGTGGGGATCAGTTAGCAGCGCAACCTCTCTTTTCACCCTTGTGTCCAAGACATATGGCCGAAAGGTCACGTGACATGACCACAAAGTTGATCATTGCCCTTCGGCCCAGGGTGTCCTCTACTATGTGCACTAAAGTCCAACTTCTTTCAAGGAGTATGGTTCCAGAGCCAAAGCTGTGCACATAGATGGGCCTGGCTATTTCCTCCCACACATGCTCAATCTTTTTCCCCCTGAGCCTGGCCTGGCTCAATGGGGTGAGAGCCAGTCACCCAAACCTAGGCTTGGCTCCAGGGTGGGGCCCTAGTCAAGTTGCCAGTTGACTAGGGAGCCAAGCCACTCACTGGGTGATGTTACAATGCTTGTTATAATAATTCAATTCAATTCTTTATTTGCAGACAACAGATTTGTTAGAGATTTGTTTGATGTGGATCGCACAGTCATAAAACACTAATACACTCACAAACTGTATACCCCAGCAGAAGTTAAAAGGAAAAAAATCTTAAAATAAATAAAAATAATATCAATCAATAAACCCAATCAATAACCCATTAAGATGGGTAAGACCTGCATACATACATTCCATTATCGTGGTGGAGGGGTTTGAGTACTCAAATGATAGCTATGTTGCTGGGTGCCATATGCCTTTGGTAGGGTCTCTCCAGGCAAACATGTTCATGGTGACAGGCCAGAAAAAAAGCGCAGAGGCCTTAATGACTCAATCCTTTAGACACAGAATCTGGTGCTAGGGACATGAAATATCACCCCGCTGAGGAGGGAAAAAAGCCTGAGCTTGTGCGGGGGGTTAAAAGATACAGACTAGAAACAGACCTTCAACTTCCACCTCCGGTAGACCTTCAACCAGATCCCAAGAGGGGCTGGAGACATTGAGTCCGAGTGGACCATTGTCGACGTAGCCGCTCGGCGTTCTGTCTGCTAGGTCTCCGGTGCCTGCAATGTTGTGGCGGTGGTGGGTACCAGAAGTATGGGATTCTGTCAAGCTGAAAAGGAGTCCAATCGAGCCTGGTTGGCTCATGGGACTCCTGAGGCAGTTGATAGACATTGACAGACCAAGTGGACTGCAGCCCGGGTGGTTGTAGAGGCAGCCTTGGAGGAATATGTTGAGGCCATGGAAAAAGTCGGCCTCAAAGATATTCTGGCAAACCGTCCGCCACATCAGGATGGGGAAGCAGTGCCTTGTTGTTTACAGTGGAGGTGGGCAGCTGTTAAACCTCAACTGGGGATATTGTCGGACGTTGGAAGGAATACTTCGAGGATCTCCTCAATCCCACTGTCCCGTCTTCCAATCAGGACACAGAGGCCGAAGGCATGGACAAAGGTGGACTCGCCCATCACCCAAGCTGAAGTCACCGAGATTGTTAAGAGGCGGCAGTAGTGCAGTGGGTATTGTGGCTGTCCTTCGACCAGCGGGTGGGCAATTCCATCCCCACTTGAAACATTCCAAAACATCATAACATCACGCTCTCCCCCGCATACTGTCGTTGTGTCCTTGGGCAAGACACTTAACCTACATTGCCTCCAGTGATGTTCTGTAACACTGGTAATAGCTTAATGTATGGAAAGCCCTTTGAGTGCCTATTACAGTAGGTGGAAAAGCGCTATATAAAAATAAAGAATATTATTATTATTAAGAATTTAACAAATTTTCTCAGTGGCAATGCACTGGGGGTGGATGAGTACCTCAAGTCTCTAGATGTTGGGGGGCTGTTTTGGCTGACACGCCTCTGCATTATTGAATAGCGGTTGGGGACAGTACCTCTGGACTGGCAGACCAGGGTGGTGGTCCTTCTTTTTAAGAAGGGGGAACGTTTTTTTTTTTTTTTTTAGCAGACTACAGGGTAATCACACTCTGTACTGGAGAGGAGATTTCGACCAATAGTCAAACCGCGGATTCAGGAGGAACAATGCATTTTTTTTGTCCCAGTCATGCAACACTGGACCAGCTCTATACCCTCTCCAGGGTGCTGGAGGGTTTATGGGAGTTTGCCCAAACAGAACATGTGTTTTGTGGATTTGGAGAAGACACTAGACTGCGTCCCTCGCGGTGCCCTATGGGAGGTGCTCTGGAAGTATGGAGTCTGGGGTCCTTCTAAGGGCCGTCTGGTTGCTGTACAACCAGAGCAGATGCTTAGTTCGCATTGTTGGCAGTAAGTCAGACTTTTTCCTGGTGCATGTTGGACTCCGGCAGGGCTGCCGGCTGGACAGGATTTCTAGACGCAGCCAGAGGCCGGAGGGAGTTTGGGCATCATCAGCCTCTTGGAAGTGGCTGTGATGAGAAGCAGCACCTCCAAGTCCAAGGCCGCTCAGGTCAGTGGAGATTCTGCCTCAAGTGGAGGAGTATAAGTATCTCGGCGTCTTGTTCATGAGTAAGGGAAGGAGGGAACGGGAGGATCGGTGCAGCTTCTGCAGTAGTGCAGTCGAAATGCCGGTCTGTCATGGTTTTGATGGAGCTGCTGTAATCCACCCATAGTCCTGGTCTGGGCCTGGTCAAATAATCCTCCAAAGCCATTTATTAGTTAGCGTTAATGACACATAGTGAATGCCATTGTGTATTTATGCAAATGAGCCATGTGGCTTAAGTTTTGTTTCCCAGAAATGTAAACAAATGTGCTCAAGGTTTTATTGAAGCAAAAATGAACAATAAAAGTCATGAATAAGACACTGTGGCTCTAGAGGCCTTTTATAAACTGTGGCTTATGCAGATATTTATAGAAGAGAGTAATGGTTGATGCAGAGTTACTTCAAACTCATCACAAACACATCTCATGGAGATTAGCTTCAGTCGGCTTTTGGAAAAGTTTGGGGAGTGTGCAATAAATTGTGGGATACCATTAAGATCTTAGGCTGTGTCCAAATCAACAAACTAATGACAATATAGTGCACTATATAGTAATTAGTGTATTAATTTGGTCACCATTTTGTAGTGTAATATCTTTTTATTTATTATTTTTTATTGAAAAGACAGTACAAGCAAGTACATAAATGAAAATAAATCTGCCAAATACAATACAATAATGCCAGGGAAATTACAAAGAAGAAAATGACAAGTAATGACAAAAATAAATATAACAAAAAACAAGCAAAATAAATAAATAAAAAGATTTGGATACAGCTGAACACATACTGTATCTTACACTTCCACTAGACCCTGAGTGGTTGTTTGAAGATTTTGGTGCATTTAAGAACCTTAGAACCTTAGAACCTTAAGAACGTTAGGCCCACCAGTGCAATAAGTTAGCCTAGAGCCATGTGCAAGGTACAAGACAGACTCCCAAACCAAACAGTTATTCCGAAGGTTATAAACACTTACAATAGCATGATAAAAATACGACAACCCTTTGACAGAAACCCACTACTTTTTTAGTTGTTTTCGAAAAATAAAGTCTTGTTGGGCTTTTTTTTTAAATGGCACATGGGCCGTTTGTCGATTTTAAGTCTGTTAAAATATTAAAACACATGGACCTGGAGTAGTCCACTTGTTGCAATATTGTTGATTAACAGGGAGGAGGGGTCCACCTTTTCTTTTGGAAATCAATAATAATTCCTTGTTTTTTCTAACATTTAGTTTCAGATTGTTGAAATACAGTCATTTGTATACAGTGAGAACAGGAAGAGGGAAAAGTACACATCCCTGTGGGGCCCTTGTGCTGATGGCTAAGGGCTCAGATACAGAATGCAGACATAGTGACTGATCTGTTAGGTCTATATGTAAACTGATAGAGTAACACAGTATTGATAATAACACACCAAATACTTTCATGATGACAGATGATAAGACCACTGGCCTGTAGTCATTTAAGCAACTTGGATTTTTTTTGTTTGTTTGTTTTTTTACAGCTGATTGAAAACATGCTGGAACGTTCTGAGCTTCAAGACACCAGTTAAAAATGTCAATTAAAATTAGGGCTAGTTCAAAGGCACAGTATTTTAGACTGGTCCGGGCCCGGAGCCTTTCTGTAATTTTGTCTATTAAGAAGACTTCTCACTTCATTCACCCTGAGTAAAAATGACTCACATTTGTCCTCTCCTCTTAACTATCAGCAGACACGTTATATCTTTTCTGTAGTCAGACCCTGCCCCTGACCAGTGTCCTCTTCCATAGTTACTGGTCCGTCCTGCAGCTGCTCAAACCCTGGTATGATGAGGTCAACCACTACGTGTTTCCTTACCCTCGTTTCTGCACGCCCCACTGTCCTCTCATCTGCTATGGGCCCATGTGCACTCACTACACACAGGTAAGATAATCTGCATAAAACTGAAAGAATGTATATAAAACATTTATAATAATATATTTTTTCACAGATGCAGTGGTTAAAAAAATATATAATTAAGGTCAATCATGTTTCAAAACCACAAGTTTTACCCTTTTTTTTTTTTTTAAAAGTGGAACATAGTTGTGATGTTTGCGACATTTGACACCAACAGCTCTGTATGAGATGTTTTATAAAACTGAATTAAGAAATGTATTAATTACTAACACACCATGTCCATGCTCAGTGGGTCCATATCACTACAGAGCGGGCTTGACATTCAAAACCCATAGTAACTTATCATGAGGAACTTTTAAGAATTGATATCCGTATGAGTGTACAATAGTAAAATTACATGAAAAAAAATGGTCTTTTGCCTTTACTTGAATATGTACATTAATAAAACATGTTATGCTGCACAAAAAAAATGCTTTTCTGTCTTAATAAACTGTATGTTTTATGGGCTAAATAATACAGTATATAGAGTAAACCAGTGATCATCAACTTGCGGCCAGGGAGCCACATACAGCCCCCCACAGCTTTCCTTCCGCCCCCCCCATCAGGACTCAAAACTAACGGCGTCCTGGGGACAGACTACGATGCTCCGTGTGACGGCCGCGGGGCGAACCTGTCCCCCTTTCCTGTAACTGTCAGTGTCAGTTCAGGAGGTTGATGTGCACAATAGCAACACAATCTGAAATTATGCACAATGGAAATATTGATTTAAATCCACTTTAGCAAAAGGTGTTCACTCACTTACTGTTTGAGTCTCCGCTGCTGTACAGACCCGTACCGGGCCGAACACACAACAAAAACATGTCTGAGGCTGAGGCTGAGCTTTACTCTCTCTAAAACGGACAAAAAGTCACATAAATGTCCCGTCACCTGCAGAGAACAGAGAGAATGGCCATCATTTATCAAAGACTGAATTCTACTTCCTTATTATCTTAAAAAATATTGTCCTATCCTTAGCTTTGTGTACTATGCTGGGCTTTAACAGAAATCTCATTATTTTGTCTTTTGTCAGTGGCTGCTTTTACGACAACTCAAACACTAATGCTAAGTAATGTCATCCAAGTAAACCTTATTTGAGCAAAAACACACGTGTTGTTATTAGACATCTCAGAGAAAGGCTTATTTCAGAGCTTAATATGTAAAGCTGGATGTGGGAAACACAGAGTGAATATCTAGAGTAAGTATTCCCCCAGCATCAAGAAGGAATAAAAGGTAAAGGAACATGTGTTGTTATAAAGACTGCATTAGAGCTTTTTGTGTTTAAATGATGCCTACAGGGCAATTTCTACAAGCTGAATTATAAATCAGAGAGTTAGACATGTTTAAAAGCAGGCCACATTAACTTTAACTTTAAGAAACTTAAGAGGAAAATAAGAAGTGCCGGATCCAGTCAAATATCTCCCAGTACCGATTTAGGAGGTGGGGGAATGTATTCCCTCATGTGCCACACAAACTAGGGACTGGTTTATGCTCCACACTCATCCTGGAGCCATGAGGCTGGGACAGTGTTACAGGTGTGTCTGTCAGTGCACTGTAAAAACTGTCCTGATCTAACGTTTGCTCAAACATTAAAAGTAGACAGCAGTCCATATCCAGTGCATCTAGGTCTGTCTCTAAATCCGTCCCACCCAGCTCTGTGTGGAGCGGTGGCTAAACACTGAGCCCGAGTGTTGGCTGTAGGCTAGAGGTTCACTCTGTTACAAACATGTCTATATTTTCTGTTTTCTGCTTAAGGTAAACAAACTTTTCAAAAGGACAACAAAAGTATCAGACTCAGCAGGTGTCCCCCGCTGACTGAGGTGGGATTGTAGCGATGCTGGGTCTGAGGGGCAGTCTAGAAGTCGGTCTTGGGACAATTAACGGCTCTGGTCCAACTTTATTTCTTCAGTGCTTTTTACATTTACATTTAAATTTATTCATTTAGCTGACGTTTTTATCCAAAGCGACTTACATTGTTCCACAGTAATTACCAGTGTTACAGTCACTGGAGGCAAGGTGGGTTAAGTGTCTTGCCCAAGGACACAACGACAGTCTGAACTGTGGGGAGAGTGGGAATCGAACCACCTACCTTCCGGTTGAAAGACGACTGTTCTACTCACTGAGCTACTGCTGCCACATGCTAATTTTTAACATGCTAATTGTTTGACGTAGTAGTAGACAACATGTATATTTAAAAGTTACACATTGAAATATTTAAGCAGCAGATGTGGTATAGTTGTCAGCAAAAAAACATTTTATGTTTTATATGAAAATCAATATAATCTTTCATCTTGGAGTATTTATTTGTCATTTCCAGCACATGGAAGGGTCTCTTTTTGCCGTGTTTCATGCCTTGACGCAGGAAACGTTGTGGACGAGTCCAGCAGAACAGTGAATATATTGGGGCGTTTTATTCAAATCACACCAGTTTTATTCCTCTGGATTTATCGACAGCCACACAGTTTCATAAATCCCACGTGCACTTTTACGCACAAAGCTGCACTCTTCTTTACGCAACTTTGATAAATGAGGGCCACTCATGGGTCTCCAACTAAAAGACGTATACAGATTCATGTAGAATCAGATTTTATTTAAGTTTTCAGTAAAGTAAACAAGAAAAGATATTTAACAGTGAAGAAATCTAATAAAAATTAAAATAGTTAAAGGTATGTACTTATTTATACATTTTAGTTTGAAAGTCTGGCCCCCTGCAGCAATGTAAAGGAACAAGCTGGCCCTCGAGCAAATTTAGTTGATGACCCCTGGTGTAAACTCAACATTGGATAGTTACATTATAAAAACTAAAGTTTAGCACAGCATTGTCAACTTTAATCATACACATACCAATAAACCTTTCAGCTAGTGGAACTCGTGTCTAGTAGCACAAATTCAACATTAAGCCCTGTGTGCAGATATTATGCATGTAATACATCAATAGCATATTGCCAGACTGATTGTAAATTAAATTTCAGATGGTGTGGGCAACCACAAACAGGGTGGGATGTGCTCTTCAGACCTGCCATAACATGTCTGTGTGGGGAGCTGTGTGGAGAGAGGCCACCTTCCTTGTCTGCAACTACTCGCCCAAGTACCACTTTATACCTTTATATGTGTGTGTTTGTTGCTGGAGAGCATTATTAATGTGTCTGATGCCATTGTTCTCAGGGGTAACTGGATCGGTGAGGCTCCGTACACAGTGGGCGTCCCCTGCGCCATGTGTCCGTCCGTTTATGGAGGAGCCTGCAGCAACAACATGTGTCTCCCAGCCGTTCAGTCCAACTACATGAACTGGTTCAAGTGAAGCGACAACGGCAATTCTGCTTAAAAGGGACAAGCGTCAAATACTGTTATGTATATGTTATGTTTCCACAAAATATAGAAAAAACTAGAAGCTAAATATTGAAATGTTACGAAAATGTAACCAATGTAAAACAATTTTAAAATTATTCTGCAGAAGGCTAAACTTCATTCTACTTTTTGTTTTTTAAAGCAACACTGTAACTATTGGTGTGCACCTTCTAAAGGAGTCTGGTTGCAGTTGCACTGCTGCACACTGACGGTTACACTTTCAAAAGAGGGGTTATTCTTCATGTGTCATGTTTACAAGCATCAATTTGTATTGCTGTATATTCTACTTTTTACATAACATAATCTATAACAATGCTGCTCTAGATGGTATTACTGTATAGAACCATTGTGTTCAGGACACGCAGGAGGCATTGTTGCAAGTTTATCTATTTCTTTGTCTTCTTTTATCGTGTTTCTATTGAGTACTGCAATCATGTGGTTGAATGCATAACAGCAGCTATGTTTTAAATCCTGCCTGAAAAAAAAAGGCAACTATTTTCTTATGACAAACTAACACCATGCAAATACATCTAAAATCCTGTTGTTCTTTTTTAAGAGCTCTGAGTCTGGTTCACTTAAAGGGCCAAAGGTTGAAATACCCTGAGACTGTTTGATAACTGTTTGTTTTTTTGAATTAGTAGTTTTCTAAATATGAATTTCAAAATAATAATAAATGCTCATAGAAGAACAAAGCTGGAAAAGAGAAATTAGAATAATTAGAATTAGAAAAGAAAAAGAATCCAGAACTCTTAAATAAACATAAAAATCATAGCATAATCATGTTATTTACATTCCACTTTTTTTCATTGTTTTATAGTGCTACCGACAGAAACACCTGTGGGTCCATGTTTTGGTGAATCTGTGAAGGAGAGGAGACACAGCTGCTACAACTGTGTAGAGCAGGAGTGTCAAACTTAAGAAATAACTCTTCACCCTGTGTCTACTTTTCAAAGACAGTTGCTTGCTTCTTACTCTAGTTATATAACTCTTAGAAGCATTATACTTGATACTTCTCACAATCAAAACCATGGACAGATATTTACCAGATTTTACTATCAGACTGTAGAGAAATAAGAGTAAAAAGAGCAAAAATGTGCTCACTAATGCCAATTAGCACTTTATTGTAATATTGAAGATGTTCCAGCAGGTGTCAGCAGTAAACCATGTTCATTTTGACAGGCCTCAGTCTAAAAAAAGAGAAAACAGACAGAATATTGCAGCTTTTTTGTCCACTTTTCAGAAAATTGAGACTCTGAGATGAAAGGCTTGAACATCAGAGTGAAGTGTCAGAGGACATAAACACTCTTTAGTTCTTATCTGTTAATGCTCCTTCGTGGCCTTTATGTACAATGCACCAGGACATACGGAGCCCCTCTGGTCTCACTATGTAAAAAAAAAAAAATATATGTAACTAAGTCGTGGCCACGAGATACGCTAACTCGTGGCCACGAGTTAAGCTAAGTCGTGGCCACGAGATAAGTAAATATGAAAGCATGCACGCTAACTCTGCCGCCCATAAGGCTCATACATACAGCCAGATGGACCTAAGCCTACAACGCCCTCTGCTGACGTTTTATCGTAGGCTACACAGACATGCTTTTCCAAAATGTCAAAGACTTCAATAATTAATAAACCAGTCTGCACACTAATATAGACTATCTTAAAATCACAATCAGAAATACTTTATTGATCTTTATTGATATCGATAACCCAGGGGACAATTGTTGTGTCACAGTTGATGTGCACATCAAGACATTTAAAGAAATATAAATAATAATATAAGTTGGTAAATAAACAAGTAGCCTATACACATGTAAAAAGTATATGCTAAATAAATATATGCTATAAAATATGAAGAAGAGTTATAAAGGACCATGGATATGCAGCCTACACGATTTACATTACCGTATTAACAGAATTGAATTGATTGTGATGAACAGTACTAGTAAATAAATAGAAGCAGAACTGCAGCAAACTATATTACACTGAATATTAAAACAGATAATATTGCACAGAATGTGAAGTATTACATTGCACTACAGTACAGGCTCCATTTAAATAACAAAGGTTATCAATATCAATAAAGATCAATAAAGTATTTCTGATTGTGATTTTAAGATAGTCTATATTAGTGTGCAGACTGGTTTATTAATTATTGAAGTCTTTGACATTTTGGAAAAGCATGTCTGTGTAGCCTACGATAAAACGTCAGCAGAGGGCGTTGTAGGCTTAGGTCCATCTGGCTGTATGTATGAGCCTTATGGGCGGCAGAGTTAGCGTGCATGCTTTCATATTTACTTATCTCGTGGCCACGACTTAGCGTATCTCGTGGCCACGACTTAGCGTATCTCGTGGCCACGACTTAGCTTAACTCGTGGCCACGAGTTAGCGTATCTCGTGGCCACGACTTAGTTACATATATTTTTTTTTTTTACATAGTGAGACCAGAGGGGCTCCGTAAGGACATAAACACAAACAGAAATAAAATAAAATGTGGCATATTTAAAGGTCTTTGATTGTGAATATTTTAGAAACGGTTGCAGGGTTTGTTATGTATATCTACAACTCAACCAGACCTAAACCGCAGATAAATCTTGGATTTGAGTTCAACAGGAATAATTCCCATCTATAAACCCTTGACTAAACCAACACAAAACCAAGATTAGACTTGGACTAAACCAGGACTTAACAAGAACAGAACCAAGTCTAAAACTATACTAAAGCTAGTACTTAACTATGTGTAAACCACCAAAACTAGGACTAAACCAAGGACTGAAATAGATCTAAACGTTGGAAAAAAGTAGTGCAATACTAAAACAGGACTAAACCAAAAGAAAACCAAAAGTACCACATGTTACGTAAAGACAAACTCGAAACAGATTCTAAATGAAAAGCAAACCCAGCACTGAAGTCTGTCTCTATCACGGATCTGATGTAGAGATTACATCAGAGCTCATGACAGACCCACCACATCGTCTCCTGATCCTCATTCTTTTAACCGCCACACTCCTTCTTGTCCTGATGACCCTTTATTAAGACCCCACTGCGCTGGTGTCATTACTGACAGACCAAACAGCAGCAGCTGTCTCTGTGGAGCTGCTCAGCAGTGCCATCATTTTAAAAAATGACTCCCCATGTCCTAAATCACCCACTCATTCTCTGTGTCTGATCTAATGATGATAATAATAAGTATATGCTGCATATCCCATTTGAGCTATGCAGAGTCTCCCAGACTCTCTCCTGACAGAAGTCTCGAGGAGGTCCATAGAATTCAAAATGTCAGGCTATAGTCTGAATGGTTTTACTGAGCAGCGGGGGATGGGATGTGACAGCACTGATGGTGGGTAATGCACTAATATGGATAAAACATGTATAAATATATGCACAATCCAAACTGTACTGTAACTGGAACAAAGGGGACTCATCTACTGACTATTTGAATGAGAGGTATTGCTCTCCAAAGTACATAATGGTTTAGTGCCATGGCTCAACTTATTATGTATTCAAATATAAATGAAACGAAGGTGAATTTAGCAGATAACATGTACCGGGTTGACAAATGTAAAAGTCCTAATCACTAATAAAAATCAGTTTCTATTATTGCAGAAGGACTTTATCAAGACTTGTTTTTCCCCAGCCCATAATTGGTTCACTTGCTGCGTGACATGCAATTTGCACAGTACTAATTAGTGCCTCTTTCTGCCAGCGCTTTAATAGAAGATGATGTGTAAATGAGGCAACAGAAGGTGGCAGACTCGATAACAAACAGATCACAGTGTGGGAATAGCACCGAGCCACACTCAGGGAAGGATTTTGACTTTTAAGAGGGGGCACTAAAAATCTAACAAACCCACACAGAAAGGCCACTCGTCGATTATATCTAAGTGCTTTAGTCGTTCTGCAGTGCACCCTCTCCTTTTGAATTCACAGATAAAACCTATTCTCTCCCACACAGCATCTAAATATGTGTCTCTCATAGAAAATATTAGGATCATATCTCAAAGTCTTTTAAATCAAAGATACAGACATGGACATTTATATGATTAAGTAAAGACAAATATCAATACAAATGAATTAAACATTAATCAATAATAAGAATTTGTAAAGGCTAAAGACAAAAAGACATTTGTATAGATAATCTCATGTGCCACTATCTTCTGGTTCTATTTCTGTCCCTTGACTTCCTTTGATCCTGTCAAATGTGTTGCACTCAGATAATGTTAGAAAGCATTACACTAGAAACTGTCTCCTGTCAGATTCTTCAATCAGTGCAACATTAGACTAGACAACATGCAGAGTTTGAGGCCAAAGGAGATATTGTCCTTATTGTTCAAAGTTAAATATGAGTACAAATGATTTTTTGATGACATAGGTCCTGTTTGTGTCATTTTCAACTGTTATGTAGAGTAATGCAAAGATTTAGTCTGGGTGACTCCTCCCCTCATTTCTTGATGCACCTTCCATCAGTAAGTAATCATGCTCATGTCACCCTGTGTGCTCTCACTGCAATTTTACGCTCATTCAAATCAAGCTCAATTCCTCAGCATGTCAGTCAAACAGCAACTCAGATGTCTACCTAAACAATTCTTCTGTGATCGTGTAAATTCTTTCATAATCTGAACCAATGCCAAAGACATCTCAGCAGTCTCCAGGCCACGAGTTCATCAGCTGCCTGATTAATTGAACCAGCACGCAAGAGAACCAGGAAGCATTACAACCCAGAGCCTCTGCTTCAGCCACAGATCCACCATTGCTAAAACCCTCCTCGTCTAAACAGGCTCCCTACAGTCCGTTAAGTCTAAACAAACGCATTCAAAGCATTGTAAAGCACTGCCTCATCATTCTCGCAGTTTGGCTCATTTTCTTCTCCACCTGTAACAAACCTGACTCCTACTCACAGGTCCAGGGCCCCCCACACATAGGCCTTACTGCCCCACAAATGCAATGCATACCCTCATCCCCTGTCACAGCTAGGCTCACCTGCTTTATTTTCCTACATTTCACTGCTTCTCTAATACACAATCCATGTTTGTGCAAATCTGTAATCCCCACACGAAAACTGGAATGTTGTTATGCTATTGCCAGGTCTCAAGCAGTGTTCGGTGCCATGTGCAGCTCTCAGTCACTGCAGCTGGTAGATTGCTGGGCTGTTAACTGAAACTACTCAACATTTACACTATCAATCTGAATTCATTTCATTGAACACATGCATCTACCCTCCCAACACATTCACACACTCAACCGAGTTACAGCCCAAATCCTGTCACTGAAATTGTCCTCAGGCACACATCAACTTCCAAGCGCTGGCTGCTGAACACTTAATTCTTCATCCCAATCAAATGTTTAACAAATTTTAACTCACAGGGCCGTTAATATCTTCCTGTTTGATTTAGTTCCATTTCCCTCATTCGACCCAGCCTCATTATCATCACCTCCATGTAATACTCCGGTTTAAAAGACTAATACCTACTTTCTCCACTCCTATGTATTTGGAAACTATCATTCAAATCAACTTTGTATTGTTGAAACAAGACCATACAGCCATCAAATGAAACTATCTTGTGCTTGAGAATAAAAGTGCAGTTACAAATCAAGACATCTCAAATACACTAACGTCCAATTACAGTTTGTTATTTCTAATTTTAGTTGAGCAGGACCAATCAGAAGCAAGAGAAAAAAATTGGTTTTATTAGATTTTTTAGATCAGTCGCGTGCTTACCATTAGCCAAGAGTAAGCAATTGCCTAGGGCCCCCAACATGCAAGGGCCCCAACAAGCACTGGACCAAAACTGACTCTCTTTCAGCGCCGCTCTGTCCCGGACCTAAAATACATCTGCACATTTAAGTCTTGTCTTAAATATGCATCTCGTTTACTTCCAACAGCGCAGACAAACTGCTGTATACACACAAGTTATGTAGCGATGTCCAACTCTAAAGTTGGACATACAGTATTGTTCAAGATAATAGCAGTACAATGTGACTAACCAGAATAATCCAGGTTTTTAGTATATTTTTATTGCTAAGTGGCAAACAAGTTACCAGTAGGTTCAGTAGATTCTCAGAAAACAAACAAGACCCAGCATTCATGATATGCACGCTCTTAAGGCTGTGCAAGAAATAGCAGTGTGGCATTCAATCACTGAGGTCATCAATTTTGTGAAAAAACAGGTGTAAAATAGTGGCCCCTATTTAAGGATGAAGCCACCAGCACTTGTTGAACATGCTTTTGAAAGCCTGAGGAAAATGGGTTGTTTAAGACACTGTTCAGAAGAACAGCACACTTTGATTAAAAAGTTGATTGGAATAGAGGAAAACCTATAAAAAAGGTGCAAAAATGATAGACTGTTCAGCTAAAATGATCTCCAATGCCAAAACCAGAGAGATGTGGAAGAAAACAGATGACAACCGTCAAAATGGATTGAAGAATAACCAGAATGGCAAAGACTCAGCCAATAATCAGCTCCAGGATCAAAGACAGTCTGGAGTTACCTGTAAGTACTGGGACAGTTAGAAGATGTCTCTGTGAAGCTAATCTATTTTCAAAATCCCAAAGTTCTTCTGTTTAAAAAAAAGGCATGTGAAGAAGAGGGTTACAATTTGCCAAAGAACACATCAACTGGACTAAAGAGAAAAGGAGGAACATTTTGTGGGCTCATGAGAGTAAAACTTTTGTTTTTGTGTCAAGAGCCACAGACAGTTTGTGAGACGACCCCAAACTCTGAATTTAAGCAACAGTACACAGTGAAGACAGTGAAGACAGTGAAGACAGTGAAGCAAGCGTCATGATATGGGCATGTTTCTCCTACAATGCTGTTGGGCATATTTATCGCATACCAGAGATCATGTATCAGTTTGCATTTGTCGAAATACTTGAAGAGGTCAGGTTGCCTTATGCTGAAGAGGACTTGCCTTTGAAATGTTTGTTTCAACAAGACAATGACCTCAAACACACTAGTAAACAAGAAAAGTTAGTCACATTGTACTGCTATTATCTTGAACAATACTGTAAAAGGCATAAAAGGAATAAAGTTAACTTTCGAATTTTTAATAATTCAGAAATTATTTGTGTAGGCCCCTTTAATATGGGCTTTAGTGTCGGAAAGACTTTCAGAAAACTCCTTGAAATAACAAAGTCCTGATTAAATTGCTGGTTTATTCATTCAGTTCAAATGTATATCATTAGACATTGTATTCTCATTTTAAAAGTAAGGCCTACCGTCACACATAGGCAGATATGAGGAAGAGCCCCTTCTCAAAGGTTTGCCTCGGGCCCCAAATTTGCTAAGCACGCCACTGTTTTAGATGCGGTCTTATTTTTTAATTATACAGCCAAATATTACTCTGGAAGTAATGTGACTTAATGCGTTCTATTGACCGTAAGTGCAGGAAAAAGCGAGTAAGATATGACCAGCACCAAACGGACAGACTTAATTTAATAAATAAATACCACAGTTATTAAGGTAAACTTCATTGAATTTATATCCCAACCCTTATCATGCAGCAGGTGTGCATTTATTTAAAAAGCCTAATACAATCTCATAAACTTAAACACACTTTATTACACGCTTTATTAGCTATAGCCTTGTTGCTTGTTGCTGCTGTAACCCCAGTCTGAAGCAGTTCCAATCACGATCCAATCACCCTTCCTTTGTTTGTCTATTTTCCTCATGATAAAAAAAAGACCTCTTTGAGGCTAATTCTGGAGTCAGTTGCACAACCATTATCTACCCTTTGACCTTCTGTTTATCTTCATTTTATACTGTTTTCTATATTAATGTATGCTAGTCGTGTGTGACTGGTTTTACCAAGTGTAAAGACAATGTTAGGCGTGTATATTATTTATAAACTATGAAAAGTATTCTCTGTTAGTATGTCTGATTTACAGATCACTAGAACCTCTTGACTCTGGTTGATTGATAAAAGCTAACATCGATGGTATTTTTTCTTTAATTTCTTTCTTCTGTTTAAATGCTTCAAAGACAATAATACATTAGTGGGACAACGCGTTACACAAATGTACGGTAACCTGTCAATGCTTAAAATGCATAAAGTTCAACCCTGTCATATTTATGCTCATTACTTTACAACACATCACCAGCAGTAGTTGTAGCTGTTTTATTGACACAGTCTTCCTCTTTCAGTATTGATGTTGCTGTAGCTTGTATCCCCTCTTTTCATTCATTCCATTCTCTGTTTTTTTTTCCTCTCTAGGCCAAGTTGTCATTGTAAATCTAAAGTGTTTCTCATTTGTCTATTTAGATAAATTAGGGTAAACAAATTAAAACCAGAATTGTGCACCACTCTACATGCAATCCCAGAACACCCTTAGCAATCTCTACCTTCTGCAATTTGTCTCATTTTCTACATCTATTCACTATGTCAGCCTCTGACTCCCCCTGCTGGCAAGTACTTATAATAATGCACAGTACTTAAAAAGCGCTTTTCAAATACTCAAAGACACTTTACATTTCCATTATTCACTCCAAAGTCACATAATGGTGGTGGTAAGCTATATCTGTAGCCACATCTGCCCTGGAGCCGACTGTCAGAAACGTGGCAGCCATTTTGCGGCTTCGGCCTCTCTGATCAACACCAAAAATGTTATAGAATATCCATTCTGCTTTTCTTCTATCATTCATCGCACACCGTCTGTCGGGCTGGGGTTTAAGCGCCAAAGTCTTATCTTGATTAAATATTATTAATGCATTCATCATCTGTTTAATTTTTTTTAACTTTCCAGGTTGAATTAGTAAATTCACTGTTCAAAGTCAGTCTGGCCTTGCTCTTCTTTAACATTAGAGCTGTAAGTCAGTCCTACACATTATGTCCATCCTCACTAATCAGGTCGTAGTGGGGCCCTCTACTCATCTCCCAGGGGAATCAATAGCTCATCCGAACTACAGCTTGCTTTTGATTGGACTGTGATGGTTGGTATTGGCTGTATATCTGCTGCATTCATATGTATGTGGCGACCCACCACGCATGAATTGACCTCCACCTGACCATGCCCCTATAGGCTATATGTATAGATGCACAGTAGGCTTACGACTTTATTACTAAAAACATGGGGAATAATCTAACATGGACAGACAGGCTTATTTCATGATGAGTTTTTGTTTACTACATTTAAAAAGCATCTGATATTGTGTGACAGAGCTGCGTGCTCACACGTGGGCAGACTGACACAGAGCAGAGTCAGATGAAACCAAGGTAGAGCGCGATATATTCAGGTGTTTGGCCCGTTTTAGACCAAGCTAAAGGAAAGCTAACTTCATGTAGCAGTTTATCAGTTTCACAAGCTCCTCCCCTTGAGTGTTACCATGGAGACCCTGACAAGCCTTTTCCCACTAATAAGATCTAGCCTTTTAGGTGAGCTTTGATAATGAGCTGTTGTATTACGACTGTAGTTTTATTATTTGAAATTAAACACATAGGCTATAGTAGCCCTCTAACCCAAACCTGTTTTGTTAAATGAAGGTAAGGCTGTGAAGTTATCATCACAAACAAATTATGATATAAATAGAGAATATTACATTGTCCCTCATCCTTCTGTTGATATTGTAGGTCCACAGTTCAGCATAATAAACAGTAAAATTTAAATTTTATTTTTTATTTGCATGCATTTACTTTCTGCAGTAAGATATTGTAGACTATATGTTGGATGAACTAATATTACGTGTAGGGGGTGAACACTTTGGCAAAGGCCATAATCATGCTATTTGAAGACATATTCTAAACAGCATCTAACACAAAATCCAGTTCCCAGAATAGACGTGAAAAGAAGTGAAGTGAAAAGAGACTTTGATTGGACGCTAAGCTTTCTGAAAGAACTAATTCAAATAAGTCTGTTCCTGGATCGTGATGAAACAAACAGATACCTATCAAAATCTGCTCAGCACTAATGGATTTTCTCTGAATATGATTGATTCTTAAGAGGCCCATCTAAGTCCAGCTGCGGGAACAGAAAGTTGCATAAATTTGTTTCTACCTGAGCAGTGTTGACTAATATTTAAAAAAAGAATAAAATAATTGTGATCCTAATCCACGTCTGTCGGCTTTAAGGTGTTGGTTTATTCTTCATAACTTAGTAAAATTTACTTATGAACAAAATAAACTTTATCATGTGGTTAAACTGAGGCATTTTCCCACCACCAGTCTTCATTTTTCAAACTCTGTGGCAGAAAATCATATCTACAGTATATATGTATGTATTTGATTGTATGTATGGAGGTATTTACTATATATATGTATACTATATATATATATATATATATATATATATATATATATATATATATATATATATATATATATATATATATATATATATATATATATATATATATATATGTTATATTAAAGCTTTGGCTTTTTACTCTTACATTTCTAAACAGGGTACAATCATTTTGCACTAAACCATGATAATCACTGACACCTGCTTCAATCTGACTAATGGATATTTCTTTAATCTTCATCGTGCCATTCCTTTTACAGGTTGTGGCCTGTAAATCAATTCTGAGTCAGCCTTTTGTAATTATTGAAATAAAGAGGCAAGAGGGAACGAGCTCTGGCTATGCTGATTACATCCCCACTGAGCCTATGGCATTATTGTAGTCTACAAAAGGATCAGAACCCTCCACAGGCCAGTGACGACAGCTCAACCTTTGCACAACAATGATAACAATTGCAACTCAGTTCCTTCGCAAAAACAATGAGCCACTATTTTGAACCAATAGGAAAAAACACGATTTATGAGGACTCTAAAACTAGTGTTAGGGGTTTTACAACATGGAGGACATCAGTATGAT
The DNA here is from genome assembly GCA_024349245.1 of Neodontobutis hainanensis. Taxonomy (NCBI): domain Eukaryota; kingdom Metazoa; phylum Chordata; class Actinopteri; order Gobiiformes; family Odontobutidae; genus Neodontobutis; species Neodontobutis hainanensis. Next base: position 152,496 of record JALDNG010000262.1, read on the forward strand.
AATACCTCAAAATAAATGGATTTACCAACAACAGGCCTTACCTGTTGTTAGCCTGTCTGTCTTCGTGACTGACTGGCTTGGCATTACCGAACCCTTTACCTTTCTAAAATATAAGAAACTTAACTTGCATCTTATTAAATTTTAGTAGTTATTGAGGCCCACACTTATATTTGAGTGTAATATTATGGTTTAAAAAATAACATTTCCTTTTCATTTACTCTTTTAAAATATTTTTTTTTTTACAAATTTAATAATTAATTCAGGTTGACTTCACAATCTGATGATGCACCTTTATAGTCCACTCTTCTTTAATAGACCATCATCCTGCCATGTAGACAAACAAGCATGTACCAGACAATACCTCCTGTACTTAGACCCTCCATCACGAGCAGGGGAAAAAACATCCTTGGAGCACAAAGGAAAACCTCAGGGAGAAGGAATCCACTCCCAGGATGGACAGGCCGTTACATAGATGTGTCCAGGACAGGTTCATGTGAATGAATAAATTAAAATGAATATAGTCTATGATAATATCAGACATGCAGCTACTTTAAATTGATAATTACAACTGAATGTTGTCAACATTACAATGAAAAGGAATGCCTTTTTTCTGATTATATTATCTAAGGGGAGTGTGTATAATGTAAAGAGTATGGATCCTAGTTCCAAGCCCTGTGGCACTCCATGGCTAAGTATAAGGCATGTGGAAGATGGACCAACAGCACACAGACATTAACTATTAGCTCTGTTTAGCACTTTAGCTGTACCTGAGACACTAAAGCAGCAAAGTATGGAAATCTTTTAAGGCTTGTTGAAATGTAAATGTAAAATATTGAAACATTATTCCACAAACTTTAGAAGTGAGAGGTGTCACACTAAAAGACAAGCTGGAGACACTTTGAATGTCTGAAGCAGAAGTTTATTTCCGTACAAGGATGTCTATGATTGGTTAGGCCAGAATAGGGTCAGATTTAATAGATGAGAAGATTTAATAGATGCACTATTAAGTTAGACTACAGCGCAGACATCCAACAACAGATGTTACCTGGTCTGAACTGGTTACTTTGGTGATATCTCATCACCCTGTTTTCTTTGGTTTGTTTTTGTCCAAGCTTTTATCAGCACAGGCAGTTTTTCCACATCTCTGCACTAGTTCAGAGTTTTACTGCACAACAACCATCTACAATGTCACAGGGGGCAAAGACATTAACCTATTCAACTTTATGCTGAGCACACAGACTGTAACACACTGTATCTGCTCTATAGCCATGTGCTTTTTGGCTTCCATTTCCGTTGTTTAATCTATTTTTGAATCCAATATTAAGACTGCTGTGTGTGTGTTATACATAAACTGTAGAATAAATCTGTGTTAATATGTCTATATTACAGCACATGTAATAAGTCGGCTCGCTTTACGGATGTTGGCCATTAGATAAAATCTGCTGGTGAGACATGTTACACAAATCTACTGGAAACAGTGGAGATGTTTAATTGTTTTTTTTTTTTTTTTTTTTTAAACTATTTAAATTTTTTGTCTTTAAATAGAACTTTTCCACCTAGTAGGCACTCAAAGCACTTTACAGTGTTACAGCTGACCACTGGAAGCAAGGTGGGATAAGTGTCTTGCCCAAGGACACAATGACAGTATGAACTGTGGGAAGAGCAGGATGTTATGATGTTTTGGAATGTTTCGAGCGGGGATTGAACTGCCAACCCGTCGGTTGAAGGACCACTGAGCTTCTGCCCCAAAAAATCTATAAATACATGTTTTCTCCAGTGGCCTGAATTGTTGTTTGTGTGACATTATGACCCAGAGCTTTATGACATAGCACGAAGCACAAAGATCTTTCCTTATGTCAAACACATTAGTATACAATGGTAAGATTGGATAATGACTAATCAGACTATGGTTTGTATCCCACATTAACCTTTCCCCAAGTCGATGTAACTTTGCAGTGTACAGTAACATGACTTTAAAGAGCTGATATAAAACGCTGTGTGCTAAATTAAATCCCTCCATGTTTTCGTGTCGGCGCAGGTAGATCTAATTAAATGTTGGAGCATCAGGTATGTGTTTGCACGCCGTAGTCTATGTACTTTTTTTTAATTAAATGGCTTGACACCGCCGGGTGGTGTTATTACAGAGGTGACAGGGACCTCCCGGACAGTGACTAAACGCTGTGCCGTTTCATTTAGCGTCTTATCCATCCGTGTCCTGCTCTACTCTGGCTGTTTGTGTGGGTTGGGGGATAATAGCTTTAGGTGTCACAGCATATCAGGCCATCTTTTTATTAGGCCCTGCCTGTAATGAGTAATTAACTTCCCGCCGAGAGCATGTTTGTTCCTCTGTGGCTGTCGTAAAGAGAGGTATTAGTAAGCCACAGGTCAGGGTTTACTCTTCCAGCTCATGTCACTGTGGCTTTCTGTAAATCATCAAATGTCTGCAGAGTAAAATATGGCGAGAAAGTGAAGCTGCTTATCAACAATGGACCAGTTCTGTAGTTGTTGTAGTTCTGTTTATACTTAACCTTACACAGTGACTTCTTTTAACCATTGTATCGCCTTGTGCTGCAGGAGAAGGTCCAAGGTTGATATCTCTAACAGAATCTACATAGTTGTAACAACATAAGGAGCTCCATTAAGCTTCCTTTACTACTAAAATAATCTCTGATGCATGTAGCATGTCTTAACAGCTGTTAAGAGTGGCGTTTGCTTCTAAAGTACGTCACAGGTGGTTACGGGGGATTACACCAAACTCATCTAAATTGCCCCAACACATACCAGACCAACAGACAAGAAAGAGTAAGTGTCTGTCGCTTTGTATTTTTGATGACATAGCACAAGTCATTGTACTTTCTCTCATTTGCACCAAAGTCATGCTAGCGACATCCCGAGCATGTCCAAATGGGAAAAAAAACTGTGAAATACAGGCAACAGACCAGGGGGTTCCCTCTAAGGGCCAAATGGAAATGTATTAGTGCCAAACACAAAAATCTTTTACATTTAATTAAAAGGTATTTGAAATGTGTCATTTTTGTGACAACATCGTCAGTATTTGTGGTCCTAGGTTTCTTGAACCATAAGTGATTCTCAGATTTGAAAAGGTGCGTCATGTACAGAGGTTTTAAAGTGACGTACTGCACACAAGTCATTTTCATGATGGAGTATATAAACGAGGTGGATTAAGTGCTGTATGAAATTGAAACAATATGGCTAATTTGTATTAATCTATACAAATGCTGTATAGCCTGCACTGTATATTTAAAAGTTACACATTTAAACATTTAAGCCTCAAATGATGTTATTTGTCATGTTTTTTACAAAAAACAATATAATATTTCACCTTGGAGTATTTATTTGTCATTTCCTGCTCAAAGAATGCCGCGTTTCATGCCTCGACGCAAGAAACTTTGTGGGTTTGTCCAGCTGAACAGTCATTTCATTCAAGTTACAGTAGTTTTATTCCTGTGCGAACACCAGGATTGGCCTGATACACACAGTTTCATAAATTCCACGTGCACTTTTACGCACAGAGCTGGACCTGTTTTTAAATTACAATGATAAATGAGAAAAAAGATTGTAAAATCTAACCTATGGTAATCAAAAATATTAGTTTGTTATTGTGAACGGCTAATCAGTATATCACAATATAAAAGAGATTTTAGAGCCCATAGGGTCATGTTGAGTGGGTCATCCCCACATGGAAACATTGTAAAGGTGAGTGTCTGTCCTTATGTTTCCATGATAACAGGGGGCTTTACACCAGTCACTATGTGTGATCACTATCAACTTTCTTGTGGCCATATGTTGGCTCTGTTTTTAATAAGTCATTTATAGTGCTCCAGTTTCCTCCACCAACATCAAAAAACATGCTGAGCCTCCTCGGGTTTGGCTGCTGACTGAAATTTACCCTCAGCCATAATAAAAAATAAATTAAAAATTACATTATGGAAATAAATAAATAAATAATTAAAAAGAAAATAAAAAAGACAAAAAGTCATAATAACTTTCGCCTGACCCATTATGTAAATACTGAGTTGGTCAAACACAGAGGAGTCACAATTTTGAAAAAACAAATGGTTTTACACCAATAGATGTTTTTTAGATTTTTGACCAAATGACTGCCACTTCAGTTTAAATTAATCTGGCCCTAACCCAATAATTATAATTTACTAAGTGTCTTGATTTATTTCTTTATGCAAAATTGTAAAGAGTTATTTTGATCATTTTAAATGTGTGTGTAGCTGTGCTACAGAACTGAACTGCAGGGACCTGCCATAACCTCAATTCAATTATAATAATAATAATAATTTTTATTTTTATATAGCGCTTTTCTACCTACTGTAGTAGGCTCTCAAAGCGTTTTTTAGGCCCATCAACCATTACACCATCCAGCACTGCCTGGGGGTGGTAATTAATGATCAGCTAATCTTCACAAGTCATGTTGCCAGCACCACCTGTACTCCGGTCCTCTACTCCTGTAGATTCATCCTCTACAACAATAGTACAATTAGACGTTTCCTATCAGAGCACTCAACACAAATCCTAGTCCGGGCTCTTGTCTTGTCCAAACTGGATTATTGCAATGTTCTACTGGCTGAGGTTTGCACAACCAATCCTCGGCAACTGATCCAGAATGCAATGGCAAGAGTGGTCTTTAATGAACCGAAGAGAGCACAAGTAACTCATCTTCATTAGGTCACACTGGCTCCTAGTGCAAGTTCAAAGCTATGCTCTTGGCCTACAAGACCACCCCTGGTTCTGCACCGTCATATCTTCACTCACTGATACAGACCTATTTTCCTACCAGATCCTTGTGCTCTGCAAATGAACAACGTCTGGTGGTACCATCCCAAAAAGGAAAAAAATCACTCTCACGCACTTACTCTAGATCTGTTCCACATTGGTGGAATCAATGATCAGCAGATTCTGTAGCCATCTCTAAAAAACGCCTGAAAACACATCTCTTCCATCACCTGTGATAGTGTTTAGTGTTTCTCACCTGACTGACAAACACTAAATTGTAAACATTCAAAGTCTTTTTAAAAAAAGATAAGAAAAATAAAAGTGTACAATTAATTAAAAAAAAAGGTCTGCAAAACCAGTCTTGTAATCCAGCAGTGCTGTTTTAAAGTCTATTCTCTGAGCAACAGGAAGCCAGTGCAGAGATTTTAAAACTGGACTGATGTGGTTGTACTTCCTGGTGTTAGTTAGAACCCGAGCAGCAGCGTTCTGAATAAGCTGCAGCTGTCTTAACCCTCAGTTTGAGAGACCAGTGAGCAGGCCGTTACAGTAATCTAACCTGCTGGAGATAAAAGCATGAATAAGTTTCTCTAAGTCTGGTTGAGACATTATTCATTTGACTCTGGAAATATTTTTAAGGTGATAAAATGCAGATGATGTAATGGACTTAATGTGACTCTGGAAATTCAAGTTTGAGTCCATGATGACCCCTAGATTTCTAACCTGGTTTTTAGATTTTAGAGAAAGAGACTCGAGGTGACTGCTGACATTTTCTCTTTGTTTCTGTCCCAAAGATGATTAGTTCAGTCTTGTTTCTGTTCAGTTGGAGAAAAATATTTTGCATCCACACATCAATCTGTTCGATGCAGTGACACAGTGAATGGATTGGTCCATTTTCACCTGCTGTGAGTGAAATGTAAATCTGAGTGTCATCTGCATAATTATGGTAGGATACGCCACAGCTGTGTATTAACTGGAAGCATGTAAAGATTGAATAATAGAGGTCCCAAGATAGACCCCTGTGGAACCCCACATGTCAGGGCCATTTGGTCTGTAACAGCACAAAAAGGAACCTTCCACACACAATGTGGTAACGTGCCATTCATATAAAACTCACAGGGCGCACTAACATTAAACTTTTATATCGTCCTGGGGGCCACAAAATATTGTCTTGTGGGCCGCAGTTGGCCCCCGGGCCGCGAGTTTGAGACCCCTGATCTAGACCATATCTAGAGATATCATTTGGTGAAATACACAGTTTCCAACCGAAACAAAGTACTTCCTGTCTTCAAGATATGACTAAAATCATTTAAGAGCAGTTCCAGAGATACCTATCCATTCTTCTAATCTTTGTGACAGGATTTCATGGTCCACTGTATCAAACGCAGCACTCAAGTCCAACAGAACTAAGACAGAGACTTTGCCCGCGTCAGTGTTCAGACGTTTGTCATTTGTGACTTTGATAAGTGCAGTCTCAGTCTGTGATGGGGCCTAAAACCTGACTGAAAAGGATCAAAGCAGTTGTTAAGCAATAGAAAGTCATTAAGTTGCTGATATACAACTTTTTGGGCTGATAGTGGTTGAGCACTGTAGCATCAAGACTGCTCTTCTTTAGGAGAGGCTTAATGACAGCATTTTTTAAGGCCCTTGGAAATGTTTCAGACTGTAAGGAATTATTGACTATATCAGTGAGTTGTGGTAACAAACTGCTTATTACTGATTTTAGAAATCTAGTGGGTAAAACATCGCGGCAGCAGGTGGATGAACTCAGGCTGGAGACAGTTTTTTCAATTGTTCTGTCATTAATGGGTGTAAAATGTGTAAACTCAACCAAAGGTCTCTTATGTGGCTGCAGTGTTGTTGTTTGCCCTTTAGACTGTAGCATGTTTAATGCCTTGAACCTTGTTGCATTTAGTGGTGGAAATGAATTCTGGAGGAAATGGAGCTGGAGGGTTTGTTAATCTGTTCATTCTAGTAAACTTAGTTTTCCAGAGAGTAGGTACCACTTACTCCTGTTTTTCAGTTTCAGCAGAGTTTCCCATTTCATTCACCTTTTGCTCAGTCAGTGTTTGGAATCTGTTTTTGTTTGGTGATGTTTGGTGATGCCACATTTTACGCATTATACATATACGCATTATTATCACATTAACACATTAATTAATGGCAACAATTATTTTATTGCGCATTATTTGCAGTAGGTGTTTCATTATGCATCTCAACCAATGAGAACGTTAGGGGCGGGGCTGAGACTGCTGCAGCGTTCACATGAACTGTCCTGGATTTATCCAAATACATTGTGTAACAATACAAAAGATAATAACCTATCATTTAAAAACAGTGCTTCTGACTTTCTTCCTCTGGTCTCTCTCTGTGTCTGTGCATGCACTCTCAGTCCCCCCCTTTTTCCTCTCCCAGATCCTCGCTGTGACAGATGCTCTGCTTGCATTTGACTGTTTAGGCTTAGTTTTGTTCTGCTTTAGTGCTCGTCATTGAGAAAGCTGCATAAATGTTTCTGCTGAACGTCTACAGTCAGAAGCCATTTACAACAAACATGTAAGTAGCCTATAGTTCAGAAAGACTCAGCAGTGTGAGTGTGGCTCAGAGGAGCAGAGGGAGACATGGTCTGTGAACAGCTCTGAGCAGTAACACATGCCTATAACATCCTCCCTAATAACTAACACTGTACAACGTTTTAGTTTTATTTGTGAATTGGGCTTTAAAAGCTTAGCAGATAAGGCTAGACTAATAATCTGTAATTTAAATAAATAAAAAAAACATTTACTAAGCCAACCAACAATCTGAATTTTCTCCAACTGAGATTCCTTTAATTCTAACAATCATGTGACTCAGAACCATAAAATTATTATTTTTTTGATAAAACTAATACCTAACTTTAATAACTGTAAAAAGGAGCTAAAACATACACATTTCCTCAACCTAACTGTAACTTCTAAAAAGATAATAAATATACTTCTATAATAGACCATGTTAAACCATGGTCCCGATGCACTTATTAGTAATCTGATTACAAGGCTTTACAAGTGTAAAGTTAGCCACATTAAATTAACATTTAATAATCAAATACAAAAGCAGCACCGACTTTGTGGTGGCCCAGAGAACATGTCCTTCTGATTAGTGTTAGGGCCTCTCTGAAGACCTCTGTGGGCCCAGTGTGAGTGCTTCTGGCCCAGTTCTGATAATTAAACCAGCCATCTGTGAGTCATAGGGGGGGTCTGATGCCTCCAGATCCAAACTACTCACCGCTTTGTGGAGGACTGACTCAATGTCACACAGGAGTTCAACCACAATAATGTGTTGTTAAAGGACTGTTATTTACATACTGTGTAAGAACATTCCTGCTCATCAGGGTCAGTTTGTTTTTTCACCTGGGTTTGTACAGATGCTTTCTTTCCAGTCAAGTAATAAGACATATATAGGTAATGTTTTTGAATGACATTTCAATTAGGTAGTTAGTCACTATAGACAATAGATAGTGTCATCATTCTAGGTCCAGATTAAACTGTGACACTCTATGGTCTCTCGCCATGACAACCGGAGGCAGGTTTCCTGTCATTGTGACAATAGGAGGCCTGTCGCACAGCCGTCATGGCAATGGGAGGGAGGTGTCACTTTCATGTTTACAGTGTTAACAGGGAACATAAATAAACAGAATGGTTTGGAGTCACTAAAGAGAAAACAACAACCAACAATAGATTGTATTCATTACAAAGACATTTCTACTTCAGCCCCAGCACACATATGATACCTTTTTTTTTTAACTGAAAAAAATCTCAACTGCACATACAAAAAAAAAAAACATACCTGATATAATATGGGCTTTATGCAGCTGTCTAATCATGAAAGTCTTGTACATAAATCTTGTCAATTTTCTACCTTTTTTTCTACACGTTCTTTAATGTTTGATAAACTGCACCTGTATTTCCTGTATTTAGTCTGAAAGTCTAAACTAATTTTAAACTTCAACGTTCAAACTTTAGAGCTGGATGGACAGAACTTTGTCCAGAGTTATGGCCGCTTACAAGTAAAACTCTGCTTTTGAAAAGTCCCGGACAAAAATCTTTTCTAAGATGATTATTATTACTGACATTCCTCCAGCACTGGATGTGACAGAGTTCAGGCTGATACTGTTTAATGCATCTTTTCACTGTGCTATTAAACTGCTACTAACTGTTAATGAACTTACCATTAAACTGTCATGCATTGGATTGATTAAGGACAGTTATGTAATCTGCATCAGCCAATCAGAGCTGCTGTTGGAGAAAACAGGAAAGGGATGAGGGGAAGTTCAAGACAGACAATTCCATAAATAATTTTTAGCACAAATAGAAATCTGCCTTCTAGATCAACTCATGACAATTAGCTTTCACACAACAGCAAACACAACACTGATAGCTTCTGAAGCAGCACCAGACCACTGTACAAGAAGTTTTATAATTACCCAAAGTGACACACCCATTTGACACAACAAGTCGGTAAAGTCAGGGCAGAGACTGTACTTAACTTGACTGCATTTCTCTGTGGTGTGTTTTATCCACTACACCAGTGTTTCCAAACCAGAGATACGCCTACCACTAAGAATATGCAGGGATATTTTAGGGAGTACGCAGAATTAATTGATAACTCATTATTCATGTGCCGTTGCTTATTGCTTGTGTACCTTGAGAGGTTGTGCCAGTTGTGCTGTAGGAAAGCATCCAACTATACTTAACTGCACTAAAAATGATTTAGTTACTGGAAATATACTGCCATTTTTCAGAGCCCATGTAAGAACTATTCAGCTAATGACTTGCAAAATATATAATAGCCCTTGAGAGGTTTAAAGAGAACACAAGGGCTGAATCTGAATATCTCAAAGTGATAGCTCCTGATTCCTGTTCCCAACTCCTGTCTTTAACCTTTGTGAACTACATCATAAGGTCAACATTAACACGTTAGGAGGTTCTTTATTGATATAAAAAGGAGCTTCAGTGGTGTTTCCATAATCCAACTCCACTAACCTCTCAGCAGAAACACGAGGGGATGTTGACAGAGGGCACCTAATAACTACACATTCCAAAAATGGAAGATCATCATTAAATGTTTTACAACACAGTGAACTCCACACAACAGCACAGAGTGTGTGTATGTAACCTATTCAATACAGAAAAGACTCACTGACCATAACATTTCCAACAGCTGTAAACCCCCCATAGTCTGGTCTGGTCCTGGTGCTTATCCTGATCTGTCCATGTTATCCACCAAAGACACGTTCTTTACTTTTATTAGTTAGCATTAATGACATATATTGATGGCTCAAGTTTCATTTCTCACAAATGTAAACAAATGTGTGCAAAGCGATGTTTTACTGCAGCCAACATCAACAGTGAACAATAAAAAGTCAGGTATAAGACACTGGCTCTTGAGCAGTGTCTTTTATAAACTGTGGTTGATGCAGATATTTATGGAATCACTTGAAACTTATCAAAAACAAATTACCACCAGAAATTTCAGAAAAGTTGCAATAAATTGTGGTATACTTTTTTTTAGGAATGTCCAGGCGTCCCTATGCTAAAGGAGGAGGTTTGAAAGGAAGTATTGCAGCTCCTTTTTTACCTGCCTTCCTTACTAATTTTGGGAATTTGAACAGCTCTTATAATGTCAACCATAAAATATATCCAGGTGAGTCAAACGGAGTTGGGATATTTCCTAAAAAAAAATGACAGGTGTTTGGATTTCCCCTTATCACAGTTTAGTATTTGCATGTCTCTAAGATTTCCACTCTTTGCACCTGAAAGAATCGTTGCCGTCGTGTTATCTGCCACTGATGCAATCAGTCCCAGAGCAAGCCTTCAGTCTGCACCTGTCTCTGGACAAAACACACTGCCCACACTTCTAATTGAGCCTGTTATATTAAACTGTTGTATGAGTCCTGTTGGCTTCTGCTTCACAGCAAGAAGGTTGTGAGTTTAAACCTCGGCCGACTTGAAAATCCTCGGCCTACTCTGATCTTTCTGTGAGGAGTCTGCATGTGCTCCACGTTGACCGTGTGTTCTTTCCAGGTACTCCAGCTTCCTCCCACCGCCCAAAGACATGTATGTACAGGTTAATTGGCAACTCTAAAGTGTCCCTAGTGAATGAAAGTGAGAGTGAATGGTTGTCTGTCACTGTCTGTCTCTAAATGTCAGCCCTGCGACTAACCAAAGCTGCTGGGATAGGCTCCAGTCACCCGGGACCCCTGACGAGATTAAGTAGAAGAAAATGAAGGAATTAATGAATGAAAAAAATTGTCCTGTTAAGATGTGTGTTTTTTTAGGTTTATTCTCTAATGACTACCAACCTACAAGATGTAAAAAAGACTTTAGCTGCAATGAAACAATTGCAGGTCCATAATCATTTTCTCTTTACATTTTTGTGTTTTGAGATGACCTTATTGGCATGTTAGATTTTTAAACAATAATGTGTCTAAAACAGTTTTGTATGGAAAAACTTAAATAATAGTATTTAACTAAACAAATGTTTGATATTTGATGTTTGAAATGTTTCTGAAGGAAATGACTCATGGAACTATTAAACAATCAAAAAGCTATAGATAGTATTACTTGTTCTCAGACAGATTATTGTTATTTCTGTTCAGTAATTCCACTAACACTGACCAGCCCTGGCCTGTGTCATGTAGTGACTGACTCATAATAATAAACTCCTTCAGGTCAGTAGCACAATAACTACATTATTCTTAATGTCATTTCAGTAGTTGGTTCAGACTTCACCTACAATTTTACAGATTTATGGCAGTCAGTTATGTTACTAACATATTTAATGCCAGTAATTTCTGTAGTTTCATAGTATCCTGGCAGTCATTATGGGCCACACACACTAATCAGATGTCATATGTTTTATATGACCACTTTCTGAACAATCATTGACACATGTGAGGGGGTACTCATGGTATGATAAAATAGAACACAAAATTCTACGCTACTGCAGAGGCATTCAGCATTTTTTAGGAAATTTAAATTGAAATTATTGTTGCAGGCCAAAATAATTGTTGAATTTTTAATTAATTAATTGTTAGAAAAAGTTGAAAATCGTTGGAAATACAGTATTGTTCAAGATAATAGCAGTACAATGTGACTAACCAGAATAATCCAGGTTTTTTGTATATTTTTATTGCTAAGTGGCAAACAAGTTACCAGTAGCTGCAGTAGATTCTCAGAAAACAAACAAGACCCAGCATTCATGATATGCACGCGCTTAAGGCTGTGCAACTGGGCAATTAGTTGAAAGGGGTGTGTTTAAAAAAAATAGCAGTGTCTGCCGTTGACTTTACAAACTCAAAACTATTTTGTTTCTGGGATTTAGCAATCCTGTGAATCACTAAACTAATATTTAGTTGTATGACCACAGTTCAACTTGCGGCACCTCTCAGCTCTTATTCTACTTATTTATTCTTTAACAACATTCCATAATTAATTTACATATCTTGGTTTTGCTTCCGAAAAAGCATTTTTGATATCACCCCACAAAGACTTTGCTTGTTTACTAGTGTGTTTGGAGTCATTGTCTTGTTGAAACAAACATTCCAAAGGCATGTCCTCTTCACAAACCCTCATCCAAAAAGAACAATTTACTCTCACTCACAAAATGTTTCTCCATTTCTCTTTAGGCCAGTTGATGTGTTCTTTGGCAAATTGTAACCTTTTCTGCACATTACTTTTTTTTCCTTGAAAATAGATTAGCTTCTAACTGTCACAGTACAGTTAGAAGCTACATTACAGGTAACTCCAGACTGTCTTTGATCCTTGAGCTGATCATTGGCTGAGCCTTTGCCATTCTGGTTATTCTTTGATCCATTTTGATTGTTGTCTTTTATTTTCTTCCACATCTCTCTATTTTTGCTCTCCATTTTAAGGCATTGGAGATCATTTTAGCTGAACAGCCTATAATCTTTTGCACCTCTTTACAGGTTTTTCCCGTTTCCAATCAACTTTTTAATAAAAGTAGGCTGTTCTTGTGAAAAATGTCTTGAACAACCCATTTTCCTCAGGCTTTCAAATGCAAGTTCAACAAGTGCTGGTGGCTTCATCCTTAAATAGGGGCCACTTTTTCACACCTGTTTTTTCACAAAATTGATGACCTCAGAGTGATTGAACTACACACTGCTATTTTTTAACACACCCCATTCAACTAATTGCCCAGTTGCACAGCCTTAAGGGCGTGCATATCATGAATGCTGGGTCTTGTTTGTTTTCTGAGAATATACTGCAGCTACTGGTAACTTGTTTGCCATTTAGCAATAAAAAATATACTAAAAACCTGGATTATTCTAGTTAGTCATATTGTACTGCTATTATTTTGAACAATACTGTATAAATAGTGTAGACGTAAGCCTACACTTTTTTTGTTCTATATCAATTAAAATATTGTATTCTTTTGTGTTGGCCAAAATAAACTAACTTAACTAAACTAAACTAATATCAATACTTTAAGTAATATCACACTAGTTCAACTAACTATCAGTACTGTGCAGAAGCTCAGCATTGTCTTCAATCATCTGTGCTTTAGAATTTTTACAATTGGGTTGACTTTCTACTAAAAATAGTATACACCATGAGTCAGCAGATATCTTATTTATTATATTTATTTCTCAGTGCACTTGAATGTGGAGAAAGCACCATGAATAATTCTACAGTCTGCTGGAAGTAAGAGTAACAGTAGTTATTATGCATGTAAGCCTGAATAATAATGCACAAAATTACACTGTAAAAGAACAACATCAATGCAGCATTGGTGCGTTTATTCAAAGCAACACAAACTTAACAACATCAACTTTAAGACAGCTGGTACCCACCCGGACATGCCCCCAGAATTGGTGTCTTTATCTGCCAAATTGATTTCCTATTTATTGTCTTTTTTAACTGAAAACATTGTTTATTTTTGCTATGATTTTGCTATGAAGAGTTTCTGTAACACATTTCAGGCTGTGTTTAAAAGTTGCCATAGTGATACATCTCAGAATCTAGAGAAACATTGAAAAAAGTTGTCATTTAATAAAAGCCTTTATTAAATGATTTTCCTTGGATAGGAGCCAACACCCACCTCTGCCTCAGTCCACTCCGATTTCATATAGACCTAAAATACACAAGCACTTTGTTTACAGCAGCAGCCTGCTTCATTGCATCTGTAATCATCATGATTGGACCAAACCAGCAGCGTTTACAGCAGCACTCCTGTATGTAGAAAACGCCTAAGTACTCATCCAGGGGTTGAGTACTGGAGAGCTTCTCTATAATAACGCCCACAGGACCCCTTCACTGCACTCACTCACTGCCAGTACTAACCATCAGCCTCTAGTTTACACATGTCATATATGAAGGACCCTCAGTAAAGAACCATATCAAGGGGTAAACATGTTGGCAATACAGCAAAAAAACCTGAAGAATAACATCCACAATAAAAACATCATCTACACTCAAGGTATTTGAAACATTCCAATCTGGCTTTCACTTTCCTCCTTGACTCTGACTGACTCTGTTTCCCTCTCCATACTCCACCTTTTTGACCTCAGTTCTGCCCTTCACACCATGGACCATTCCATCCTCCTCCACCATCTTCATTCCTCCATCCATCCATTCATCTTCTACCGCTCAGGGGCAGCAGCCTAACCAGAGATGCCCATCCAGGGGAATGCAAAAGTGTTCCCAGGTCAGCCAAGAGACATAGTCCCTTCAGCGTGTCGTAGGTCTTCCTCGCGATCTCCTCCCGGTGGGACATGCCCGGAACACCTCCCTAGGCAAACAGATGCCTACTTGGCTACTTTTGATGTGAAGGAGCAGAGGCTCTACTTTGAGCTCCTCCCGAGTGACTGAGCTCCTCACCCGATCTCTGAGGGAGCGCCTCATTTTGACAGCCTGTATCCTTGATCTTGTTCTTTTGGTCATGACCCAAAGCTTATGACTATGGGTGACAGTACGAACATACAGAGGGGTAATTGGTGGCTTATTCAGCCACCAATTGTGCATGTTCTCCCACTTAAAAATATGAGAGAGGCCTGTAATTTCCATCATAGGTACACTTCAACTATGAGAGACAGAATGAGAAAAAATAAATCCAGAAAATCACATTATGTTGGAAAATAAGTATTTGGTCAATCACAAAAGTTTATCTCAATACTTTGTTATATACTCTGTTGGCAAAAAAAAACATTTTCTGTAAGTCTCCACCTGACCATAAGACATTCTCCCAGTCCTCTTCTGGATTATCCAAATGCTCCCTAGCTAACTTCAGACGGGCCCAGACATATACTGGCTTAAGCAGAGGGACACGTCTAGCAGTACAGGATTTGAGTCCCTGGAGGCGTAGTGTGTTACTGATGGTTGCCTTTGTTACTTTGGTCCCAGCTCTCTGCAGGTCATTTACTAGGTTCCCCCGTGTGGTTCTGGAATTTTTGCTCACCGTTCTTGTGATTATTTTGACCCCATGGGTTGAGATCTTGCTGCTTACCTATTGCAGATTTAGTCCTCCCAGCCTGGTGAAGGTCTACAAATTTGTTTCTGGTGTCCTATGACAACTCTTTGGTCTTGGCCATAGTGGAGTTTTGAGTCTGACTGTTTGAGGCTGTGGACATTATTCTGATAACAAGTTCAAACAGGTGTCATTAATACAGGTAACAAATGAAGGACAGAGGAGCCTCTTAAAGAAGGTGTCTGTGAGAGACAGAAATCTTGCTTTTTTGCCTGCTACTCATTTTTGGGGTGACAAGGAGGAGGTGCGATCCTCTCGAGTTTCTGAAGCTGGATCGCGTCCTTCCGCCCGGAGCACGGATAGTTAGGCCGGGCATAGCTCCATGCAAACAATCATGCACATGGCTTTAGAGCATCTGCAACTGGAAGTCCGGCTCTTGGCCATTTGTTGTTTCCTCCTAAGAGGAATACTTCCAAGAGTTCATGCTTGTTGGAAGGAGAATGACGCTTTTTCACATCTTCACTTTGGTGATGGCTGGGTCTTGGCAGCTATGCACAATGCGGCTGGAGTTGGCTTGGATTGCATGCCTGCTGTTGAACCAGCTATTGCTTCCCTCATTGTGTCTCCTGAGGAAGCCTTGCATCAGAATGTAAGGTGTCCGCAACCTCAATGTTGCATTACGAATGATCTTCTCACTAGGGCGTATAATGCTGGTGAGCGTGCTGGCCGCCTTATGAATTCTGTCGACCACCACTTATTGGCATTTTCTGCCTCTCTGCTGGATGATGGTGGGGCAGCAGCTGCTACTGGCTTTAGTGATGCTGAACTGCAAACCTTTGCCTTGATGAAAAGAGTCGTGATGAAGGACCTTTCGCAGTATACCTGTGGATGGTGTTGGAACTTACTATCCTAGCACGGCAGATTCTGTGCAGTTTTAGATCTGAGGTGCTTCAGTCGTTATATGACATTATATTGTCAATCCACATTCTCACCCTAGCAGAGGTTTTGCAAACTGCTGCAGAGGGGGAGTGTTTTACTTCAATAGACCTGACAAACACGTATTTGTATGTGCCCATACCACCACAACACCAGAGGAGCTGGAACTTCTTTGGGCTCACTGGCGCACTTGTGGTGCTCAGGCTCTGTTGTACGCTTCCACCCCCTTTTCTCTAATTTGGCAAACTCTTCAGGGGGTTTTCCAAGAGGCGCATAATTTGTTGCTGGTGGCCCCCTAGTGGCTAGCACAGCTTTGGTTTCCGTTGCTGCACTGTTTTTGTCACATCACACCATGGCATCTTCAGGGTCTCATCCTTTCTCAACTGGGTGGACAAATATAGCACCCCAATCCTCAAGGACTTCAGCTGTGGGTCTGGCCATTGGAGGGCCCGAGCTTCAGCTGATTGGTTTCTTGGCCCCTGTGAGTCACACCATCTTGAATGCTGTTTTTATGTTATGGCAGTTCTAAAATGGGCTGTGCTGTTTCCAATCTAGTGGGAGCTTCTCTCCCACTAGATTGTCGAGGTCATCCGCCACGCCTACTGAACCGAGGAAGCTGTTCTCTGCCCTCTGTTTTGAAGGCTCATTCTACCAGGAGCATGTCTACTTCATGGGAAGCTCTGAGAGGGGTTCCACTGGAGACGATATGTACAGCTACATCATGGGCTTCTCCATGCACGTTTGCCAGGTTTTACAACGTAAACATGTCCACCCCTCATCCATTATGCTTGGTTCTACTGTCAGAGTCCCACTGGGTCTATGCAATGAGGTATGTACTCAAGATTACTCATGACATTGTAGTACTAGTCATTCAGTGCTTTTAGTACGGCCCCCTGGTGGTCAGTAGGGATTAAATAGAACGAAAGTTACATATATAATGCAACTTTCCCGTTTGAAAAAGCAAGAATATCACACAAGTATGGAGGAAGTTGGCAAAAGAGAGGGAGCTCCACACACGCAGAGCAGTAGCAACAATGCTGACGCTTCTGGTGTAAATTGACACTTTTAAGCATCTTCAGAAATTTCCCTACAGTGCTCCCTACAACTTGATAAAGGCATTTAGATTGTCTTAGACAAATGAAATTTGGTAGACACATTCTTTACATGACCACGCCCCTTCTACAACCGTATTGCCATGGCCATGCCTTAAATCTGTAATAAAGTTCAAAAGGAAATGAAAGATTTTATTTCTCCTAACCAAATGAAATTTTGTACATACATACAAGATGGGATCTTCAGCAAAAAAGTCTATAAAAACAAGGCCCTATCTCTAACAGGCTGGCAGCCATTTTTATTTGAAAATGTGAGCCCTCCAAAAATGCAAATAACACAGTACAATGGGAGTGAAAGAGCTGAAAGACAAAAGCAAATAGGTCAACATATAGAGCCAGAATAAATTTTGTGGTGCAACATGAAACTCCGGATGACCCCTGCATAAGCCAACTTTAAGCTAAACCTAACAAACCGCCCAAAGACAACTCCCTATTCTCTAATATATAGGAAATCATGGAGCTTACAGGTCAAGTGGGTTCATTTGTGCAAACTGTCACACATGATATTAAGACTGATAGTAACAAGCAAACCAAAACGTCAACACAAAAATAGAAAAGACAATGTTGCAGCCCCCACATCCCTCGTGACTCCGGAAGGTCACCTATCAGCATCCTGTGCGTCATTGAACATAGTATCCCACCTTTGTATGTCTCAATCTGAGAAATAAAAACCCAATTCCCAAAAAGTTGGGACACTATACAAATTGTGAATAGAAATAGAATGCATTGATGTGGAAGTTTAAAATGTTAATATTTTATTCAGAATACAACATAGATGACAAACTGAGAACTGGGAAAATTTATAATTTTAAAGGGAATGATAAGTTGATTTAAAATTTTTATAGCAACAACACTATAATCCATTTTAAATGAGCCTTGGCTCCAGAGAAAACGCCTGCGCTTCTGTATCATGTTTAGATATGGTTTCTTTTTTGACCTATAGAGTTTTAGCTGGCAACGGCAAATGGCTTGGTGGATTGTGTTCACCGACAATGTTTTCTGGAAGTATTCATGTTTGGAGTCTTTTGGACAAGCTCTGTGAGAAGTTTGTTAAAATACAACGGAAACTTTTGGAATGTTCACATTTTCAAAACAAAATAGTGTCTAATCCCCGTATACTTTTTTGCTCATGACCCCACATTGGATGAGTGTACCAAATATCATTTAGCTCCGACAAACTAAATTTCTTGCTTGCCATTGAACAATTTCACAGATTTGGAGCGTGGCCGTGGCAATACGGTTGTAGATGGCTTTTTTGTTCAGCATCATGTAAAGAATGTGGCTACCAAATTTCATTTGTCCAAGACAAAATACATTTTTGTGCCCCTTTATAATTTTGTATGGGACCCTGGAGAAGGGGTTCAAGACGTGTCTTGTTTGGTGTAAAATTACCAAGAAAAAGTGTAAAACTCAAGCAATATGGGACACAGGTAATCCTTAATGTAGCTGTAGCCCTATATATTTTTTCCATTTAAGTTTATTACCATTTGAAACCAAATAATTTTTACTTTTAAAACAAGATACATAAATAAATGTATTTTCTGTTTCACTGCCTGATTGCTTATCGACAAATGCCCTATTTTTGGGAGTTATAGGCTACATATATTCTTTCTTCAGTAAATGAATATCACAGATAAGAAAAGTTTTTTGTAATAGTGTACACTGACCTCTCCTCCTCCCTCCCCTCTCATCGCTTCCTCAAAAAATTACCCACACCACACCCCTGCTGGTCTGTGGTGTGGGTAATTAAACTCTCCAGGTTGGAGGAGAGATTCTGCCTCAAGTATTTCAGGGTCTCGTTCACAAGTTAGGGAAAGATGTCACAAGGGGTAGACAGAGGCTATCTAAAGCTCTGGATTTACCACTTGACCTCCATTCCTATTCTCTCTATGAACTCTGAGATATTACCAGAAGTAAATAAAAGCAGACAAAATCAGTTTCCTCTCCAGGGTATCTAGAAGAGCCTGGGGTTGTCCGAAGATGGAATGTGTGTCAGGGCTGGCCTCCGTAGTCTCCTTGAAGATCTAGAGAAAAGTATCTGAGTGGGAGGTGCTGCTTAGACTGCTCTTTCCCATGACTTGGTCCTGGATCAGAGGAAGATGGCTATATATATGTTCAACAGAAAGATACTTGCATAAATGACTACTGCAGAACTACCCAGGTGTGTGGCTGCCAGAGGCCCTAAACTTTACTATGTGCTGTGCAAGTCTTAGCTTTAAGGCTGCTACCATTTGTGCTGGACAAATGCTTATCAGTGAAGAAAACAGATGCACATAAAAATGGTAGCACATTATTAAAATTATTGAGTTACCTTTTTCTAGTTTTGTTCTTTTGTATTTAAATTGATTCATATCTGATTATTTGTAACATTATTGTTGCTTTAATATTTTCTTGTATAATAAATGTTAGCAGTAGGGGAGTAAATAATATGCTGAATTATTTTTGAATGACTGTTGCTGTGATCCACTCTCTTTGAACTCTTGAAGTGGATCAGTGAGGAGGTGATTTATTCAACAGTGACTAAATGAGGCGTCCTTCAAAGACCATGGCTACTCTTATAGAGAACCATTAACAATTCAACGCAAATCATTTGTTTTAATAGTAACACTCTATAAAAATTGAGTACAAATGAATTAGCAATTCAAGAAATTTTATAAGCATTATCAGAATATTGACTTAATTGATGAAAAGAGCTAAACAGCTAGAGCTAGAAACACAAGGTTCATTCATCTGCATTTACCAAATAAACTAAAACCTAAGTGAACTATTTAGCTGCATATTTATTAAAACTGCCAAGAGCTCCTCATGGAACAAAGCTTAACCTGCAGTGGTCAGAGGAATGGATGCATGCTCCTTACAAAAAACTAAATTTAGCAAAAGATTAATGAATATTATGTCAGTGACAAAGACTTTCATGTGGAACATGACATTTGTTTGTCAATAACAGATTTCTGGGATGCCTTTAGTGAACAGGCTCTCAACTTAAAAAATGACTAGTATTTAACTTTTGGATTATTTTGTGATGATAGACTCTGACAGTAGCAGAGAGGACTGAAAAACCTGTATTTAACAAGGCAGTAGCTGAAAAAGGGAAGTTTACTTTTACCCCAAATTTACAGCGAGAACTATTGCAGAACACCGCGCCCGTGAAGGTGTTTGACTGGCGTCTGGTGTCAATTTACACCAAGTACGTCAGCGTTACTGCTGCTCCCTGGGACATGTGGATCTCCACCCCGTTTGGCCAACTTCATCATATTTTTGTGGCTTTTCTATCTTCTTCACATTGGTTAGCTAAAAAATGGCAGAGAGTGGTCTTTTTAGTGGCAGAGTTACTAATCCTGAGCAGTGTTTAAAAGAGAACTTTGGAACATTGTCTCTAATACAGGATAAAGAGCTTGGACTATGCACATGTGCACAGCGGAGAATTGTCACCATCCTGGATACATACTGTGAGAATTTTAAAATTGGAAAAAATAGAACAACATGGAGAAATATAAAGTATACCTTAAACTACAAAATAGGCTAATCTATTTGATAAATGTCTGATAACGCACAGAAGGTAGAACTTTATTGTGCAGTGATTGTTGTGGAAATTTTCACTTTCTGTTTTTTGGGTTCAGTTAAAAAAAACACACATTAGTGGTGAATTTGTGAAAAATAACACACTTCTGTGGTGGTCTTTAAAATGTCTGCAGAAATGTGGCTTGACCCCAGAAGCAAACATTTAAAACGTGTATTCATTTTTGAGCAATTCCCTGATTTTGCAAGTCTCCAACCTCTATAAATTAGGCTGCGAGTCACATTTAATTACTTCCCTCCCAGTTTCTGCATCGTGAAAGAGAAACCCCCGCAATGGACAGTGAGGCCAGCAAAATCACTGGTGCCTACGCCTTTGCTAAACTGTGTATTAGCCCTTTAGAAAATATGGAAAGCACTGTTTTTGTGACAAAAAAGGGTTTTGTGATGGGGCTTTAAATCTGGTCATCATTGTCTTACAGTTTAAAATGTAGTTGCATTGTATTTGGTTGATATTAGCACTTTCATATTTTTTGATTATTGTTCATAACTAAACTTACTTTGTGCAGCAGCTGGAGCAACGGGAGTTTCCAAAGTTTGCACTTTGAATGTTTTATCAATACTATGTGGTCAACCTTGGATTGCTTTGACTGAATGAATGACCTGAGGCCTGTTGCACAAAGCAGCCTAAACAAAGTCCAAGTTGATTTGAGTTGATCAAAACTAACAAATCTAAACCAGGTAAGTCTGGGTTAATTTGTTACACAACTTTGAACAGCCAACAGCATTCAATCTGGAGGAAAAGAGAAAGTAAATGAACATCTAAATCCTAAAATGCTGAAGGCTCTGTCCTTATAGAAGATATTTGTAAAAATGAAAACAGAATGAATGTCATTAAACAGCCTTTGGTGCTTGGTGCTGAAAGCCCAGGTGAAGTGTGGACATTGTTGAGTGAAGATTACCCTAAGGCTGTCTAACACCTGCCCAAATGAAAATACAGATAAACAAAGAGTGAGGGGAACTATCGCCACTGGCCCCTGTCATTGATACTCACATTAAAGGCAGATATCTCCGGAGGCCCACACAGCAGTCTCTACCTTTTATTTCCTGATTGTCACCACAGATTAAAAAATGTTTTTTCATTACTAGTGCCTGCTGTATCAAGTTAAATCCTCAAATGAATAATGTAACACTAAAATGCTGTAAAAAAAAAAACTTGGCAATAGACGAAGATTACAAACTCTAAGTGCCTCCTGCGGCTGCTTACTTGTGTTTTAGATTATTTGATGTCATATGGTGTCAAATATTTGCTTTTTTTTTTTTTTTCATAATAAAGTTTTGTTTTGAGCAAAAATGAAATTTCTTCCAGTTTCCACTGTATGGGTCAGGTTAGTATGGTCTGACTCAGTAAGCCCTAGTCTTTTCACTGTGTTGAATTATTATCAAAATACTTCTCCTGACTTATAAGTCCCTCAGTGGTAAGGCCCGTCCTATCTCAGAGATAGTGCTGGATTGAAAAGAGTGCTTCATTCTCAAAATGCAGGGTTACTAGTTGTTCCTAGGGTTTCCAAACCTATAAGGGACGTAGAGCTTTTATTTACTGAGTTCCTGTTTTATGGAATCAGCTCCAGTTCAGGTTAAAGAGGCAGACACAGTGTGTGTGGCTGCCAGAGGCCCTAAACTTTACTATGTGCTGTGCATATACCTTCCTGTATTTTGGAGCATTTTAGATGATATTAAAATATTACTAAATGATGTACATTGTGAGATAGTTCCTTTCTGACTCAGTGTCAGCTCCATTGACCTCTCACTCTCACATTTGTTTTTAAAACAAAAAACTACAGAAATCTACAAACTTTGAGAAAAAGCTATGGTAATTTGAAATGAGCCTATGTCATCTTTAAGAGTCAGATTCACGCTCATTTGGCCCTAACAGGTGAGAGCTCCTGTCTCTCCTCCTCTGTCAGCTCTGTCTCTGACATAAAAATAGCTTTATCAACGCTGTGGAAACGGTTTCAGGTAGCAGCAGTAGTGACTCCAGTGGTCAGCTATAACACTGGTAAAGCACTTTGAGTGCCTACGACTGGAAAAGTGCTATATAAATAACCAAAAAAAAACAATGTATTACTGCTGTAAATGGAGCTAAATACCTTGTTTCTTCATTAAGACAGAAGTCTGTCCACACAGACTTCACTAACGTTTCTGTCCAACACGTCTTCACTCTGTCTCTGAGTTTATTATTCATTATTACAGAAGCTAATTGTACAGCTTAAACTGACTGTAAATATAGCCGCATCTCCACAGTTGGTCTCAGTTAAACCTAGACGCAAGTCTCAGTCAAATCAGCAGACCTGAGTTCAGTTTGGGGCAGTGTGAGGGACAGAACAGGGTGGATAGAACAGAGGCAGAGGCAGCGCTGAAGCACGAACCAAACAAGCAATTATAAAGAATTGGCAAATCTGACGGCATTTTATTCAGACAACTTCCAAAAATATAAGCATTTAATATAATATGTTTGCCATAATTATAATTATTAGTAGAATATTTGTTTTGAGGCCTACATTGTCATGTGATTCTGGTGCTGCGCCAGCACACAGCTTGGCCTGTGTGACTCCTCTCAGGCTCCTCACATTTCTGAATGGTCCCTCTCGCTTTCATTTACTCAGTTGCAGAGGGAGGATAATACCTCATTCTGATGTTATTAAGCCTACTTAAAGGAAAGATTGGAGAGACAAAAAAAAAGTAGCCTAAATCAAACCAATGTTGCGGTTTTATTTAAGCTACTTTACAATATGTGTGTCCTTGATGTAATGCCACGCACCTAAATGTAGAAAGCTTAAAATCTTATTCTTAATCTTAATCTTATCTTATTTATCCTCACAAGTAGGCGGTGCTGCGCATTTATATAAAACAGCGCAAATTCATTTCATGTCATTCAATCACAGCAGGATCAATAGTGACCCACAAACACTTGATGCCCTACGCACAGTGCTTGATGTGCGTGGTGGGAGCGGGGACCCTGCTAACAGAGAATACTTTTCATAGACGAAAACCAAAGGACATGCTAACTCCACTCTCCAAAGCACACCTGTTAAACCCCCTCCACCTCCTCCCAGACCAGCTCTAAAAGCCTTGACTAGCATCAAAGCTACTATCAGCGATTAGGACACTGAGGAATGCCAAAAATCAATTAAATTAAAATAATTTATTATGTATATAATAAACAATATACAAAGAGAATTTGCATGTTTTATTCAAACTTTGCAAAAAGCAAGATTAATATTTCAATGACAAGGTTCAAGGCATTAAACATGCTACAGTCTAAAGGGCAAACAACAACACTGCAGCCACATAAGAGACCTTTGGTTGAGTTTACACATTTTATACCCATTAATGACAGAACAATTGAAAAAACTGTCTCCAGCCTGAGTTCATCCACCTGCTGCCTCGATGTTCTACCCACTAGATTTCTAAAATCAGTACTGAGCAGTTTGTTACCACAACTCACTGATATAGTCAATAATTCCTTACAGTCTGGAACATTTCCAAGGGCCTTAAAAAATGCTGTCATTAAGCCTCTCCTAAAGAAGAGCAGTCTTGATGCTACAGTGCTCAACAACTATCGTCCCATATCAAACCTGCCATTTTTAGGGAAAGTCATCGAAAAAGTTGTATATCAGCAACTTAATGACTTTCTATTACTTAACAACTGCTTTGATCCTTTTCAGTCAGGTTTTAGGCCCCATCACAGACTGAGACTGCACTTATCAAAGTCACAAATGACATCCGTCTGAACACTGACGCGGGCAAAGTCTCTGTCTTAGTTCTGTTGGACTTGAGTGTTGTGTTTGATACAGTGGACCATGAAATCCTGTCACAAAGATTAGAGGAATGGATAGGTATCTCTGGAACTGCTCTTAAATGGTTTCAGTCATATCTTAATGACAGGAAGTACTTTGTTTCAATTGGTAACTGTGTATTTCACCAAATATATCTCTAGATATGGTCTAGATCAGGGGTCTCAAACTCGTGGCCCGGGGGCCAACTGCGGCCCACAAGACAATATTTTGTGGCCCCCAGGACGATATAAAAGTTTAATGTTAGTGCGCCCTGTGAGTTTTATATGAATGGCACGTTACCACATTGTGTGTGGAAGGTTCCTTTTTGTGCTGTTACTGAACCAACCTACCATCACAGTGGAGTATATGGCTCCTGGGGGCGGGCCATCGGCTGGGCTTGATTGCGGCAGAGAAACATTTAACAACAATGGAGGAGCCCGTGTAACATCACATAGCCATCATAAAAATACTGCTTCTTACTGTGTTTGAAATGAGCATGTTTGACCTTGAGCTAAACAAAGTCAATGTTACTGGAATTGGATTTGGCATCATGTGGATTGTATTTTGTTTTTACATTATTTGATCATTGATTATTTGCCGGCAGTTGCTCAGTGGGTAGAGCAGTCGTCTTTTAACCGGAAGGTAGGCGGTTCAATTCTCACTCTCCCCACAGTTCATACTGCTGTTGTGTCCTTGGGCAAGACACTTAACCCACCTTGCCTCCAGTGGCTGTAACACTGGTAATTACTGTAGAACAATGTAAGTCGCTAAAAGCGTCAGCTAAATGAATAAATGTAAATTTGAAATGGGCTGATTTGTTTGAAAGTTACTGGCAATTTGACCGCATGTTATGTTGACAATATCACCGAGGGGAGTCCAATGGGGCCACTCAGCAGCTCATTC
This sequence comes from Neodontobutis hainanensis, assembly GCA_024349245.1. Taxonomy (NCBI): domain Eukaryota; kingdom Metazoa; phylum Chordata; class Actinopteri; order Gobiiformes; family Odontobutidae; genus Neodontobutis; species Neodontobutis hainanensis. The sequence continues at coordinate 178,006 of JALDNG010000262.1, forward strand.
ACGTTCTTCAATGTTTCATTTAAGTTCAGGATAGCTCAGGTTCAGAAGAACCCATTGAAGTTAAAGAACTGTTAGTAATGACGTTTGAGAGGATTTAACAAAACTTATTTTGTGGAATACCTGATCCGGCCCTGCCTCACACAGACCACCCCCCACCCCACCCCCCCTCCATCCCCCCGCTCTAGATGGTGGTTAACTCAAGGCACTGCCAACACTGCTTGGGTGCACAGATTTAAGGGATTGGTCTAAGCATCTGTCTGATCCGTGGTCTGAGCCCAGCTTCCCTCGCTGTAACATCCATGTTTCTAGCATTGTCGGTAACAACAGAAATGGACTAACCTTCTATGCCAAATTCCCATTACAAAAGTGCAGATTTGAACACTTCAGCAATATTTTGTCGACTGTGTGACTAAAAACAATGAGCACTTTTAAAGAACAAAACTCTCAATTTCCCACCTACGGTTTATCAAGTGAGCTGTGATGGTAATGTAGCTTTGAAGTGTTTATACACACGTGGGTCCTCGGGTTACTATGGTTATGGACACAGCAGCTGCAGATTCAAGGGTAGTGTAGGTGTGGAATAATTCAACTTTCTTGTAATAAAAGTGTATTTAAACACATTTCCTTTATACTGAACTATCCCTCATCCTTCTGTTGATAGGTCAGTTCAGCTTAATAAGCAGGGAAACTAAACAAGATTGTTTTATTTGCATGCATTTCTTTGCAGTAAGATATTGTAGACGATATGTTCCTATAACGGGTCATGTGACCTTTGACCACCACGCCACGGCACTTGGCCAAGAGGAAGCATTGCTGAATCACCATCATTGTATTTTATCTAACCCATATTAATGAGAATGTAAAAAAGGTTTTCATAAAAAGCGTCATGTGTATTTGCAAGGTTCCACTCAGAGATTTTTAGAGGTACCAAATACATAAATAACATTCTTTTAAGTTCTTTATCTAAACAAATGCTAAAAGGTAACGGGAATAAGAAGCCATAGTCATGCATAGTACATGATGTCGCTTAATGTCCCGGCTGTCTTCAAGAGATCATTCAAGGGACGACTGTAAAATGAAATGTCATTTGTCATGTCATTGAGATAGGCCCTGGTGTGCATTTAAAGATTTGAATCCAGCTGAATTGGTGGTTAGCCGCTGGTCAGAGGTATTTCCCAGTGGTCGTGATGCTTTGTGGTGGAAAACACTAATGGATACATTCAATCACCCATAATGGCTGCATAACCTTGGGCACGCCGACAAAACCCTCACCTCGGAACACCAAGCGCTTTCAGTATCACCACAACAAATCAGATAAACCTGCCTTTGCGCAGCTTTCTGAACTCTCAGTGACCCTTGTACCCATGCTGAAGACTAACACCAAAGTAAGCCCTGGAGCCTCTGCTTTCTGAGCCCTGGAGAGAATACGATCATCGAATGAAAATTGGTTTCTGTCCCTTAGAGGCAAACCTGTTGCACTACATCACAGACAGAATATCAAAAAGCTAAAAACATTTGAAAGCCCACAATAAATAAATAAAAATTATTTTGTAAGAATATAATAGAGCAATTATATTCATTGATTCATTGGCTAACACTTATTTTTTATGGGTTACGGTGGACTTTCACAGCTACTTTGGGCATGTGGTGGGTAAATGTAAAGCACTTTGGGTGTCCGAGAAGGGTAAAAAAAGGGCTATATAAATGCACACTATTTACATTTCTTCACTTCCTTCTGTCCAGTGCTGGTTCATGCCTGGATTCATTCTGTCCTTATTACTGCAGCCTGGACTGGACTCAATAAACTCTGACACAGAGCTGTATTTTTCTGATAAAATATATGTTCCCTCTTTGTCCATAACAGTGAATGTTTGTAAGGATTTGTCATCACAGCACGAATAGACCCCGAGGCGTGGCTTTTTGACTTTAGTCATTTCTAACTCATTTATCAAGCTACGTCAAACATTTTGAATCTGCTGCTGCTGTGTACGTAACCATTGTAACACGAGGACCCACAAGTGTATACAAAGCTGTCCTAGGAGTGCTGGTTCAAAACTATACTTTCCACAATGCGCTTGTTATTGTGGAAGATGTCTTGCGGTGTCTTGTGGTCTCTTGAGATCCACTTGTCTGTGAGCACTGATATAAGGGAAAGGCTATAATATTAGATAGCTAAAGATAAAGACTGGTCATTTTTATTCTCCTCAGATGAGGCTGAAAATGCAGCGCACTGAGGGGTGTGTCCAATTCAAATTTTTCTAAACAAGAGAAAAAAAGTGCAGTATTTTATACAAACTGCCTCGTTTTGAAAATTTTTAATTTGGTAATGGACTAAAGACAGAGGAAACCACACAGGAATTTTACTTTTACTCAAGTAAAGCAAGGGCGTCTTTGTTGTTTGTTTAATGCACAAGTCTTAATTGGTCTCAATCACAGGGTCCCTACACGATCACTTCAGCTTCCAAACTGACTGTCTCATAACAAATCATTTATTTATTAATTTGGGCAAATAAATAAAATGGATTTATTTTTTATTTTTATATCAGAGCATGTGCACAATAATTTATAACACTTTTGTTTTTGCCCCCATTTTTTATGAGCTGAGCTTAAAGCTCTAAGACTTTTTTTTGCAGTTTTATCACACAGCTCAATGTCACAGATGTTGAATTGAATGTTCATTTTTCTACCATAGGCCATCTTCAAAGGTGTTTCAGAGAATTTGTCAGTACATCTACCCAACCTCACAACTGCAGACCACGTGTAACCACACCAGCCCAGGAACTCCACATCCTCTGAGACCACCCATCCGGGCAGTTGCTGCAAAAATCGTTTTGCATAGCCAAAGAATTTCTGCACAAACAGTCCCAAACCGTCTCAGGGAAGCACACCTGCATGCTCGTCGTCGTCATCGGGGTCTCGACCTGACAGCAGTTTTTCATCGTATCCGACTTTAGGTTAGGCACTTTGGAGAGGGGTTCTCTTCACGTCTGAATCCCGGTTTTCACTGTACAAGACAGATGGCAGACATGCTGGCTTCGTGTGGGTGAGTGGTTTGCGGATGTCAACGTTGTGGATCGAGTGGCCCATGGTAACGGTGATAATACAGTGAAAATATATATTTTAGACTGGCCTTCTATTGTGGCCAGCCTAAGGCACACCTGTGCAATAATCATGCTCCCTAATCAGAATCTTGATATGAATGGATTATCTCGGCAAAAGAAAATTGCTCAAAAACAGAGTTTTGGACAATATTTGAGAGAAACAGGACTTTTGAGTACAGAGAAAAAGTCTATTTACTATATAACTCTTTGAGTTCAGCTCACAAAAATGGGGATACAAAGAAATGTGTTATTCTTACCCCTGGCAAATTTTGAGTTAAAGTTATTTTTATTCATCCAGCAAGTCTTTTCTTGATTGGAAATGACACAGACATCTTTCAGACATACAAGAGGCATTGTTGTGGAAAAAATATATTTCTCAACTTATCTTTATATTTGAACAAAAAGTAGCATGTCCAAAATTATTCAAACCCTTCTCAATAATCAATAGAAAGCCTTTATTGGCTATTACAGCAATCAAACGCTTCCTATAACTACTGACCAGCTGCATGTCTCCACTGGGATTTTTGCCCATTCATCTTTAGTGATGACCTCCAGCTCTTTCAGGTTGGAGGGTCTCCTCACCATCACCTTGATCTTTAGCTCCCTCCAAAGAGTCTCAATATATACCATTATTTAGCCTACTATTATATATAATCATATCATTATCCCAAAGAAATCACCAGCATTAACAGCAGAGTCTGTTCGATTATTTTATCCCAGCTGGACCACTCTCAGTTCTTCCTAAATTTTTCCAGTCTCTAAGAGCGTCTCATTGTCTCTAATTTACCAGGCGTTGTATTTGCTTTCTCAAAAGTTTTAATCATTTTTACCTGATTTGATGCTTACAGGTTGACAGTGTGAAAGATGACATTTACAGTGAACCTAATGCGATTAAACACTTTTGACAAAGAGTCCATCACCAGGGAAGGTGCTATTTCTGTATAATTCTCCTCAGCACCGCCCCAGAGTTGTCATGTAGTATAAAATTAGCTCTAGAGACCGGAGCCATCTTTTGGACCAGGCTGTAAACATGATTTTTACACTTGTAAAGTTGTCATTTGGTTTCTTCTTATATTTCCACTTATGGAGCCTGCCCTCTGGTGGACGGAGGTATGACGCTGTATGATGGCGCCTTTACTCAAGGACCTTTTAAGGTTTTCCATGAGAGAGGCTTGGTCCATTATAATTTCATTCAAGCCTTCTTTTCCCAGGAAATGGGTTAACATGTCAACATTGGTTAACCCTTTAGGCGCCAGGGTTTATTTTAAAAAATACCGATTTTTGAGATCCAAATTTCAAAAAGCTGTGGTTTAATAATGATAAGAGATAGAGTCCTACTCTAGACTAGAAAAATGTCAGGTATGACCCAAAGTATATGAGTGAATCAATTTTATGTATCAAATTTCCATCTAATTTGCAAACCAAGGTGTTATATATTGGCGGTTATGTTATGTACAGTACATACATAATAAAGAACACATTATAATTGTTTTTTTTCTTAATTCTGTCTTTTTCTAAAAATAAATAATTAGTAACATTAACTTGTTAAGCAAAATTTGTAAACTACTGTACAACTACAACTTCTAATATACCATAACTAGTAAAACATATGAAAATAGATCTGAAAAAATATACTCCTGTATACTAACTGTAGGAGTTTGGTTGCAGTAGCTTTATCTGTTCTTATCCAAATGGCATAGTTAGTAGTTTTTCAGAGATTGAGACCTTTCATAAGGCACAGCACACAGCCATCACTTTTATTACTATCCTGGCTTTTACAAGAGCGTTTGTGCTGACTCTGTTCACCCCTGCCTCTCCCTCCTCGACTGGGTAAAGCGTCAGGATGTATTTCTCCTCCCGGGCTTACGCCCATTCTCACTTTCACTCGGCTCAAAAGGCAGATGTTCTCCCTCAAAATCAAAGTCGGCCATTACTATAGCCAAAGCTTCATCACAGGTGTATTTTTTATGTGCCATTTTCACATTTGCCAGCTCGCATGTAAAGAATGCAGCCTTCACTGAGCCGGACAAGACACTCCGACTGAAACTGAGGTCTTCTTCTACGAAATTTTTAATTGGCAACACAAATGGTAAAGGTGGTCTAGAAACAAACTACAGGGTGTCTGACATCTGGTAGAAAAGAGTGAAAACATGATTTAGCACATAAACTGGAAGTAGCGGCTTTCAATTTTGTCACTTTGGTGCTTAGAGGGTTAATGCCTTGTCATTTCCAATTGAAGCTGAAGCCTGACATACTCCAGGCCATATTTTCCCTTCAGTATCTTAAAAGCATAATCCATCTACAAACAACATTAAATCAGCTTCAATAAGTTAATTGTACATCTGTTCTCACGGTTTTAGAAATGTATCTGTTAATTTCAAGCAGTCATGTGACTCTCCCTCTACGGGCTGGTCATCTATGTAGCTGGGTTGACTGTAAGTCAAGCTGAAAGTATTACTTCATGTCTTGTTCTCCTATTTAGGACTTGTCAGTAATGTGTGGTATATATTGTAAAACCCATGGTTATCACTGAAGCCATTTTGAAAGCTGTCACGGCTTTAGCCAACAATCTGTAACGTGGTGCTAAGCCTTCTTTGATATTGTCGAATTGTAAGCTATAGGCTATTGACTGTTTTCCAACTGTAGTATCTTGCATTATTACTGCCGTAGAATAGCCATGTCTCTCTGCTACGTATAGATAAAAAAAAAATTTAGGATTCAGGAGCAGGAGCTGTTTGCAGACTTTCTTTTAATGCAGAAAATCATCTCTTCATTCCATTTTATTTTGTAGCTCATGAGTAAGCGCCAGGTTGAATTTGGATGGGGATATCTTTAGGCCTTGAGGGAGTCGACTGTAGAACAGGCTCCTTTCTCTTCCGTCTCAGTCATAATATGTAAAACAGAAGAGATAGCGTGAATCATGACATTTTATTGTTTTGGGACTTTCAGCGGGAACTACATCACATGCTTTTAGTGATATTTTAAAATATTGATTGTCTTCTAAGACATATATATATATATATATAGGTCTTTATTACATTTTGTACATGCAGTGCAGCTATTAACTATTATTTAAGTGAGACTCCAGTCCTTCTGCCACCATTAATGTGACATGAGGAGTTGAGTTCTTGATCAGAAACCAAGTCTTACACTGGGTTAAGAGATACCGCCACACAGTCCCTTTTTTCACTCTCTCTCTCGCTATTATCTTGTTTTTTGTGGTACATCATTGTACAGAAGTAACAGCGTATTTGCCACACATGAAGTTATAAATTGTCTTTCTCTTTAATTGTCTTTGCCTTTAAATCATCTTCCAACACATGAGTCAAGCTAAAGCCCTATTGTCTAAGTGTCTAATGCACTGGATGTTTGGAACTGCCACAACACTAAGTATTCAAGTGTTTGTAAGTTGCCTGTGTTTTGTGTGTTTGAGTGTTAAATCATTCCTCACCCACACTGGCTTTTCCCTCTCACTTGCTCAAACTCTCCAAACCTAAAACAAGGCTGTTTTAATTTCTGTGTGGTCTAGGGCCAAATAATGAGTGTTTCACAGAAACCTATTAAATACAAAACAACTTTATCTAGAGAGATGCATTGTGCTGGACTGAGAGACTATTATATAACCAGACTGTTACAAATGATATGATACAATAATGCAGTCAGAATTTGCATAGAAAGAAACAGTTTCTATAAAACATCTAGCTTCTAGTGTTTAAAGTCTGATAAATAATGTCATTAATTCGTTTTTTTCATTAAAAAATAATCTTACAAACAAATAGAATAAACTGAACTATAAGTCTTTTGAACATTTTCTAACTATTCTCATTAGATTCAACTAAATGAGACTTAATCACAGAAAGTTTTTTTACAAAATGTGGCTGAAGCAGAGTTAGTACTCATTAGTGTGAATCCAATGTGTTTTCACGTATCTACAACACATGACCAACCTAAAGAGTGCAAAAAAGACAAAAGAACGGCTGTCAAATGTCTTACCTGTAAGGAATTGAACCATTCCACTCAAGTCAGTGTAGCAAGAGCCTGAAATACTCCCGTGAAGGAAAAAGTAAATATTTTACACCATGTAATACTAGATCTGATGCCATTGTTTGTTTTAGCATTTTAAATATAACGTAACATTTAAATAATGATTAAAGCAAACATGTTTACCTTAAAATATAGTATTTTGAAAATTATGCAAACATATCAAATTCTTTTGAATTATTTCTTGACATAAAAAAGACAATTACACAGTGTTAAGACAAAGAACCTGGTCTGGCAGATGTTCTGTGTAACTTCGAGATAAACTGTTACATTGACACCATTTCACAAATTTAAATATAAGATATTTTCTTAATAAAAAGAAAAATTGTGGCATTTCTGTCATTTCATTTATTGGTGGGTACACGTTCTGAAAAGTTACAATCAGTGCTTTAAGGCCCGTACACACCGGGACGAATATTCGCCAGCGTTATTCAACGCGTTTTCTGTGTTCACACCCAAGCGATTTTCACTGACGATGAGCCGAGTGAACATGCAAATTCATTCCCTGACATTAGATGGCGCTTAATGTAAAAAAGAAATACCCTGGTACACAAGGTGACACTCGTGACACTCGTTTTTCACTCAGGAGAAGAGAGCAAGTCATTTTTGAAATCGATGTCGCGTTTTTCATAAGTTCTTTGTTTTCCGACACCAACGAGACCAGCAGCTCTACATTCATCTTGCCTTGCATCTTCTTCGTCTTATTTCTTCCCGGCAGTGTAGACGCTATTTGGCGCATATCTTCTTCGTTATCGAAGGATAAGATATCCGTTAAGTATGTGTGCTCGGCAAGACCGTTTTGTGTTTGAGCGCCCCCAAGTTGTGTTTTACTGTAACTTGAGAAGCTCCAGAGACGTGAGCAAAAGCGCTAAACGGCGCGTCAAACCAAAAAAACTAACCCGAGACGTTTTTTAAAAACTGACGCTTTTACATGTGGCGTTTTTCGCGTCAGTGTGAACACTCACATTGGCGCCCATTGTTTAGTTGCGAGGAGTTAAATGTCGGCGAATAACGTCGGCGAAATTTGTTCCGGTATGAACAGGCCTTTACACAGCCAATGGATTTATGGACATCAACCTTTAAGAAATTATTATAACAATGCCACAATATTTTAGCTTCTTACATCATCTACACAATTTGAGTAAATGTACTATATCTACAGTACATAGGTAGCATCCTAACAGTGAGTCATATCCAGGGGCGTAATTTTGGGACGTGATACTAGGGACATGTAGGGACATCCACATCTACATCCAAAAAAAAAAAAAATAAATAAAATAAACCCAAAAATAAAATCATTTTGGAGTCTTATTATTTGACCCATGTTATATTTTGGTCTTAGTATACTACTAAGTGTTTTGGTTGTGGGAAGAGGGTATTACTCCATAGCCTTATCAGCACTGAGAATGAAGAGGCAGTAATAATGATCAAAAAAATGTCAACCTTTAGTCAACCTTTTTGAAAAGTAATACTCTACCACACACAGGCTTCACTGTCTACAGCAACACTCAGCTAAAGACTTAGAGCAGAGGAGTTACCATTTTTGTGGTAATAAATTATCCGTTAACTCTCTAAGACTTAGAGCAGAGGAGCATAGTGTTAATAAAAACGGTTGAACATTACAGGCAACAGAATATAGGATAGAAGGGACAACTAATTAGGGTTAAAGAAAATATTATTTTCGTTATCTCTATAAATAGTAGAATAGTTTAGTTTGTGGATAAAAATAAAGGTTTTTAAATAACTCTTTTATTATTATGACTTTCTAACATCATTAATATTTAGAGTGTTGTGAATATCCTCCAGAGAGTGCCCTGAATGGATGTGCATTATTTGATGGTTAATTCACTCAGTCAAGAACCCGCACTGTAATCCCTCTGGTTACAACATTATCATTTACGTCAAAGTCACAGAGCGTTCTAGAGAAGGGCTGGAGTAGCCCACGGGAGATAATGACTCTATTAACCTTTCACTTATCCACCGCTCTATGAGCAAAACCACAGGAATATTAATTCAAATCCAATGACTAGAATTAATGTGGCTTTGATAAATAACCTGTGGATTGTTCAGTTGCACCTCACCTTGATCTTGTCTTCTTCTCCTAAGGACTCCAAAATGGATTTTAAGTAATTACAATGATTTGTGGATACTTTTTTTTAAAAGTAGGTTTAATAAACTTAACCACTGACACAAATCTAACCTAATGAGCTAACAAACATCCATCTGGCGGCTGTTTCCACCTAATCTAATGGTTGTTTGAACCCTGTGAACACAGCACACACAGATTCCTGAACTATTGAGGGACTGACTCAGACAAGACTGACTCAACATTTAGTGTCATAAATGTTTAAACATTTCTATTAAAAAATTGGATATTGTGGAGAAATGCAATGTAGATAAAAATTAATCACATGAAAAAAATAACAAAATAAATTCTGATTCGTGCATGTTTGCTTGTTGCTTGGTCAATTTACATGATTAAAAAAAACTGTGTAACAGGGACAAAGAACTTCCTTTACTCTACTACCTGCTTTTTTTTGTCCCTGTCTCAGCACCACTCACCCCCAACAGCAGCAGAGTGACCTCTCCTTAACATTCGATTATTAGGCCAGAGCCGGTGATGACCGGGAAAGCCTATTGTTTTTGCTCAGATTATTTTTTTATTTTTATTTTATTAGGCCCGAGCCAATGATAGCCAACGTAGGAAAATGAAACTTGGTACATTTATAGGACACCTCAGAGCAAACAGAAAAGTCTATAACAGCCACAGCCTAAACTCAACAGGAAGTCCACCATGTGGGGTGAAAGGTGTGGCCACCTAAATCACACCCCTTGCGTCAAAAGATTCAACCCCAAATTTGTTGAGTATTATCTAGACACGAGTGCCAATAAAAGTTATCAGTTTGTTTTTTGATACATTTGTGGCTGTGGTTGTAATGAGCCTGGAAATAGGCAGTCATTTCTTTGGGAAATAAATGCCATTTACCAATTGCCAGGATCCTTCCTTTGGAGGACGCTCCTCCAGAGCCAAGACTAGAGTCTTGGAAAACTCCTCGAATCTTTTGGAACTGGTAAACTTGTTATTTTAGACAACTAATATTTACATTTTCATTTTTTAACATTGAAAATTTTCAGCCAATACTTTGTTTTTCTCACCTCAGCCCAAGCATAAACTCTTATTTTCAAAAGTTCAGACAGATCCAAAGTAGACCAGGGAATGTGGAGACCTTTAACTCTAATTACAAGGTGGTGTAGCAGGCCCCAGCAGTAGCACAGGTCCGAGGTGATGAAGCAGGCTCCAGCCAGAAGAAGATTCAAGCAGAGGCACAGGCCCAGTTATTTGACATTATCGTGAAGTTTACGCTTTAAAGCACGAAATGCCCTCCTCCGAATACATGTGTCCCCGCGGTCGCAAGGGAGGCAAGGGCCTTTATCGCCGCTTGCGGCTTTAATTTTATTTTATTTTTAGGCCCGAGCCGGTGATAGCCGGGGGGGCCTATTGTTTTTGCTCGGATTATTATTATTATTATTATTTTTTTTTTTTTTTACATACAATACATTGGGGCTATGGAAAGTCAAAGTATTTTTTTTTCCAATGTAGAAATACAAAACTTGGTACATTTATAGGACACCTCAGGCCAAACAGAAAAGTCTAAGACAGCCACAGCCTAAACTCAACAGGAAGTCCGCCAGGTGGGGTAAAAGGCGCAACCACCTAAATCGCACCCCTTACGCCAAAAGATTAAACCCAATGTGTTTTCATCTAAATGGCCCCAAATTTGGTGAGTATTATCTAGACACGTGTGCCAACAAAACCAAAGTTGTCATTTTGTTTTTGATATCTTATCGGGTGTGGGTGTGGCAAGCCTGTAACGAGGCGGCCATTTTTGTGGTAATAACTTATCCCTTAACTCTCAAATGCCTTCTCGGATCAAGTTGGACCCAAAAAGGCGTTTGTGCACATTCATGACCTGAACACAAAGATATGTAAATAAAAGGGTTAGCTTTAGAAATGGCCCTCTAGCGCCCCCTACAAACTTATAATGGGACCCAAGAATTTAATTTGTCATAGAGACATAAAATTTGGTACGCACATCACTTATGTCATGACGAACATAAAAGCCAATGACAACCACCCCCTATTTATAAATGTGTTTCCATAGCAACAGCGCATATATGTGGAAAAAGTCAATGGGAAGTGAAAATTTTAGTTTGTCCTAGGCAAATGAAACTTGGTACACACATCCAGCATGGGCTTATGAACATAAAAGCCAATGGGGACCACACCCTATCACACACGAGAAGGCAGCCATTTTGAATTAAAAATGTGAACCGCCTTAGAATACACCTCACTTTTAAAAATTGACAGAAAATAGCTGCTTCATTCAAGAAACACCAAACTTAGGCAAAGTGAGCTAAACACACGTGTGCAAAATAGACAACGCCTTTTCTTGTTGTTTTTGCTCAATTTATATATTTTTTTATTTAAATTTTTTACGTATAAAAATTAAACTTGGTACATCTATAGAACACCTTAGAGCAAACAGAAAAGTCTATAACAGCCACAGCCTAAACTCAACAGGAAGTCCACCATGTGGGGTGAAAGGCGCGACCACCTAAATCGCACACCTTACGCCAAAAGATTAAACCATTTCTGAGTCATTGCAAATCCCCAGCCTGTACTTTGTTTTTCTCGCCTCAGCCCAAGTATATTCGATTATTTTCAAAAGTTCAGACAGATCCCAGGAAAACCAGGGAATGTGGAGACCTTTAACTCTAAATACAAGGTGGTGTAGCAGGCCCCAGCAGTAGCACAGGTCCGAGGTGATGAAGCAGGTTCCAGCCAGAAGAAAATTCAAGCAGAGGCACAGGCCCGGTTATTTGACATTACTGTGAAGTTTACGCTTTAAAGCACGAAATGCAAACCTCCAAGTACATGTGTCCCCGCGGTCGCAAGGGAGGCAAGGGCCTTTATCGCCGCTTGCGGCTTTAATTATTATTATTCTGTATAATGAATATGCCAAAAACTGATGAGCAATAATCTGCCAGCCCCATGGTAGTAACCTCTAACAGCGGGCCGGACATCTGCAACATCCAGTGCCCCAGAGGAGAGTGGGACAGATTTAAAATTATACTGTAATTAGAATGAAGACAGACAGAGGCAGAGGCTAGAAGCTCAGAGTGTCATACTGCCCCCAGGGTCTAGGCCTAAAGCAGCTTATCTCACCTACATGTCCTAAAAGTAGAGACTGTATCTGCCTCTTTAACCTGAGCTGGAGCTGATTCCATAAAACAGGAACTTGTTAACGGAAGACTCCATCTCCATTGTATTTATTAAAAACTCTAAGAACAACCAGTAGCCCTGCATTTTGAGAATGAAGCGCTGTTTGGACACTACAAAGTCTTTGTTATTTTTCTTTTTTTTCTTTAAAACAGTAAAAAAGTAAAATGGGAACAAATATTAATCAGAAGGCTGAAGTCAAAGTGCTAAACTTTCATCTTAACCTTCTTTATCCAGCCTCATTTCTCATATATTTACCAAAAAGGCTTTCCATTTTCATTAATCTTGACTAATTATTCTTGTCACTCAGTGTTAAAGTATCTGTGAGACATGAGTGGAGAGAGTGTTTGATGTTAATGGAGTTTGGTGACCTACTAAGTGGCCCTGGCTGAGTTTAATGGAAAAATGGAAAACGCTGCTTTTAGGTGTTTGTGGCCGTAATCACAAAATATTTCTTAAAAGCTTTATGTTATTTAAAAAATTATAGTCAGATTATAGTGCTGAGATTCAAAATGAGTTAGTCAAATTGCATTAACATATTTTGTATGCGTCTAAAAAAAAACATGTGGAATAAGGAAAATTTTAGTAAAGTCTAAATGCTTTTTAGCAGATCTAAGATCAACATGAAAAAAAAAACTCTAACATATGTCACATCTAAGCTTTCTTTTGGGTTTGAGTAACATTTAACAGCTTCAGATTATATTAGATTCAACTTTCTGGTCCTTATACGTTAAGAAGTAGAAGTCAACCAAACGCAGTTTAGCATTTGACCAGTAGTGCAAATATAAACAGTATACAGTATGTACATTACAGATGGCTATTTACAGTTAAACTGTACAGTATGAGCAGTAACTATTGACATAAACCCTCACAGGGGTATACAATTAACATAACTTTATTCAAACTAAGTTAAACTCTTCCATATAAATAAACCATAACCTACTTAAAGTGCTAGTATTTTTGCTTTATTTTTTGCATGTTAAAATGCTTGTGGGTTTATACATAGCACTGTTACTGGCAACAAACTCCATTCTCGATAGATAGTCAGCCACAACGGTAGTCTTCCCTGGCTAGTAGTGGACGGTAAAGTATTAGGGCTGCAGAGCAACGTGCCATCCTGCGATTCGAGTGTTGGCCTCCGTCATACGGTCCAGCCACTGGAGTGCCCGATGGTCCTTCTTTCTACTTCCTTTCTATCCATCCCTTCTCTTTATATATATATATATATATATATATATATATATATATATATATATATATATATATATATATATATATATATATATATATATATATATTTGCCTATCCTTAACTAGTTTTTGGTGCACTTATGCTTTTTCCTACCTTGTGTTGTTAAAATTGCTTCCATTGTTTTCCTCAGTTGTAAGTAGCTTTGGATAAAAGAGTCTGCTAAATGACTAAATGTAAATGGTGGGCAAAGAAAAAGATTAAATGGCCTCCATCTTTCCCACTTGTGGCTTAATCCTTCCAAAGAGAACCATTATTTTTGGAACAAGCACAACAGTGCTACACCATTCACTGTTAGAAATTTCAATGATCCTAAGCTAACATAAGTTCAGTTTCTTTCTTCAACACTGGCACCAACTGCTCATGGATCCGATAGCGCCACTGCCTCACTGGAGCATCCTTGTTGAGCCAGATCTGATGTTGGACCAGTGAGTTGAAGCCAGGGGTCTCCTGAAATTGATCAGGATTAATCAAAGGCTTTATCTCCTTCTGCTTGGAAGGAGAGAGGTGAGAAAGGCTCTGTGACTGGGATGGAGAAGAATTTTTCACCTCATCCTTTACAGCATAAACCAACAACTGCTGAGAAAGTTTCTGATAGGTAACAAACCTCTTCAGGTTTTCCTGTGCCAAGGCTGCCATGGTGTCAAGCCTGTCCCTCATCTTATGTTCATAATCCACAAGGTTCTCTCCTTCTGTCTCCCTGCGCTCCCAGTGGTCCTTCAGCAGGTCCAGGGGTCCCTTTACTTGGGGCCCATACATCAACTCAAACAGTGAGAACCAGGTTGATGTTTGCGGGACCTCTCGGTAGGTGAAGAGCAGGTAGGGGAGCCACTGATCCCAGTCTTTGCCTGTAGTGGAGACAAACTTGCGAAGCATGTTTTTTGTGTCTGGTTGCACTGCTCCACTAGCCCATCTAATTGGGGGTGATAAGGAGTGGTCCTAATTTCCTTTACCCCTAACAGCTGGTACACTTTATGAAAACATGCGTGTGGACAAGAAGTATGTTACAATTATTCACTATTAATATATAAAATTTAATTCCCAGTTCACTCCCACATTCACGTAGGCACCTTACCGTTCAATAATTTGATCCCCGTTTGCGCCGCTATTTCAATCATCTCCTTCCTGCTTCTGATAAAATGGCAGTGCTCATAAAGCAGCTATAGCAGCCTCATAGCCAGTGCGAGCGCAGCATGCATCAAGGCATATAATCTCTCACAGTTGTTGTCATCTCTCAAACACATCCCACCAGCATATATACTCAATTAGCAGTTAAAATAGTTCAAATACCTCTATCAATTTATGATGATTGATTGATTTATTTATTATTTACAACAAGCAAAAAACAGTAAACTTGTTATTACTTGCACTACTGTCTGTTCATCCAGAAACACTCAGTAATCCATTTGCACACTGTAATATTTTCTATGCACTGTACTGTCCATGCACTAGTGTAAATTATGTTCATATGTTCATAGTTCTGCCTATAGTGTACATACACTTTTACATAATCCATCTGTATAGTATGTTCATAGTTCACCTACCTGTATATCATGCTTATAGTATTTAAAATCTGTAAATTATGTCCATAATACTTTTTGTATAGTTATTGTACACATTATAGACCGTGTATATTCTGTACTTACTGCTTATTGCACTTCTGGTTAGATGCTAACTGCATTCCGTTGCCTTGTACCTTACATGTGCAGTGACAATAAAGTTGAATCTAATCTAATCTAATCTTATGATACTGTGATAGTTATGATTCAAGTCCTTCACTCAGTCATATTTTCTCCACAATACATAAGTTTTCCTTAGAGTTTGTGGTGTTTGTCACTGATGTGTTACAAAAGGGGGTTTAGGAGCAGTGCAGCTGCAGACTTGACAAAATAACAATAGAGGTAAGCACTCCTGCCTCACAGCAAGAAGGTCGTGAGTTAAAAACCCAGCCGACTCTGATCTTTCTGTGAGGAGTCTGCATGTCCTCCACATTTTACTCCCACCACCCAAAGACATGCATGTATAGTTTAACTGGCAATTTTAAAGTGACCCTACTAATTTCCAAAACCAGAACCAGGGGAAGTCCAAAACGCAAGCACTCAGACCAAGATGGCTAACAGCACCAACATGAAAGCACTAAATTGCAGGGCCGGAGTTGGGCTTATTTTCAGCCCTTACTGAACATTTCACTGAAGATATTTATTTTATTCGGTTTCATGCATTAAATAACAAAAGGTAAGATAACTATAAAGATATACATATATATAGATAGATAGATAGATAATGTAAAAAAATATATAATATAATAATACAAAAAAATCTCACAAATACTGTAAAAAAGTAAAATAATAGATGACTACAATTTTAAGGTTAGAGATGTAAAGGCTGAGCGCCTCATTAACCAAGTGCTAAAGTCACCAAAAAAAAAAGTTTCATTTGGGCATGTAGTCAGACACAAGTATGTGGGACCGAACTGCAGGGAGGTTTGGGAGTCCTCCTCCTCAGAATTCTAATTAAAACCGATGTAGTTGTATTCTGGGGCATTTTTAGATGATGTAAGATTTAATTTTAGCTCGTCATTGTGAGGGGCCCTAACATCACAGACTGAAGACTTTGAAACAGAAAGAATCAAGGTTAGAAATTGTTTATAAAACCCACCTTTTTATGCTTATGGTATGATCCCCGTAAATTGGGAGCTTTTTCTATCGTTCAAAACATGGTTTATATTTATGAATATGCTCAGTGTTTATGAGCTCTATTTCTGATGGCAGCTACCTTTCATGCGTCTGCATGAAAGACACTGAAGTGCTCAGACAACACACAGAAAACAGAAAAAACTGTAGCGAGAGCTTTTACCTTTGACCTGATCCTTCATGTAGCATAGACCTCATAATGTGAGCTTCAGTTTTAACTGGTCTCATAGGCTGCTGCAAGAGAACTGAATGAAACCTTTAATTGACACGAGGGGAATTTGTTTCGCACCAAAATCATAAAAAATAGAGATACATTCAACACTACAGAGAGGACAGCACAGTGGACACAAAACAACTCCAGCTGACCACTAAACAGCGCTGTAATAACTTTTTTTTCTTCTCCATCCTGCCTCAAACAGGACCACTACGTCCATCATGGGCGACAGGCCCCCCCTCTCAACTGGGGTGAAAAAGCACTGTGGAAAGGAGAGAGCAACTGCTGGCCTGGTTATAACATCTGGCTAGGCTTTGAGTCTTAAATATTTTAACCAGACATAAAACCACTGAATACACCTCAAAATCCATTGATTATAAATTCACATTTAGTAAGGATAGCAGCTATGATAATAAATAAATAACATACATTAGAGTACAACAATACCACACCTGAGAAATTCTGAAATTTAAATACATTTTTATTACTTTACTTTTTACTGTCCACTTTTTCATTTTTGAAAAAAGCAGAAAATATTCACCCTGGACACGACAAAATTTAATCACACAAATGACTTCCACTATCTGACAGTGGATAAGTAACAAATGAGTGAGAACTGTCAGATGCAGCTGTAGCAGCCTCCTCCACATCATTATAGTGTCGTTAAGTGGCCGGTGTTTGCAGAGCCATCATTCTGGTCCACCTCATTTCACTGATGACTCTGGGACATTAACACCATTTCTTTTATGTACCCACTCACTTAGTTGTCACTTACCGCAAAGTTTGGTCCGTTTTGTTATCAGCAGACTGTGGTGGTCAGCATCAAATGGACTCATTATGACCATGTTTTTGTACTCTGAAGAGTCTGTTCTATCACAGATGACATTTAGTTAAGATAAGAAGGAGTTTATGTTGCTGTTCTTGGATATTCATTTGTTTAGTGTTTAAACTGTGCTCTTTTCCTGACACCTTGCAGTCTTTCTTTAGTAGGGATGGGCAATACCAACATTTTTCTTTTCAATATCATACCATTAGTTGATGGTACTTTTTCATCAGTAGCAATAATGGTACTGTCTGTTAAGGTTCTTAGTCTTGCAGCATCTGGACTCAGTTTTCAATGTGAAGACGTTTTGTCTCTAATTCCAAAGTGCAAAGTAGATTGGGCGGCAGTCGAAAGCGGAGGCCTTGGCAACTGGAGATAGTCGGGCTCACCTCCAGCCCGACTATCTTTAGTCGGGCTGGAGATAGTCCAGCCTGACTGGAGATAGTCTGGAGATAGTCCAGCCTGACTGGAGATAGTCTGGAGATAGTCCAGCCCAGAGATCTGAGGGAGAGTCTGAGCTCGAGCTCTGGGACCCAAATCCTCGAGAGAGGCTGGACTCTCCACTTCTCTGGAGTTGCCTGCGGTGAGATGCAGCAGGGCTGTTGTGGGCTTGCTCATAGCCCCCCAGCTCAGCCGCCATGTGTTGGAGTTCACCCCAGTGAATTTATAAGGAGAATAAATCGCAAAAGATCTGCCAAGTAACTACAGTTGGAAATTATTTAGAAAATTTCTAGTTTATAAAGAGAGCAGAGCCATTATGAACAGTAAATATTAGTACTTGTAGAAGCTGACATAGTGTGGCTTTTTATTAAGTGTTTAGATCTGAAGATGAAGTTCAAACACAGATCCTGAGGTGTGGCAGACATGGTCTTTATTTTCAGGGAGCTGCAGGTGAAGGTGATCCATGTTCTTCTTCGTCACATTCACAGTTTTAACCATAGATTGTAAATAGGTTTTAACACAGGTCTAATCTTAATGTAACAGCTCCACAGTGGTTCACAGTCCAAACAGAGACAGGGATAAAAACAATATTTAGCCAATAAAACAGAGAATATAAAGATGTTTCTGCACTAAAGTAAGCAGACTTTGAGACTAAACATGTGTTTGACAAAATGCTTCTTAATTTAAACACTAATTTAAACATTAATACAGGTGATACAAAAAGAAATAGACATTAAAAGTGTATCTGAGCATCATCTAAAGCAGTGTTCCCTATCAAAAGCTACACTCGATGCTGCGTAGCATACGCTATGGGGAAACATTCTTTGTGTGACCGGTTGTGAAGCACGTGTGTCAAACACGCCAAGAATTGGCTTATAATACCTCTGTTGGTGACGCAGCTCATCAGCGGCAGCTGTGTGATTGCGCGCACCTGAACAGAGGGTATAAGAACACATGACGCGGAAGCATCTTCAGGTTTCTTTGTCTTCAGATCGCATTGTGTGAAGTGTGAGCAAACCTACTCGCTGTGCCAGTACAAAATAAAGAGGATTGAATAAGATAATCCCTTTCTAAAGCAAAGCAAAGCAGTACAGTTAAATTAAATAAAGTATCATGGCTGGATTCAGGAAGAAATGTGTTCCTCCGTGCCAGAGGCACATTTCTGATGATGATCAGCATGAGTTTTGTTTCGAGTGTATGGGGGAAGAACACGCCGGTCGTGGGGTTCGCGTGTTGATCTGGATGAGGCGCAGGGATCAGAGAGTCCCATGTCCCTTGCACTCTCACCAGATGAGGCAGACACCGGTTCTGTGCTCAGGCGGGCGCGCTCCGGCGCTTCCCGCGAGCACGTCGATGAAGCCTCATCCCTGGCTTCTGGGGGAGCCGCAGCCTCGGAGCGCTCAACCCGCTCTGATGCTGCATTTGAGGAGCTGCTCGAGGTGGTTACAAGAGCAGTGGTGCGGCTGAATATTGAGTGGCCTCAGGAGCAGGGCCCCCCTAAACACTCAAAACTGGATGACAGGTTTCTGTCAGGTGGCCAGGGAGAGGGATCACAGTGGCGGTCTCTCCCCTTTTTCGGGGACCTCCATGAGGAGCTGGCACGCTCATGGAATAAGCCCTATTCGTCCCGTGTTTTTGTGCCTTCGACGTCGATTTATTCGACTATCGTGGGCGCACAGGTGTGGGGCTATGGGTCGATGCCCCAGGTGGAAGAGACGCTTGCGGGTTATCTCTCCCCCGGGACATCGTCCTCCCTGAGAAAACCTACACTACCCAACAAGCCATGCCAGTTCACATCATCACTGGTGGGGAAGGCTTTCCAGGCGGCGGGTCAGGCTGGTGCAGCACTGCACACCATGGCGGTTTTGCAGGCATACCAGGCTGAGCTGCTCAAAGATTTGAGCACAAGGGGTACTGTGGACGAGGATACGTTTTCTGAGCTACGCATTGCCACAGACCTCTCTCTCCGTGCAACTAAGCAGACGGCCCGCGCTATTGGCCGCTCCATGTCTGCTTTGGTTGCGACGGAAAGACATCTGTGGCTTAACCTCACGGGCATCAGAGAGAAGGACCGCGCCTTCCTCCTGGATGCACCCATCTCGCCTTCCGGTCTTTTTGGCGACGCGGTAGACTCCGTCGTCACCAAGTTCCGCGAGGCAAAACGCTACGAGGAGGCATTTGTGAGGTTCCTTCCTCGCCGTGCTCAGCAGCCGGGACCATCGGCCACCCAGTCCCGGCCAGGTCCAGCCCCTTCAAGAGAAAAGCGGGCTGCCCAGAAGGAGAGTGTGGCGAATCGTGCCCCCCCTCGTAAGGACTGGAGAGCGGATTCTCGCGCTGCTCAAAAGAGAATGGACCTGCGGAATATTATCACCGCCAAGAAGCAGAGGTCCTGAAATTGGCGCGCCCATGGCCGCGGGGATGTACTCCCACCGGGTGGGGCACAACAAAATCCAACAGAGTCTAAAGACTCCATGTTGGCAACCCAAGGAGCCCGCTGTTTTTTCTCCGCCGCCACTGGCGTTTCGGGGAGCAGCAGTCTCCAGCGCAATGATAAGTGTCCGGACGTCGCCGGCCTTGGTTCAGGACGGCGGGTGTCTTACATCCCCCCCAAAAAACGGCGCGGCAAAACTACTGCCCCTTGCGGAGAAACTGGCAGCATGGATGCTACTGCCAAATATCTCCCCGTGGGTAATAAGGACTGTGGCCAAAGGTTACAGAATTCAGTTCGCCTATCGTCCTCCGCGTTTCAACGGCGTGGTCTCCACTTCCGTAAAACTGGAACGAGCCCATGTATTGACACAGGAACTGCAGGTTCTGCTGGACAAAGGGGCCATAGAACGTGTTCCCCCACCAGACAGACAAACCGGGTTTTACAGCCGGTATTTTCTAGTTCCAGAAAAAGATGGGGGGCTGCGCCCGATTTTAGACCTCCGCGGGTTAAACCGCTACCTCAAAGCATTGAGATTCAAAATGCTCACAATAAAAATGATTGTGTCCCAGATCCGATTAGGCGACTGGTTTGTCACCATCGATCTGAAGGACGCATATTTTCACATTAAAAATCCTGCCACAGCACAGAAGGTTCCTGAGGTTCGCTTTCGGGGGCGAAGCGTACCAGTATCGGGTTCTTCCGTTCGGCCTGGCCTTGTCACCCCGTACATATACAAAATGCATGGATGCAGCCTTGGCTCCCTTGCGACTCCAGGGCATCCGCATTTTGAATTACATAGACGACTGGCTGATATTAGCTCAGTCTCAGGAGCTAGTGCTTCGACATCGGGATGTCGTCCTAGCTCATCTCGACTCTTTAGGCTTGAGACTCAACGCCGAGAAGAGCGTTCTCTCGGCCGCTCAGAGGACAACATATCTAGGGGTTGTTTGGGACTCAACCGAGATGCAGGCACATCTGTCTTCTGCACGTGTCAGGTCCATTCTAACTACCCTGAAAGATATCAGGTTAGGCCAGGAAGTGACTGTGCACTTCTTTCAAAGAATATTGGGTCTCATGGCATCTGCATCCACGGTAATTCCTTTGGGCCTTCTGCACATGAGAGCATTTCAGCTGTGGCTCAGAGCCAGGGGGTTTCATCCAAGGGCCAACCCCCTGAAGCAAATAAGGGTTACGCGCCGAGGGCTTCGTACCCTAGCTATGTGGTTCAGACCCCAGTTTCTCACTTTGGGTCCCACCCTAGGTCCATGTTGTCGTCGCATGATGCTAACGACAGATGCATCCCTCACGGGCTGGGGCGCGGTCTTAGATGGCCGTCCAGCTCAAGGGATATGGAGAGGCCATCTTCTCACATGGCACATCAATTGCCTCAAGATGAAGGCTGTATTTCTGGCCCTGAAATACTTCCTCCAGCAGCTAAGGGGCTACCATGTCCTAGTACAAGTAGACAGCACAGCGGTGGTCTCTTACATAAATCGTCAGGGCGGGCTGCGTTCGTGCCGCTTGAACAAGCTAGCGCAGCAGGTGCTGCTTTGGGCTCAGGACAAGTTCCTGTCCCTCAGGGCGATTTATATCCCCGGGCGCATGAATGTGGGAGCAGATTTATTGTCCAGAAAAGCGGTGACAGAAGGGGAGTGGAAATTCCACCCAGAGGTAGTGAGCCAAATCTGGGAAAGATTTTACGAAGCAGAGGTGGACCTCTTTGCCTCACAGCAGACAGCACAATGTCCCCTCTACTTCTCTCTGACTCCTCCAGCTCCCCTGGGTCTGGACGCAATGGCCCATGTGTGGCCCAGACTCCGCCTTTATGCATTTCCCCCGGTGGCTCTTCTCCCGGGAGTCCTGGCGAAGGTCCATCAACAGGGGTCGCGCCTCTTACTAGTAGCGCCCCGTTGGCCGAACAGAGTGTGGTTCTCAGACCTAATATCTCTCCTCGACGGCTCGCCATGGGCGATTCCGACTAGGAGGGATCTCCTTTCTCAGGCACAGGGGACAGTGTTTCATCCCCGGCTCAAGCTCTGGAAACTTTACATCTGGCCCCTTAGGGGGACCAACTAAGAGACGTCGGGCTCCCAGCCCCTGTTTTAGAGACTATTTTGAGTGCTAGGTCGCCCTCTACTAGGAGAACATATGCCTGCAAATGGCGTGTCTTTGATGCCTGGTGTGCTACACACCATACAGACCCAGTCCACTGCCAGATTGTTTCAGTGTTGGAGTTTCTGCAGGACAAACTGTCCTCGGGCACTAATCCTAGCACACTCAGGGTGTTTGTGGCCGCCATTTCGGCTTGCCACGCCCTGATTGACGGGGTCTCGATAGGGAGACACCCTCTGGTTGGCCGCTTCATTCGAGGGGCCAAGCGGTTGAGACCACACACTAGAGCTAGAGTTCCTTCCTGGGACCTAGCTATAGTACTGGAGGGCTTAGTAAGCACTCCTTTTGAACCACTAGAGTCAGCGCCTGTCAGGTTTCTGACTCTAAAGATGGTTCTTCTGGCGGCCATTACCACTCTCAAGAGGGTTGGAGATTTGCAGGCTCTGTCAGTTTTGCCCTCCTGCCTAGACTTTGCCCCTGGGCTAGTCAAAGCCATTTTGCATCCTCACCCTAATTATCTTCCAAAAGTTCCATTCTCGATCATAAATCCGGTCATTCTTGAAGCCTTCTGTCCTCCGCCATTTACAACACCGAAGCAGGAGAGACTTCACTTACTGTGTCCAGTACGTGCCCTCCAGACTTATGTCCACCGCACTAGCCAGTGGCGTAAGTCCGAACAGCTATTTATATGCTACAGGGGCCGCAAGCTGGGGGTGGCAGCTACCAGACAGACTATATCACGTTGGGTGAGGGATGCCATTGCCCTGGCCTATGAGGTGCGCGGTCAAACTTCGCCCATAGGTGTAAGGGCTCATTCTACTAGAGGTGTTGCAGCTTCAACAGCTTTAGCAAAAGGTGCTCCTCTGCAGCAAGTTTGTGATGCAGCAGGCTGGTCCTCCCCGCACACATTCATTAGATTCTATAGCTTGGATGTTCATGCTACTCCGGGCTCGCATGTCCTTGAGTCATCATCCCAAAATTGTTTTTGAGACCTCTTTTGTGTTGTGCACACTTCACAACTTACAGTGTGGCGGCGTTGGTATTCTCGTTCCCCATAGCGTATGCTACGCAGCATCGAGTGTAGCTTTTGATAGGGAACGTCTCGGGTTACTTGACTGTAACCCTGTTCCCTTAAAAAGCGGGAACGAGATGCTGCGCTGGAGTGCCGCACTGGGCGTGTCCAGGCGCTCTTCAGACAAAGTTGACCTGAAGACGCTTCCGCGTCATGCGTTCTTATACCCTCTGTTCAGGTGCGCGCTGCCGCTGATGAGCTGCGTCACCAATCGAGGTATTATAAGCCAATTCTTGGCGTGTTTGACACACGTGCTTCACAACCGGTCACACAAAGAATGTTTTCCCATAGCGTATGCTACGCAGCATCTCGTTCCCGCTTTTTAAGGGAACAGGGTTACAGTCAAGTAACCCGAGACGTTCCCAACCTTTCTTGTCTTGTATAACCCGCCTTGGGCTTTTTTATTATACAATGTTGTATTGTTTACTTTTGCAAGCAAATCCACTGTGTATCATTGTCTACATGTGTGTGGTTTGCTCCATTCTTCCAAGAATTACAATTATTATTTAAATTATTTATTCATAAATTATATATATATATATATATATATATATATATATATATATATAATAAAATATATTTACTAAATTGAACGCAGTCTCCATTGTCTCTCTCATTGATCTGTGCTGAAAATGATTTTAACATTTGGTGTCGTGATTAAGATCCCAATACCCGCTTTTCTTCTTTCCTTTGGAGAGTGGACCTGATGTGCACAGGGAAATGCACAAAGAAAGCATTTTCTGAAGTCCCAAAGCTGCGCTTTTCAAGTAGAAAGAGCCAGAACCTCTACTCTGTGATGAGGAGACGGGATCAGGACAGAGAGGAGAGAAAGAAACTAGCCTGACTGCGGAAAAGGACCATTGGCTTTCTTATTAAGGTAAAACAGTTGTTAAAGTATTTAATTGAGCTAGCATCGTCCAATGAGGTGACGAAGAGAAAAGTGTACTAAAACGTTTTAGTTAATCATTGCCACAGATGACTATAAAGGGATATGCCACAAGAGACTATATGTAACTTTCTAAGCTCAAATAATGTTTTTATTTGGCCAAATATGAGCACACCATAATTAGATGAGACGACTGAGAACTTCATTGTTAAAAAAGGTTGTCTCTATGAGCCTGTAGGCTCATATTATTGTGCAGAATGCGGGCCGTTTTTGCCGGAAAATCAACTTGGATGTGACGTAGTGTGTGCTCCGTACAGCTCTGTCTTTCTAGTATAACCGCCAGGACAGAGAGGGTTTTTATCGAGATAGATTCTGCGAGCAACAAAAAAGATGACTGGCCTATAGAACAGCCCAGACACCGACTTAAAAAAATAAAAATACAAACAATGTTTTATCAAGCGAGTCCTGCAGAGGAAAACAGGAGGGTGACCAACGTTCGGGGCGGAGTGAACATAGGCTGAGTGAAGAGAACTGCGGTACTGCTGCTACCTTGCTATTTCAGGGATAAAAAAAATCGAAATAAAAAAATTTAGCACTTAGATTAAATTCAGTAGTTTTTAGGGTCTGGTGGTGAGGTGTACTGCACCACGTCAGCAGCGAGCACGAGTGGGACCTCTGGGGCAGATATTTAAACAAATATGAAGTATATAATGAAATATGTTCAAGAAAGACACAAACTCATAGTAGATTGCCATTAATATATTTATAATATTTAACTGACATTAACAGCAGGAAATAAAACAAACTTTGTAAAATTTTGTAATAAATTTTGCAGCCTTACCCCAGGCTGAGAGACAGGTTAGGAGATGGGAGTGGAGAGGCCTACATATGAGCTGATATTTGTGCCACTAGACAGTAAAACTGAATAAAGTCCTCAAACTGAATCTAAATTGCTGAAGTTGAATGTAAAAACTATATAAAGAGTGTAATCTCAAACCAAATAAACTGGTTTGTAAATAACTTGCAGTAAATTGAAAATTAATTTATATTTTAAAATCTAATTCATTTGCTTTAGAACTGCTTTTCCCGAGTTAAAAATTTGGACAAATTACAAATTAATTTGGACAAATTAACTGACGCAGTGATGGTGATTAATGCACTAATAGTGATACTAAGTGAATACTAATTTGAACACTACCCAACAGTGGAAAGTACAGGTTTAGAGGGTCTGTACTCTCAGCTCACAGTGCCAAATGCACCACGTACACAGACACTTCACTAGGGTCCCCTCTAGGATCAGCTCCGAGTGTGAAAACTGGGTAGGGTTGCAGGGACATATACATTTAGTTGACATCTAAAAGGTGTCTTCAAAAAGAAGCAAGAGAGTGAGTCTCCTCCAGCGGTGCTTGGTTTGTCTGCTCTGTGCTCAGTTTAAAGACAGTTAAATGAAGAGTCTTCCTTTGAGACAGTTATAAAGTATTCCAAAATATTTATTTGACCCTTTACATTTTACAAATCATTAATTAGATTCTCTAAACTCCTGACGGCACATATTGATGGTATAGTTTATAAGAACTTTGTACTGTGAGTCTGAATTTGATAAAATGTGGATTTCTGTCATTTATATGCTTCGTACCAATCCACAACCTTTTCTTTCTGAAGAAGCAGACAGAATGAAGGTCTTTGAAAAGAGGCCAGTCTGATGACAATGAGGCAGGTGCTGAGAAAAAAGATGAAAAATGAAATGCTGCACAGAAATGGCTCAAGGAATAAAAGAGGGAGAAATTGCTTTCTAACTGAGAACAAGAATTGTGTATGAGGAGATGGAGAGAGCGGACCGCAAGGGTCTCATTATTTTGAAGGAGAGGAACTTCAAAGGTAACATTTCCAACAATGCATTAGCCTCAACTGCTGTCAGTTACACACTTCTCTTCTTCAAACAGTTTGAGCAGTGGTTTTCTATATAATGTCATACCTGCTTCGACAAAAACAAGTCAAGTCATCAAATAATCAGTTTCAGAGTTCCCTAGTTTTTAGCTTTGTCAGTTCAGCTGTCTTCATTACACACACATAAATAGTCTTTGTCTTGTATCTTGTCTGCTTTTACTTAAACCATGTCATTAAATGGTGTTAGCTGTTTGCAATGTTTTAAAGTATAGGGAATGTGTTTATACATCAATATGAAAGGCCAGACAAGTCTATTTGTATATAACAATTCATACCCTAATACCCCTCTTTAGTGTCCAAGCCTACAACACTGACCAATTATAATGTTTATTTAAATTTGATTTATTAGTTTAATCTGAATCCATTTGTCCCGCCCCCTGAAAATCAAATTAAATTATTTTTTGTACAAAATATAAAGAATTTGGGATGGATGGCCAGGCTAAATTCAAAGTACATAGACAGGATTTGCAATGAGAATACATGAGATAGTTTAATCCTGGTTAATTAGAAGCTGTTTCGTTATTTACAACTCTGTGGTTTGTCTGTTAAGGTTCTTAGTCATCCAGGTCACCTCGAAAAAAAAGGTGAAGCCAAAGCATCAGGAGTCAGATTTCAAGGTGAAAACGTTTTGTCTGTTACCCGAAGAGACTTTTTCAATTCAACTGGTAAGAGAGCTGAGCTTATATCTCTAGAGGGAGGGGTCTGACTTGTGACCAAACCTGACCAGGCTGTTCTGGTCTCATAGTCGTTAGTCATGAAAGGGAGGTGTGACTCCTGATGTGAGAGTCGTTAAGGCTCCGGAGAGTTGTTAGTGACACTGCTCTATTCAGGTGTTGTTGTTGTTCTAGAGTGCTCTCGAACTAGAACTAGAACTAGTTTTTTGTTTTATGTTTAAGAACACTGTTGTAAATACTAGGCAACATGAATCTGAGGCCACCTCCTCTGTTCAAGGCTATTCCATTTTCACAAAAATGGCTTCCTTCACCCCTCTCTCAAACCATCTGGCCTCTCTGGCCAAAATTCGGACATTGCTGTCCTCAAAAGGAATGTCCTTTATCTTTGAGGTGGAGGTGAACTGCAGACTCAGGTCCTCCAGGATTGGCTCTTCTGTGCTGATATATCCTCTTGTGAAGCTGTTGTTTAGTTTCTCTAAAGAAATTGTAAAAAAGTCATAAAAAATTGACTGTGCAGTGGTTATTTGTAAGGAATGGACCCCAAAGTAGACGTTAATGCTGTTTACTAATAAAGTACTTTAATTGTTTAAATGTTACTGGTAATTCCTCAATAAATACAGTGAACTGGAATACAGACTTTTTATAATAATTTTTTTATTATAAATTATTATTATTTATTTTAATACATTTTTATTAAAATATGTGTTTAAATATACTCTTATTTAATCTAATTTATTTCACACCTACAGCATCTTGAACACTGTGGAGTTAAATGTATGTAATCTAGTGTCCAATGTATTTTTCCTTTGTTTATTTGAGCAGGAAGTTTCTGAGTGTCACAGCTCACAAAAAAAAGGAAAATGCTACAAAATCTACAGAAGGCTAGAGTTTACTAAAAGCCAGACTAAAACTGAATTTAACAGAAAGAATAAGGCTCAGGACCAAGTCTGTTTATTAACATCAACCTGAAATCCTGCTTATAATACCTTTAAGGCTTTTTTATAAATGTGTGAGAATAATTAAAATACAATCAATTTAACATGAAAACGGTGCAATAATAATTCATCTCTTCCTATTGTCATTCCTCTGAAGACAACAGGCTCAAGGAAAAATGCACTGAGCATTTATTTTTATTAGTTGTTGCCAATAACTAAACTATTACTGTTCAATTGCTCCAGGTTTCTCTTATAAACATGTTTAAAATCAAAATACAAAGATTTATTTCCTGTGTTTTCACAGTATGGGGTAAAATCTAATTAACATGCTTATGATTCTGTAACTGCATTTAGGGTTCTGACAGAAACTGACTCTAAGGCAGAATTATTTGTCACTCAATTCCCAAAATTTAGAGTTTCTTTGACACATTTTCAGATGTTTAATCACCCAAATCAAAATATGTTAGAGGTATATAAACGTGAATGGAGCGAGCTAATTACTCATATTGTTCAAGTTGAAATGAGGTCAAATATGTGACAAAGTTAAGTAACTCACGACAGAATAAAGTAGTTAACACACAAATGTACAACTCAGCACATTATTAGACATTCTCACTTCTATCTGAGCAAGAGTCCTTTTAATCCTGACATGATACCTGTCCAGTCCTGGTTCAGTTCTATATTCATTCTGTGATTAACAGCAGCCCGGACTGGAGGATAAAGTGGTGTCATTCAGCTTTGACTGAGCTGTATTTTTCTGATCAAATAAACGTTCCCTCTCGGTCAATAACGTCAGTGAAGGTCTGTAATGTTCTCCCATCACAGGGCAAATGGACCCCACCTCAAACTGCGTGTCCAAGTCAAGTCCCGAGTCTCTGGACCACGAGCCCCATTTAAGTGAAATTCAAGTCTGACAGTCCCCATCTCTGCTGCACATTGTAGGGACTTAAATGCAGTTTAGACAATTAAAAATGTTTATCAACTGAGTTGGTACCCAAGCGGTACAGTACACTTTATGGTGTTCTCCTTCCGATATCCTTTTTACGCTGGCGTTTATAATGAAACAACATGCCAACATTATTGAAAGATAGGTTTGTAATATTCCTAAGTAAAATATAAGCCTAAAAAAAGTGATCTGCAACATCACACAAATGCCTTTTTGGAGCAGGATTAATTTTTTTGTTTGTTCTGAACTGAAAGCAAAAGGTTGGTTCTCAGCGAGGAACAAAACCAGAGCTAGAACTGTGTTCTTCCTGGAAACTAATCATCAAACAAATTATAGTGACTTATGTTAATGTATCAGTCTATTAATGTACATTAATTTCATTTGAAAAATCTGTTGCAATCAAAATACAATTGACTATACATTTATATTACATAAAGGCTACTTTAGGCATACTTTTTCTTAAATATTTGCTTTTTTGTGATTTAATGTTGAGTCCATATGTTACAGTCTGAGCTGACATTTTTCTTTTATGTAGCCACTTTGCTGCAGCAATTTTCCAACATCTTTACTTCCAGGATAATAAAAGGCCCCTCTTGCACAGTGATGAAAGGGCTGAATCAAAAGAGGTGGTTTGCTCAAAGACAGAGGTGACGAAAGTGGGCCGTGGATCTCCAAAATGCTCAAAGACGTTCCTTTCGATGAAAAAGAATGACTCAAGCACATTAAAGTGAGTTTACGTTTTTTAATAACTTAGAAATGGTAAATAGTGTTTTAGTGCCTCAAATGGACAGCTGAGTAGAGCTATGTTTACAGTCACTAAAGCTCCAGTTCGTCCAAAATACTGCTGCTAGAATTTTAAAGAGTAACTAAACCCTAAAACAACCTTTTTTACTTAATGATCTGTAAGAATGAGCCTTAATTAGTGCTGTTCATTGATTTGGGTAAAAGTTTTGACATTTGAGTATAAAGTGTATTAATTCAACAATATAAGGTGTAAAAAGGTCTAAGTGCTTCCCTTTTCAGTTTGAAAAGTGGCTAAAGCACTTGAATTTTTCTATTGGATTTGAGCCAGCACTCTATCGAAAGCAGTGCCTCACTAACCACGCCTTTGTTTGCCTTCTTTCTCTCTATTTCTTATTTTTCTCTTTTTTTTGCTAGGAAGCATTTCAGGGCCAGAATACATCATTCATCTCGAGACAATTGATGTGCCATGCGAGCAAATGGCCTCTTCATATCCCTTGGGCTGGACAGCCATCTAAGACCGCACCTCAGCCCGTGAGGGATGCAGCTGTCATTAGCATCGTGCGACAACAACATGGACCTAGAGTGGGACCCAAAGTGAGAAACTGGGGTCTGAACCACATAGATAGTGTACAAAGTCCTCGGCGCGTGACCCTTATTTGCTACAGAGGGTTGGCCCTTGGATGAAACCCCCTGGCTCTGAGCCACAGCTGAAACAGTCTCATGTGCAGAAGGCCCAAAGGAATTACCGTGGATGCATATGCCATGAGACCCAATTTTTTATTTTTTCTCTTCTTATCCAGCTCATCATGGAGGTTCCCAAAAAAGGGGAGCTGCAGCCACCTTACATAAACCTGTCATCCAGCTTTGAGTGTAGGGGGGCCCTGCTCCTGAGGCCACTCAATATTCAGCCGCGCCACTGCTCTTGTAACCACCTCGAGCAGCTCCTCAATTGTCACGTCAGGGCAGGAGGAGCGCTCTCATGGGAAGCGCCGGAGCACGCCCACCCGAGCACAGAGCCGACCTCATCTGGAGAGAGCGCATGGGACATAGGACTCTCTGATCCCTGCACCTCAGCCACATTGACATCCGACTCAGAAAATCCGAGGGTTGCGTATTCTTCGCCCATGCACTCAAAACAAAACTCATGCTGATCATCATCAGAAATGTGCCATATATATATATATATATATATATATAAATTGTACTTCATCTATTGAGAAAGTGGTTGACCTTTTCTTACTGTCACAGAGAATAGGTTTGCTCACACTTATAGATAATAAAACTTATAGACGTTTCCCCGTCAACAGAGGTTATATAAGCCAATTCTTGGCGTGTTTGACACACGTGCTTCACAACTGGTCACACAAAGAATGTTCCTCATCAAGTGTAGCTTTTTAAGGGAACTTTGTTGGTATACCTGACCTTGGTTTGGTTTCAACAGAATCCCTCCTTCTCTACTTCTTTAGAGATTGAACACTGCTAATTGGCAGTCCTTGGATATGTTTTCATATCCCTTTCCTGTTTTACACAGTTCAATTACTTTTTTCTGCAGATCCTTCTTTTGCTTTTCATATGACTGAGATTACAGAAACGTCAGTGCAGCACTGGATGAAGGATGCAGGGTCTGTCAGGAGCCCAGAAACTTACACTGTCTCATGCATTTCAAGTCGTAATGTCCCAGACATTATGACTGTGATCATTTTAAAGTTATTTTACAAATGTGTTGTTAGTATAATTGGACAATTTACAATCCAATAACAAAGTTTTAGACCTGCATTTTAATGATGTATGGGAATTTGCTATGACATTAGTGTTTTATTTTATATTTATGTTAAGTGTACATATAAAAATGAAATCAATATAAAAAAATGGAAATGCTTACTGTAAGAACAATTCCTAAATAGTTTTAAGCAAGGGTGTAAATTGGACATTCATTTGTAAATGTATATGTTGATGTTTTATAACTTATTTCATAATGCATGTTTTTAAACAATTGTTTTGTGTTTAACTCAAGATATAAATGCTTCTTTTTATTTTAATGTTTATTTATATTTATATACAAAATATAATTCAAAATCCAGTGGGAGAAGAGCCCTCCTCTGTAAAGTCCTTTTATAGGAAACTCTTTCCTGATTTCAGTGATTTCAAATAGATTTATTTTTGCAGATATTTACTTTAGGGAAAACATGCAGCAGGTGTTAGAAACAATCAAAACGAAAATGCATAAATTGAAACAATTTGAAATGAACAAATTATCTAACAAAACCCAAAACCGCTCAAACTATGTACAAGGTAATAAACAGTTCAATTCCAGTGAATATAAAAAACATGTTCAAAGAAAGAGAGGGGGCATACAGTCGGAGGGATTAACTGAACTTTAAACAAATGAAAGTGCGGACAACAGTTAAACACATGAGCAAAGCAATCAGTGGAGTGTCTTCATAAAATGGGTTAGAAGAGAAAATCAAACATAAATCTGTTGAAAAATAATGTACAAACAAATTCCAGAGAACAAATCTAGAGAAGTATCTTAATGAGGATGAGTAATAGCCATGTGAAACTGTTTTTGTTTTTGCTGGCTATTTAGTTTGTAAATCTGAGATCACACAGTGAAATGGAGTAGAGAAATTAAAATAATGAAATGGGAAAAATGGATAGGAACAAATTTTAGTAGAGAGTGAGTATGCATCCAGCAGAGGCAGAAATTGGACTTTCATTTCTTTCATTTCTCATCTTTTAAAATTATTCACTGGGCATTTTAAATTATTATCTGTACAGTTTTTTATATATATTTTTTTGCCTTGTCCTACTTTTACTGCAGCCACTTTCAGTTGAAAAAACTGCTCCTTTATTTCACCAAATTACCCTCCATCCCCATTGCCATCTGTCTGTCAGCTGAAGTAACAGACATTTTGTCCTGATTTAAAAACAACACAAAAAATAAACTGCAAGCTTTTGTCATGTTTGAGGTTTGTTTTGTGGACTATTGTTATTTCCAGTTATCACCTCTGACATGGCATATACTGAAGGCCAGGGGTCAGAAACAACAATCCCGCGGGACAATTTTGGCCCGCAGCTGATTATTTCTGGCCTGCCGGATAATTTTGAAAATTGATTGATTACATTTTAGGACTGTGGGTTCCAAAGATAACATCCTGATAAAGCTAAACCCGTCGTCTCTACCTAGAAATGTTCAGAATGCTATTTATGCCTATCTGCGTCTGACTTCGACACACACGTACTTTGACTCTAAGCTGCACCTGACCCACGGCTGCGCTCTCTGGGGTTTATGATTAAAGACACATAAAGAAGGATCAGAGGCAGGGCAGTTAAATGAAAAACCTTGGCACTAAAAGCCGTGTGGCAGTGAGTTCAGCCGGTGTAACAGTCTTCTGGTTCCTGAGAAAATAATGGAAGCCCTCATCTTTAGGGTAACCACAATCTTTTTTGTGACTCCTCTCGTGCCTCAGCACAAAGGATTCAGCAGCACTCAGCTAATCTCAGTCCCAAACGTTCCTAAACCGGTGTGTAATACTGTGGTGCGGCCGCGTGATTCTGTCCACGTGCAGTGGCCCTCCATTTATTGACTTTCATATAAATTGGCCCGCAGCCAGTCAAAGTTGCTGACCCCTGCTGTAGATTTTTACACATTTGCACTATACCTCTGTAAACACACAATTTTGACAATGTCTTTTCTTTATAAAGTGCTGACACTTCTTCATTGTTTGGAGTGTATTACTCAGAGCTGTTATGGCTGATTAGTTAAGGTCTTGCCCTCTAGAGGGGTTTTCCTGTGTACATTCAAATTTAGCTAAATGTGAGAAATCTTTCAATAAGGTTTGAAAAGGACAATCTTACAGATGAATTCCTTATATTCCTTTTTATTTTCTTGTATTTGATCATTATTGCAGCAAAATGGCTCTAAAACACTTTATGACGCACACGAGCATCGTCTCTATTACAGCAAGAACTGAACTGTATTTGAACTCAAATAAGAAATAAAAGTTCAAAGGTACTAAAGGATGATTTTGTTTTAATAGGGATTTGTTTAAGTTGAAGAGTAACTGCATTTAATTTTGTGTAAAAATATTTGTGTTTTTTAGTGTAAAATGAGCAATAATGAAGCCAATGAAGTTGCCCAAATTTTCTGTTAATACGACAAAAAAGTAAGAGTGTTCAAGGTGTGAGAAAAAAAAAATATGGCTTAAAGCAAAGCAGAACAAACATGAACTGAAAAATGGCAATGAAAGAAAAACAGGAATGGTTCGGTGAAAAGTTAGAGTTGACGCCAATTAGTTGCACGTGCGGCGCACACAGGCATATGGTTTTGACTCATTGTTTGCTGGAGTTACTAGTTCAACAATATCTGTAAGTTTAAACTTTTTAAGGACTTTTTCTACCTTTTACATCAATAAATGGATTGGTACATCTAAGTTTATGGTTAATTAATCTGCACCCTGGTATCTCCACGCATTAAAGAGTACGCGTATATCCACCCAACAACATGTGCTACTAACAGAGAAATGTAAATCAAGATGGATATTACAAACCTGAAAAGAAATCAACAAAGCCTTACAGTTGTAGTGTTACAGTTTTAATGGCGTTAGGTAACATTAAAGAGGGACATTACTGGAATAACAGTTCTTTGTCAGGCTCCTGACAGATGGTAAGAGCTTTTAAGACCGTATGAAAACATTATGTAGCCGGGTGAATGGCATCTAAAAAGTTTTGATGAGGGATTTATGATTTAACCAGTAGCCAGTCAGACAACAATATTAATGGGATTAGGGAGTGATACATGTGAAATATACACATGAAAAACACCAACAACACCACTCCAGAAATTTCACCTGGAGAATACTACCCAATAAGGCGCACACGTTCATTAGTAGTGGACAGACAGCCAAACTTCAGTTTTCCAGTTACATAAAAAAAAAACTTTAAGGTACACACACACAAATTAACACACTTGCACACTCAGCTACATACACTACATTTAAGATACGTTCAATACCTGTACCAGGTGCAGACAATTACACCAAAGTGCAAAAGCAGCAAGTCTAACATAGGGTAACAACAAGCCAAAAGGCATAGTCCCTTGTCTTGTCCTTGATGGGAACAGGGAGTAACAGGAGGATAAGACAAGACCCAGCTGCTGGCCAGACTTCTAATCGAGAGAAGAGACATTGGGCATAGGGAAGGGAGACAGAAATTTGTAATTTATATATTCTGATGAATTTATCCGGATCATAATCGATCAGATCTGGTTCTCAGCATCAAGTGCTTGTGTCCATTTTGTGGAATAGCCTTGTTGTTTCATGTTTCATGATCAGGCCCGTAATACCACGTAGCAGCTCACCGGTCTGTTTCTAGATGTTGTCCACTCTTGTTTGGATGTAACCCCTTCATATTCGTTAAGCTGCGCAGCAGCTCACAGGTCTGACTCTCTGTGTCGAGTCAGTTCCTTGAACTGTGCGTCTCTGTTGTAAATCCCTGCAGACAGGTAGACGTATGAGGAAAGGAAAAGAACTACAAATTATGCTAAACCTGTCTATAATATGTTGTAGTGGTGAATAAAACACTTCTGATCTCATAAAGTTTCTTTTTCAGTTCATGGTGCTGTTTCCTCTTGAACTTGATTTTGGTGCTATTTGCTGATTTTGTGTGTCTCAAACCTCAGTAAATTAAGCTGTGTCTCATTATAAGCCCCATTATGTAACTTTTTTTTTTTTTACAAAACAAAGCATCAAACTTATTTGAGATGTTTCTTTGGCATTTGGCAAAATACTGTAAATGAGCTTCCTCTCAGAGCTTGTCCTCTCTTAGAAAAGCCCCAGTCGTAACTTAGCCCAGAGTGGGCCGCTCAGCCCAGCTGTCACATGACCAGGCAGAGAAGGGAGAAAGAAGTAAACATGGCAACTTAAAGTTATCAGCTTTTTGCACTGCGTTGGTGATATTAATACGAACACTCGAAAAGACACTATAAACACAAAAGCAACAGAAAATATTTTGAGAGAAGTTTTTGCCAGATTAACACTTGTTAGGAAAGTTAAGAGAACAGAACCGGTAAAAAACAGATAACTTCTAATGGTACAGACGTTTTTCACCTGTTGAATGACTTGTTTCTGTAGTTTATTTAGCCTTATGTTAGTTCTGTAGCTGCTGCTAATGTATGTTGTGTTTTCACTGTTTTATGGGCTACAACTGACAAATAGTTTCATGATATGAGATAAAACAAGCTTATTACCTACACCCTCCATTGGTCGTAAAACACTAAAACACTTTATAGCTCTGCAAACTAGTGTCTCTGCAATGTCAGAGCAATATAAAGGTGTGTATTAGTGTATTTGAGCAGCTGCTTGTTCATGAACGTTAGCACTATCAGTGTGTTTTTACTGTATTAGCTCCATTTACAGTCATTTACAGCTTTTGTGTCCAGCTGCTGTCAGTGGTGTCCTTATCATCCATTGGAAAGAACTTGGACCACCAGAGGGACATAAAAGGAGGAAGAAGCTGCTAATGTGATCAAGATCTGACTTTAGTTTCCCTGTTAATGTTGGGCTTAAGTTTGGTTTCTTTCCACGTTAACACAGAAGAAAAAAATTACTATATTAGAATTAGAAATATTTTACAGAAATAATGACACCAATACAATAAAAGTGAAACACACAGGTTGTTGCACTCAGTGGTTTTGGTTTCTTTACTAATGTGTAAAATCTATTTTCCCCATTTTTCTGTTCATTTAATAAGACAAGAGAAGGTAACACACGAGCACTTATAAATAACTCCTACAATCACCGCCTAAAACCAATGTCTGTAAAATGTAACAGTGTCCTGAACAAATCTGATGAGGCCTAAATGAAACATTTTGCGGTAACCGTATTATAGACTGTGTTGTTTCTCCAGGTACAGGCAGTGAGACCTACAGTACACTCAAGGGTTAATATATTTAGGCTTTTATCTAATGAATGACCTATAGATTTTTTCAAATATGTATACAATGTTTTTATCACTATGCATATTTTAAATTGTATAATAAAACTATGAAATTATGTAATTATTTATCTCGTATTGAAATACATTAAATACCTGGCTTTACCATGGGAAGGGCACATAGGAATCTTAGAAGACTGGTACAACCAAAGAAGGTGGACTTGCACTGCTCATAAAAAAATAGTGCCATTCCTATTTCCCCTTCCTCCCTGGACCCCTTCCAGTTTGCATATCGGTCCAACCGGTCGACCGATGATGCCATCTCCACTACCCTCCACTCAGCACTCACACATCTGGAGAATAAGGACTCATACGTCAGAGTGCTGTTCATTGACTTTAGTTCAGCATTTAACACAATCATCCCACAACAGCTTATTCACAAACTGATCCAGCTGGGGCTCAACACCTTGCTGTGCAACTGGCTGTTGGACTTTCTGACTGGAAGACCTCAGGCAGAGGGGGTTTGCAGTAACACATCCAGCACCATCACTCTGAACACGGGGGCCCCCCAAGGATGTGTGCTGAGCCCCCTCCTCTTCACTCTGCTGACCCATGACTGCACACCATCACACAACTCTAACTCTAACTCTTTAGGCCTGGGTCTCATTAGCAACAAAGATGAGACAAACTACAGGAGCAGGGTGAGCCGCCTGGCCAGGTGACAACAGTCAGTCTCAGAACGTGGAGAAGACGAAGGAGATTGTTGTTGACTTCAGGAGAGCGCACACTCAGCACGTTCCTCTGACCATCAACGGTACGACTGTGGAGAGAGTGAACAGCACCAAGTTCCTGGGTGTGCACATCGCAGAGGACCTCTCCTGGACTGAAAACACAGCAGCACTGGCCAAGCAATTGTCTTCCCGAAAGACTCTGCAACGCATAGTGAGAGCAGCTGAGAAGATCATTGGTGTCTCTCTCCCCTCCCTCCAGCACATTTACGGAACACGTCTCACCCGCAAAGCCCTCTGCATTGCACGTGATCCCACCCAACCATCACACAGCTTCTCCAGCCTGCTGCCATCAGGGAGGAGACTCCAGGCCAGGACCAGCAGACTGAAGGACAGCTTCACCCCCCCCCCCCCCCATTCTCCATGGAACTGCCATCATTCCACTACATCATCAGTCAGTTAAATAACTGCTCTTGAGCCCACTTCAATCAGACTTAATAAGCTTTTGTTTTTGCACTAAAAGAAACTTTTATCTGCACTGCTGTTCACTTCATTGATTTGCACTCTGCCTTTTGCCTTGCGCTGCTTTATTTAACATTATTTTTGATTTTATTATGCCTTTTTTAACATTCCCTTAGTGTATAATTGTACAGTTGTATCTACATTTTATATTTTATATTTTGATCTAGATTTTTTAGGCTTTAATGTTAATGTTATGGGTCTGAGAGTAAAGCAATTTCTCTGTATGTATGTACTGTACATGTGGAAGAATTAACAATAAAGCAGACTTGAAACTTGAATAACTGTGAAAGTTCGGTTGTTGGGATATGGGGGTGTCAGTTTGAGTTAGTGTGTGTTTAAGACCTAATTATGTCACATGCTTCTGTGTATAATTATATACAGTAGCATGTGACATTAGTCAGGACACAATTGCAAGAATTCAGTCACAACGTTCTGATGCAATGCTTGTTATTTTGGGGGATTTGGGGGACATTAACACTCATCTGTGTTAGACCTGTGTTACATCAATGTTAATCACGCTTACAATGCTTCAGTCCTGCCACCACTTGATTTACCTCAGAACATCCTATAGACCCTGTGTGATGAGGCTGCCTACAACCACAGAAAGTATACTCCAGAGACCAGCAAAGCTCTGAGGGACTGCTTCCAGCCTACTGACTGGAGCACACTTATGGACACACAGGGGTCTGACAACAACATTGATGGGGTAGTGGACTGTTTTACCAATTACATACATTTTTGCACAGATGTGGTGACCCCTGTAAGAACAGTACAGTGTTTACCAAATAACAAGCCTTGGATTCCGAGTAGCATTAGGAACGTGTTAAATCTGAAAAAAATACAGATTTAAGGCTGGAGATAAAGACAGGGTCAGGACTATCCAATGTGATCTGAAAAAAGAGCATGCGGCAGGCTTCGAGGAAGGCCTGGAGAAAGCTGGAGAGGAAACCTCAGAAGTATGGAAGGGCATAATAGCATTAGTGGCTACAAGGACAAGGGAAGTGTGATGCCTGGTGATACTGCTATGGCCGACAAGTTCAACTTTGTGCCCACCTACCATCTCTGCTTCTGCTGCTTCCTGTTCTGATTAGTGCTCTGATTATTTTGAAAAAGTTTGGCTGGTCTTGAGAAACAGCTCTAACTATGTAGCTCATACTGCAAAAAAATAAATAAAATATCACCATCTATCTATCACCACAACCACTCAAGTTATCACCAATGTTTACTAAGTTTCATATTATTAGCATTTGTAGCTGAAGACAAAACAGATCACACTGAGGGGGAACAAGTTGAAGCTGTAACTCTTGCTCTGAAGCAGCTAAAGTGAAGCACTATAAAACCCGTTGGCTGCACACAAACTGTTGGAGAGCAACGCACTTACTCGTGAGCTGAGCCAGACTTAAGCGCTCTGGGGCTGGGCAGAGGAGACACCGAGCAGAAATACTGATCTGTGTCTACCAGAAACACTACAACAGCAACTATCACAGTTACAACCAGGACAGAAGCGTTATTCTTGACAAAGTAGTCTCATGTATCCTACCTGCAAATTAAACCAAGATCTGAATCTGATCTAAATGAAAAGCACATTCACACTAAACAATAATAATAAGTAATAATAATCAGTAGCACATTGACACCAACCGTCCTGTCATGTCCAGGGTCACTGTCCCATTGACTGCCTGAAAATACTGTAGAAATCCATCTTTGTACGTATATTCTATATGTATATGTATACATATAGAATATACATCTACCTTGGCTGATCGCAATTTAGACTCTTCTTATCTTCTTAGTCTCTTCTTATCTTCTTACATCCACTGCTAGCATCATATTCAATTTCTACCTGACATAATTACTAGCTAACGCTAAATACATTTACCGCCATGTCCATTTAAAAGAAGCTTAGCCCCTGCCCCCGCCATCGTCACTGTAAAATACCTACACACACTGGGCCACTGTACGTGCTCTGTTATTGGCCAAAATCCAGGCATCTGGGTTCATTTAATTTATCCCTAATATTTCTGATACCAGATTCTGTACATTTATGTAAATGTACTTGTTGTGATTGACATATCTGTCAATCACAACAAGTACAAATCTGAACAGTGTTGTGCTGGGCGTTTCTTGGGCTAAAAAAAATTAGACAGAATGCATGTTATTCTGGGTGCACGTGGCAGAGTGGTTATCACTCCTGCCTCACAGCATAGCTGGTCTTTCTGTGAGGAGTCTGCATGTCCACTGCGTGTTACCGTACCGTACTCCAGCTTCCTCCCACCGTCCAAACACATGCATGTATAGGTTAATTGGCAGCTCTAAAGTGTCCCTAGTGAATGAAAGTGAGAGTCAATGGTTGTCTGTCAATGTCTGTCTCTATATGTTAGCCCTGCGACTAACTGGCCACTGTTCAGAGTGTACCCCGCCTCAGGCCCAAAGCTGCTGGGATAGACTTCAGTCACCCGTGACCCCTAACGGGACAAAGCGGTAGAAAATGAATGAATGAATGTATGTTATCCTCATTAAAAATATGAAAACCTATAAATGCTTGGATGGTTTTAGTGAAAACAGACACTGTTTTTTCATTTGTGTCATTTTGACAAAGATAAGATCACATTTGATGGTAATTTTAGGCAGAAATGTGAGAAATTCTAAAAAAGCCCCATTAGGGCTTCAGAGAAAAGGCTTCAGATACTTTTTCATGCCTCTGTGTATATATATATATATATATATATATATATATATATATATATATATATATATATATATATATATATATATTTATATATATACATAGGCATTATATACAGTATTTTTTGGTGTTGTGTGCTAGGAAACTGCCTGACTGATCATCATAGACAGTAATCGACTGGACAAATTGGTCAGGAAATGTGTGTCGGTGATGGGGAGGAGGG
Source organism: Neodontobutis hainanensis (assembly GCA_024349245.1). Classification (NCBI taxonomy): domain Eukaryota; kingdom Metazoa; phylum Chordata; class Actinopteri; order Gobiiformes; family Odontobutidae; genus Neodontobutis; species Neodontobutis hainanensis. The sequence continues at coordinate 218,687 of JALDNG010000262.1, forward strand.
TGGAATTGGTCGAAGCTTAGGTGGAGAGGAGCTGGAGGCCATCCTCAACAACAGCAGGCATCTCTACCATGACTCTGTGGGCTCAGAGGAGCAGCAACGGCCTCCTCTCCCATTTATCATTTACAGTAAACCAGCTGCTATTAAACAGTACAAATAAAATCTTGTTAATGTGCACTTTATTAGTATTAATAGTAACTTTTAACCTATTAATTTATTCATTCATTTTCTTCCGCTTTGTCCCATTAGGGGTTGTGGGTGACTGGAGCCTATGTTAGCAACTTTCGGCCTTAGGCAGGGTACACCTTGGAAAGTGGCCAGTTTGGTTGTAGTGAGATTTAGAGTGACAGACAACCTTTCACTCTCACATTCAGTCTCTAGAGACACTTTAGATTTACCAATTAAAAATTTAGTTTTCTCCAGCTATTCCGGTTCAGACAGTGAATTTCATAAAATAAATAAATAAATAACACAATACCATTCAGATATCATGCTATTGTTAAATTCATCAAATAATTTCTGTCACTTGACAGTACACTTGACAGTGTACAAGTCACTTGACTTGTACACTGTCTAAAAAATATGTTGTTCCTCAAGAAAAGGTTAAAGCAAAAGCATCAATTCTGATTGATAAAATCTCTTGAAATTAGAGACAATGACAAAGACAGATGCTTTTGCTTTAACCTTTTCAACTAGATGACCTGGATGACTGAGCACTTTTACAGACACATTGTTCCTCTGGATATCTCTGTGTTTTGCTGAAATGTCTTTGGGTTGAACAAGATTTTGCCCCATCATTTGGTAATACAAGGGGCGGGGCATCTGTCACCAACACCGGAAGAAGGTGTTGAGGTCACATTTGCACTGAAGAAACCAGTTCTATTGAGATATTTGATCTTGTGCAATGGTGACTTTCCCTTAACACAGTCACATAGTGGAGTATCTTTTAAACCAGGTACCCTTTGTCTTAAAAATAATGTTTAGTTACCTTGTTTTATGTCAAAACATTTATAAGATCCATATTTTGGGGCTTTAACAAGAAAGTCCTGTGTCTTATTTAATGTAGTCCTGCAAAAATTGAAAAAAACATTATGTTTGATAGTGATAACAAATTGACATGACACAATAAATGTTCAAGACTTGACTGAAGAAAGAGATTATTCCAGCATGTGCTGTAGCCAAAAATAATTCCCTTCTGGTATAAACATTCAAACTTAAAAATATACCATCGATATGATCCTGTCTCTGTTGTTATTGCGAACCTTTGTCGTGGGAGCACACTGTAATTATCCGTGCCACCATCAGTGATAATGAACACACTGTCCGCCTGATGTCTGTCAGAGACCTCAGATGCATTTGTGGCAGTGACACCTCTACACCATTTAAGGATGTTTACTCGGATGTCATCAAACCCATTTGCTGTGTCACCTTTACACACCACTTCACTTTGCAGAGGTTTATTAACATGGACATCTACTCACTGATTGTTAAAATACACTACACAAAGGCTCTTTAAGATCATTTCTGTACAGACATGTGCAATTTAATTCTATATCATAATAGGCCAGATCTAGTAGGAGCTCTGATAGCAGCTGGTAAAAATTGAGAAATAGTCAAACATGATGGTAGCGTGCAGCTGTTACATGTCCTCTGCATAGGCTGCCACAGCCGGGGTAATCTGTCACTACCAAAATGCCGCACTTGAGTACTACTTTGCCGAGCATTTCAACATCTACTTCCAGGTAACCGGTTAATTTGCTCCTATTGTTTCATTATCAAAACATAATATTTAACATACTATCCTGAGACCCGTAGGGCATGCCATCAAATCCTCCCCTGATCTGAGAACTCTGTACAGCACAAAATAAAGTTACTGACTGACTTGCCCCCCTTGCTCCCCCCTAATTGCATTATGTTGCATGATTTTAAAGAGAATGTTTAACAAATTAGTATCATCATAACAAATAGTAACCTCTTCCATTAGACAAACCAAAGCATGAGAAAACTCTTGTACGGATTCAGGTTCTAGAGGAGACATTCTCTTTTAGATCTACTAAGCTCTTAAAATAGCAAGAAGGTGCAATGGGTCTAAAGGCTCAACTTCGGCCTATATCATATTTCCTCCTTTGGTTCTCCCTAATTTTCAGCCTGCAGCTGCCAAAGGATTTTCCTTGTTGTCCATACCTTCTATATGGGAGGAGAGAAGACTTCAAAGTCAAATATAACATTCAGTTTCAGTTTCTAGTGGCACAAAACTCATAGTAGCCCATAGTTTCTCCGGTATGGGTCTGCTGACGTCTCTCATTTAAGCTCCAGGCTATACCTCTGTACGAACAGAGACTGTCAGACTGCATTTGTGTAACTGTCTCTTCACAACCCAAGGACAGAATGGGTTAAACATCTACTCCACAAACACATGACCCTGGACTCACCTGGGGTTTCTTAGACTGTTTTTGTACTCCACACAAAATAAATCTTTTTACAATGCTTTTCAAACATTGTTTACCTTTCATGCATAATCAGAGTCGTGGCAGACTTGCCAATAAAACAAGAGTTTTCTAATTATGAAAGTTTGATTGTAATTTCCTCAGTGACACTTTTTGTTTTTTCGCACTGTGCTTGAAGCAGCCCATTTCAGGCGCTCAACTTGCTCATAAGTTCCCTACTAGGACCTGATTTAGACATGATCACTGACTGAACTGAAGGATTCCTGAGTACAATCCAACCAGTGCACGTGCTTCATTTTGTTTTTTGTCTCAATGCTTCGGTGCAACAAATCAACCTTGCAAATGCAGACATTTTCCTTTTCAATAATACTTGTATAGTAGGCCTTGTTATGGCTGTTAACATAACACAGTAGTTTATTGACGTGAGACAAACTATTCTAAAATATAATAACTTAATCCACAAAAGTTAAAAGTATTTTTTTTCCATTCTCTATTCACAAGGAAGGCCTATGTGTACTTTGTAGCAACAGACCAATTTGAAATGAGAAAACTCCTCCAAACCTGCTGCCCAACCCAATCACTCTGAGTTCAGCGTTGAACCACAGTGTTTCCGTCCGTCACCATCATCTGGCTCATTGTCAATATTTATGCACGTTTTATTGATTTATTGTAAGCCATGTAGACCAACAAAAAATGAGAGGGTCTCTTATTTGAATTTTGTTTCTTTTACTTATTATTGCGATATGCTTAATTGGTGAACACAGTTTGCAGTTAACAACTAAAATGTGTGGGTGGGATATAACCTGCACTAGACAGAATTTAGCCCCTAGGCCTCTCCTGCAAAAAAGTATGTCGTTTCGCACATGTTCCCTGTGTGTCCCTGGATAATGGAGATGTGAACATCAGCTTGGCATGGAATAAAGGGACATTAACCACAAGGTAAAAATCACAGCAAAGTATTTTATGATGTCTATTTACCTGAAATGAGTTGTGTTAGTATCTCGGGGGTGTACAGATGCATTCAGCAGTTATTTCCATTAAAAATTCCCAAAGCTTAGTGGAAACATAAGACACACACATTAAAATGCACTGTTCTGATGCTACCTTTTTTTCCTAATTGCCATGTATGAGCCACTCAGATCTAACAGTATTCCAGCCAGGTACTTCTCAAGTCAGTTGTTGTCATGCAGGTGAACTGTCAGCAACTTCTACACCTTAGGCCTAAAGTATTTAAATGCTATAAGTTATTACACATATATATTGTGTTTTTGTGGTATATATTAAAAGTTCTTCAGACATGAAAGGGTACATGTTCTGAACAGTAAAGTACTGTTGTCCAATTATTGTTCCGGCCTTCAAAGGTAAAGATGAAGTCCAACAGAGCAATGAAAGTTTATGGAGGACCTTAACCATTTCAGCCATTTGATTTTGATTCATAGTTGCCTTGGTTTTCATGCTGTCCAGTGCGTGTGTCTATCTATAGATAGAATAGAAGCATAACTAGGTGGAAAAGTGCAATACAATCAATGCAAATGCCATTTCAACCAACTTCTCAACCTGGACTTCTGCTGAAATTATTTCATCTAATGGACTCATCATAATGCTGCAATACACCTACAAGATCTCTTTAAATCTGGAGTTAATTATAATCATTAACATGCAGCTAAATGAGCAGCTAAGTGCTAGCGTCACATGAAGCTACAGACCGGGCTTGTGTAAATGAGATACAGATACAGATACAGATAGCTTTATTGATCCCCAAAAGGCAATTCAGTTTCTACAGTACAGTACACCGTCTGGACATACACCCATTCACACAACTGACGCATGTATAACAAAGGTAACATGATAGGACCTGGGTCCTTGAACAATTTAAGAATAAAACTAAAAGGTAAAAAACATCAGCAGAAAAATAAAATCTCCAAAAATATTTCCTCAGCTCTTTATTTAACAGCATAATTGCTGAAGGAATAAATGATCTCCCATAATGGTTTGTTTTTCTGGGGGGCTGCATATAACGCCGACCTGATGGCATAAGAACAAATTCGTCCCCCAAAGTATGATTCTGGTTCAATAGACTTTTTGCTTTTTGAAGAACACGTTTCTCCCATAGAGAGTTTAGGTCGCACATTTAGCTTCCAATAATTTTGGAGCAGATTTTAACAATGTTATTTAGACAATTCCGGTCCTTCACTGAAATATTACCAAACCAACAAATGAAAGAAAAAGTAAGAAGGCTCTCGATATAAGACAAATACACCGTGCACAGTATAGATTTAGAAACCCCGAAGGAATTAATCCTGCGCAATAAATATACTCTCTGCTGAGCCCGTTTGACCACTGCTTCAGAGTTCCTTTCGAACTTCAGTTGAGAATCAAAAACTGTACCCAAATATTTATAATGGTTTACAATCTCCACATCCTCGCCATGGATCCTGCATACTGAAGTATTAGTATCTTTTTTTCTAAAATCGATAATGAGTTCCTTAGTTTTAAGAACATTGAGGTCCAGAAGGCTGTCCTCACACCACTTTACAAAATCAGGAAGTGCACGTCCGTGATCTGACTCTGTGCCATGGAGAAGGGAAAGCAGAGCAGTATCATCAGAAAATTTAACAAAAAAACTATCTATGAGGCACATGTAATAAAAAGTAAGCATCACCTCTGGGCAAAACTATTGCCAGTATGTCCTCTGTTTCCACTGAGAGCGAACCAGTCATTCATCTGAAGAAGGCAGCTCTGGTGAGTGCTTTGATTGACAGGTGGTAAAGCCGTTATATTGCACACTTATACAAGTACTACGATAGTAGCTAAAATGGTGTAAACTCAGTAAACATGACCTTTCATGTAAGATAAAACAAACCTGGAGAATAATAAACCATTCATAACATTTTCATTAGTAAATAATTAACTATAAATACATTTCACAGTAAAGGCTTTATAACTAATTTTACTATTACTTTTAAACTCACTCTTCAGATTAATAGTAGGCTAACCCTCCTTACATTGTCTTTCAGCTCAAACATCTCTTGTATCTCTTATAACATTGATATGCTTTTAATTTGTGTGTGGCTGAAGTATTGTCCAGCTCCAATATAATAATAATGAAATGAGGTCAGTGGTGATGGTGGCTGATGAGCACAGTTTTTTTGTGTGTAAAATGTAAAAGAGTTGATGATAAGCGTGAGCATTCATGTTGTTGCTGATTAGCTGTTTTGTACTGTTATGCAGAGCACTATTTCAATTAGTTTCACACACAATGTGTCTCCCACTGAGCCCTCTTACAGTGTGTATGTGAGTGTGTGAAGGCCTGTGTCGGATGTCCACGGTTCGTCCATGGGTGGATTTCCTGGGAGGGACTTCTCAAGTGATGTCCCCTTCATTGTAAAATACAGTATGTGACACTATTTGTGACAATATGTAGTTGTATAAGACTACACTATAAACAAATGCTTTCTAATGAGCCTTAAAATAATGTAGCTCTCTAGAATCTTATTTAATCATATTTTTATGCAAAGGATTAGGAAAAAGGAGGAAAAGAACCAAGCAAATTAGAGGCAGACAAAAGGAGAAGAGTTTCAGGTGAGAGGGTTGACTTCTTGTGAGTGTTTTATGGGAGCATTCAGCCGAGATTAAAGTGGATTATTATAAAGAAGTGAAGTAACAGTGAGAAGCAGCAAACCCTAAAAATAATAAAATATCTGCATTAGAGGAAATAAAAAGCTACGGACAAAACGGGAGGCTTTGAAACAACAGAGGTTCATTACAAGGACTTCTCCCCTCTATCACTAATGTTTCATTAGACAATATTTCTGTTGGTTTAGGATTGAATGAATGATGAGTTGAGTGAAAGCAGGCTGACAGATGTGTAGAATATAAAAAGTAAAAACTGATTATGTAGAGTATAAAATCGATGAAAGGTGTGATGGTGGGAAGAAGACATTATTAAAACAGCCCTGCGTTACATTTTGCTTGAATGACCTTTGAACCAACACAGCTGTGGAGTGAATCTGGCAAATGAATGCAACTACCTGAATCCAAGCTGGAACAGATGTATGCTGTATATAAAATAAAAGGCTCACTAGGCTAATTGAGTATGTCCAAAATTATAATCCAATTATTTAAAAAATCCTATTGAAATCTTGATTATATTATTATTATTATTTTTACATGCATTTAAGCCCTTTAAATGTTAAATGTCAAGAATGTATCACAACGTTTAGGTGCAAACAAGCATCTGCGGCAGTGAAAAATGGTGAAAAATCATGACTATATTTAAATAAAAAAAATAATAGTATTAAAAGTAAATATTGACATGTTTATTTACCAGAAGAACAACATTTCAGTCATTAAATACAATAAATAATAAGAGGAGGGGCTGATAATTGTGTTTCCCTGTGGCTTGTAATGGCACAGCACACTGTGGCCTAAAACACTGCTTAATGTGGAGGCATTATCACCGCACGATCATTACATGTCATTTTGTTGGCATCCATGTGCTGCACCTCATGAAAAATATTCACGGTTCCTGATCATTTTACCCTGTAGCCTACCCTTTCTTTCTCATTTTGCTGCGAATAGATTGTTTCTAATGATATGAGCTCATATGCAGATGGCTGTCCACTAGTCAGAGTCAGAAGAAGGGAGTCTTTTCTAGAGCTGTGTCTGAATCCACTCCCTAGTCCCTAACCCCTCAATCACTAGAAAGGTCAGCACTAGAGGACTATATATTGCACTCGACTAGTAAATGGTATAATTAGTCAAGTGACTATGGCGTACATGTTAAAAAAACTGTGCTAATAATAGACTTCTGTAAAAAAAAATCACTAGACTTTAGTGATATAAGTCTTAATATAAATATGTTTAAGTGTTTTATTCACGTGTTCTATTAATGACCAAAACTGCCTGGATTATTGCAGCTCTTTCATACCTCAAGAGGGAATCTCTCACATGTCAGTCTGTATGATTTAAGTTCAGCTAACGTCAGTTAACGGTTTATTAATTACAATTTTTGATGGATAACATTTCCACAAAAAGTCAAACTTGTTTCTAACTTGTTTCTTTAAAAAACATTGTGTTCAGTTTAAAGATGTTCTCCTCCAACAATTCGCAAAGCATTATGGTCTATTTGACCGTCCAGTGATCACTGTGGCTCACTACTACTAATGCATTGTGGGAAACTACATTTTAGTCACAAGACATTTGGACACCACTAAAAAAACCGTAATCACGATATATATATATCGATATATATATATCGATATATATATCGATATATATATATATATATATATATATATATATATATATATATATATATATATATATATATATATATATATATATATATATATATATATATATATATATATATATATATATACACATATATAGTCACGTAAAAGTCAAGTAAAATACAAGAAAGGGTTTCAATTCTTGTTGGTTAAATAACGTGCAAACAGTGTTGAATAGAGCTCCAGAAGACCCGTGGCTCAGTGTGTTCTAGCCTCCATTCTGACAGGAAGCAAGCAAGACATAAATAGCACCAACCCTAAATTCTTTGTTTTCTTCTGCTCAAATGGGACACAGACAGAGGGGATACTTTCCTCAAATCTACTGGAATTGTTATGTAATAGGGCTCAATGTTTTTGTACAGACTGATTTTAAAACTATAGGTTTCCTGCCAACAACCAGGGTCCAGGATTGTACAGTCTTTAAAAACTTGTTTTTAATTAGCCTACATGCATTTTATCATGAGCATATAAATGCGAGCAGTGTCTAATTTGTAAAGCTGGAAGTGGGGGAACAGAGGATATTAAGGATATTAACCTTAACTTAAAGTGTAACTTTTGAGTTGCATCTAAACTCTGAATGTAGATGTATTTATGGTTGAAGCTAAAATCAGAGTTAGTATTTAGGAGAGCACTGACATGTTCAACATTTGCAACGTTTGACTCAATTATAACCAACCCACACTTTTACATATTCCTTAAGAATTTTCCGACTGCTTGCACTCATATTTACTGTGGACTGTAGAGAGCAGAGGAGTGGGTGGCTCCAGTCAGCTACGACAGCAAGAAGTCTTTTTGGTTTGTGGCTATAAAGGAGGAGGCAGGAATTCAGGTGAGTAATTCAACAGGACAAGGCAATAGAAATCAACAAGGAAAAAGGCTTTTAAAGTAAAATAAAAGTGAAAAATGCAGAGTAAATGTGAAAACAATGCAAAAAACTGTTTGGTTACATGACAAAGAGAGGAGGAGAAAGTGTTTGCGTCAGGCTGTTGCTCAGACTTGCTGAGTTCCAATCTGTCTCTGAGGCCAGAGGCGTGTGTTAGTCGTGACCTAAGATATTCAAACACACATTCATGAAGACCTCCTGCAAAGTGACTTATAGTTCTCATGTAAATTAGAGATGTGGTCTATATAATAACGATACAGTTGTTTAAAACTACAGTGTAGTTTATCAGTGCAGTTTTGTCCTACATAGATGCAACAAACCTAGACATTAGCCCCAACCTAAAAGTCAGACACTTTGTTGAATTACACACCACCACTCGCAGTGAACTACGTTTACCTGCAGGTAAAGAAATTAACATTATTGCCTTAGTCCGATTACAATCTGAGTTTTTAAACTGCTGTATACACCTTACTCCGACTGAAGGGGGCAGTCATTAGAATTTCTCTAAATTGGACTAACACACCTGGATAATGGTGGGATTACTGCTGCATCTCAGCCAGCATTTCCACATGTACCCCATTTTGGCTCAAATATGGGTCCCAAGTGGGTTTGTCTGCAGGTTCCACGGTGGCCAAACCTATGTTAGCCCCCTCTGTAAACTCGTTCTTGTAGTTTATCCATAAATGAGCCGTGAACATGTGTACAACATAAGATGCTGTCTGTAAATATCATCATTGTCCGTCAGGTCCTCTGTGATGATATGCCCAAGATTTGACATTTGACAAGCAATTTCATATGTTTATTCTTATTAAAGTTTCTGCATCTGCTATGTGACAGTTTCCCTCAGCAGGTAAGTATTACTAATAATTTATCTGTGCGCACATCCCCTCTGTCTGTGTCCCATTTGTGCGCATTTATTAACTCAAGTATATTCTTATGAATTTCTTTCAATTGTACTACATAAAACATCCAATTTTCTTTTACTTGAGTAACATTTTTAAAGAAAGAAAATGCACCTTACGGCACAAATTTTACAAATTGAGTGCTTGGTTCGGCTATAAAGTGGCAAAAACAACCCCAAAGCTTTCATCAGATACTGACCACATACTTACACTGAAAGCACATTTCATAAAAGGCCACAATAAGATCAAAACAAACTTCTGATCAATTTAAATGATCAGTCAGTAATTATAATATGATGTATTGGTGACAATATACATTTATCTTAATTTTTGGTAATAAAAGTGCACAAGAGTAAATCTTTCTGCATGTCATAAACAGCAGTGTTTCATAAGGTTTTAAAATAAACATCACATGATCACTCCATCAGCTCTGATGTGCACAGTGAATAGCTTTATTTATAACATGCTGCTGCTTTGATGGTCAGACATTATAGAAACAAATTAAACCAGATTAAGTCACTTCAAAATTGCAGGTCTTGTTTTTGTTCAAATTGGACCTGTTTTAAAATTGGGTCTGTAAAGTTTCTTTGATCCATTTGCTCTAACATTTAAATGGTTGGTCGTACACTGAACTAGGAAGTTTACTGCAAATATAACACTCCTCTTTGTCATATTTGACCAAAGGGGATTTGTCAATAGGACGACCACTATTGACAAATAGTGGTTGATTTTTTTAATAGAAATCAATATGTTTGATTTCTATAAAACTCAAACATATTGTTAATAGTACATCTGACAAAAAAGACCATGACTAAACAAAAAAAAATCTTTCTTTATTTTTATGACACTGTGGACAAAAGTTTTTTATAGCTGTTTAAAATGCTGGTGTTAAAGTGACTTCTCCATAGTTTTTTTTTGTTAGCTCACACCACACAGAGACAGGGATGACACTGATTTGGACTTCCACTGGGCTGCACATTTGGCCTGCAGCTCCTGTGTCTAAGAAGAAAACATCTCTGTTTGATTTATTACTGAAAGCCTGCTTTTTTGCTCATGACTTCTATTTTATTCCATAGTTTAAATAATATTATTGCGTTTGATTTAAACCTCACCAGTATCTCCTGCTGCTCCTCTGCCCTCGGGCTGATTGGATATCAAATTCTAGCATATCCTAGGTGTTTTTGTCTGGGCCTCCTCCTAGTGGCACACGCCTGGAACACCTTCCCAGTGAGGCATCTGGAACAGAGGCCTGAGCCACCTCAGCTGGCTCCTCTCGATGTGGAAGAGCAGTGCGTCTACTCTGAACTACTCACCCTTTCCCTAAGGGACCCACAGTTCATGACCATAGGTGAGAGTAGGAACAGAGATTGAACAATAAAGCAAATCACAACAGACAGGTACATTGACCCTATTTTTACAGACGTTGCACCAATCTGCCTGTCAAGCTCCTGTTCCCTCCTTCCCTCACTCACAAATAAGATACTTGAAAACCTGCATTTAAGGCAGGAACTCATTGTTCCTCCAGAAACCAAGATTTGACCATCAGTAAAATTATCCTCTCCAGTACCCTAGGCTTTCCCGGGGAGGTTAAGTAGTGTGATACCGCTGTAGTTGGAACACACCCTCTGGTCGGCCAGAGGTACGGTTAAATGTTTTTTGGTCTAGTTTTGTTGCTTGTGTTTGCTGTGTTTAAGTAACATCTGAAGGAGGGCTGTCATATTTACCACTGCAAAATCTAATTTTGGATTTAAATTATAAATGAATTGCAGCCATTTAAAATTAATGGATTGCATGTGCTCAAATTGCAAATTGTTTTGCGATTGCGATTATTTGCACAGTCCTAATCCAACCTCCCCCGGGATCTGGTCGAAACTCTGCTGGAGGTGGGAGTTGAAGATCTCTCTGACAGGGGACTCTGCCAAACATTTCCAACAGACCCTCACAGTGCGTTTGGGTCTCTCAAGTCTGTCCAGCTTTGGATCCAGCTCACCACCAGGTGGTGATAAGTTGACCGCTCCCCCCTCTCTTCACCCAAGTGTCCAAGACATACGGTCGATCCTGGTGCCACATGCATGAATGGACACCTTTATGCTTGAACATGGTGTTTGTGTTATGAACACCACTCCAGTTCTGATCAGGGGGGCCGTTCCTCCCAATCAAACCCCACCAGGTGTCACTGTCACTGCCCACGTGGGCATTGAAGTCCCCCAGTAGAACGACAGAGTCCCCAGTCGGTGCACTTTTCAGCACCCCTCTGCACTGCTGTTTGCCCCATTGGTACACAGGACAGTGAGAGACATGTCCCCGACCCAAAGGTGCAGAGAAGTGATCCTCTCGTTCACCATGGTGGCTGAGCTGGGGGGCTATGTCTCTAAAGCCAGTATTTGTGTCAAGAGACTTTGACTACTGTCCGATCCACTATGCACGGCCAATTACGTTTCCTCCAGTAGGTGGTGGAATCACCTTTAAATTTAAAGTCTCATAGTTGTGTTGATTTTTCTCCTTTGCTTCCAGACATTTTGCTGAGTCACTGTAATGTTTTTCAGAAAAGAAACATGATGAGGTTTAGGACACACTGTTTATTTTCTTTGTCTCATGTTAGATTTATACAATTGTAACATCAGACCTTAGCATGTGTAATATGAGTTACTCTTTTGTAATCTTCAGCTGATTCAGAACTGACAGCTGTTTATTACTCCTATTTTTACCCACACGCCAATTCGACAGACTGATCAGACAAGTTATTAACCCTTTTGTACAATAGACAATGGTGTAATTAGCTAGTTTTGACTTGTTTGTATCTGTAATGAGATCATAACCAAATGTTTAGCTGTTGCTCTGCTGAGTACCACATGTCAGCGAGAAATATAGGCTCTAATGGTTTACTGTTTATGTAGCCTACAGAGCATTGAATAAACAATGAAGTGTAAATAAAACTGTCCATTGTATCATCTTTAAATAAAGGTTACTGTGGGTCAGTGCTTTATAAATGAAAGTGCAGTATTGAAAATGTCTGATGAAGTGGAAAAAGAGGGTGGACAGGCTGGAATCAAGACCTGGCACTCTTTTCAAGCACACTAGTCTTTATTTCCGCCGTTTTTTTGCTCTGGTTTTTAATTGAGAGCTTCCTGGAGTGATGGAACACACAAAGACACTCTATTATGTTCATTTAAGAGCCGGCTTCTTGGTTCTTCATCACAATAAGTGCGTCTTCAAAAATGTGGGCTTTATGAAAGAAGTATCACTTCTCAAGAGTACTCTTCTAATAAAAAGACTACAGTATGGGTTATTTTACAAACAAACAAGATTTACTAAGATCTCAAGCAGTGAATGCTGAACTGCATTTCAGAATCTTTGCTAGCCATTTGTGTTGCCAATGATAAAAAAAACAACTGCGTAAAGAGGGAACAAAGTTTGCGCAGACAGTGGCATGTAAATGAGGGTTTGAGTGTACCAGGGGTGAGTGGAGGGAAATTTATTAATTTTTTTGCAAGTTGCTGAAACAAAAATAAAAAGTCTGTGTTTTCCAGTATGAAAAAAATGTAACTCAGGAGAATAGACCATATTGTTGCTAATTACACTATTAATTAGACATTTCTTTGTTGTGGGTTTGCAATGAAAAATGTGTACATGCTGCTTTCCAGTGGGAAATACAGCTTCTTAGCAGTTAGTGAGACTTTTAAAAGTATTAGATTATAAAGACTACAGAATATGACTGCCTTTGTCATAGTCCAGTTGGATAAACAGTGCACCAATGGGTTGATAAATAGATCAGATATTATCTGTTCCATTACAGACGGGACAGTTTAGTGCTGTAAGCACACTGGAGCCTGTTTGGGCACTCCAGGTCTATGGAAACAGGATGAGTGAAGCTAGTGTTTGCCACATGGACACCATAATTGATGACTATTCATTCCCCAGTATAAGGATTGTTGGACTTTTGATAAGTGTGTTAAAAGGTTAAAACAAAGGCATCTGGATGTATGTTTCAAGGTGAAGACGTTTCATTTCTCATTCAAGGACCTTTTTTAATTCTGAGTTCAACTGGTATGAAAGCTGAGCTTATATCTCTCAGAGGGAGGAGTTTGACCTGAAACTAACTGTGATTGGCCCAGGCTGTTCTGGTTTCTTGTGGAATGGGCAGTGTGTCCTGATGGGGGAGACAGAAAAACAACTGAGAATCTGACCCTTATTGAAGACTTTTCCCAGTCCTTATTGTAGCAGCATCTTTTTTTATCTGTATTTTTTCTGTTTCGTTCAACATAAGAGAAATTCTGTTGTTCATAGCTTTGCATCGTGGGCGGAGCTGTTGTCAGCAGAAACGCTGGAGCTGTCAATCAAACTGCACAATCCATTTGTATACTGCTGATTGATTGGCAGCCCTCAGTGACAGCCTTTGCTCGTTACTACTGGACCCAAAGAAAAGTTGGATCTTTCGCCAAATTATATGCAGTTAATCAAAATGGGGGACAGAGACTCAATTTGTGGGACATGGGATTTATGTTGAAAATGTTGTGCAGTCCTGCACAAAACGGACATCTGGTCACCCTTTCTGTTAGAAACACAAAGCTCAGCTGCTCACTTTGAGAAAATTGGACCCTTATTCACTTGAATAGACTTAGGCCCAATCTCAGTTCTCCGACTTATCCTTAACCCTCCAAAAGAAGGGGCAAGGGGTAGCTAGTTAGATTTGGCTGCGTGTTTCCGGAATCTTGTCATTTTGGTCAAGACCCACAGCTCATGACCATAGGTGAATAGGAATGTAGATCAACCTGTAAATCGGGGGTTCCGCCTTGCAGCTCAGCTCCTTCATCACTACGACAGACCGATACACCGATCACTGCAGAAGCTGCACCAATCCATCTGTCAATCTTCAGTTCCATCCTTCCCTCACTCATGAACAAGACCCCAATATACTTGAACTCCTCCACCTGAGGCAGGAGCTCTCCACCAACATAAAGGGGACAAACCCCGGACTCGATACTCCCGGTAGCACACCCCACAAGATGCCGCGAGGAACACAGTCAAATGCGTTCTCCAAATCCGCAAAGCAGGGTAAAGCAATTTTATTTATATAGCACAATTCATACACTGGGTATCTCCAGGTGCTTTACAGAAATAAAAGACAATTTACAAGCAATAAAATAAATAAAAATAAATCAATTAAAACAAAAGTAAAAAAGAAGAGTGCAGATAAAATACTTTTAGTTGTCATATGCACAGTTAAACAGAATTGTTTTTAGCCACGCTTTACCCGAGTGTCCTCCAGCCTAGGCTGTCCTGGTGCCTTGTGCATTAACGGACAGTCTTATGCTTGAACATGGTGTTTATTATGGACAAACTGTGACTAGCACAGAAGTCCAATAACAAAACACCGCTTGGGTTCAGATCTAGTCATTTTTTATTTTATGTATACTGTTTAAACACAGACAGTTCTTACATCTTTGAATATTCTCTTCTTTCTGTTCGCTCTTCATTATCTAGGTGATCTGACAGCGTGTATGTCATGCCTTTCTGTGCTGTTGCTCGTGGATGCCTGTGTGGGTGTAGGCTTCCTGCTGCAGGGTAAAAGGAATCTGGAGTGCTTTTACTTAAGTCTTTCATGCAGCACGCTTCTCATTTTTCCATTAACCATTGCACAAGGTTTTGACTATGACTTGCATTCAGCAAAGCGTGTATATTTAACAGTGGGTATGTAATTTTTGCCCTCACAAGAGTCTCCCATCAGAGCATGAAAAAAATGAGCCACCCATAAATTAACATGTGCATATGAGTCCATGTGTAAGTCCATTAATGTAAAAAATGCACTGATGAACATATAGGGAATACATAACTGCTCAACAGCAGTGATGTTGAATAGAAGTGTAATACACCTGACATTCGCCAAATCAGGGCTCTAGACAGCAACCAATTTGTATGTGCAACCTAATTTCTCAATGAGCTGTGGGTCATGACCGAAAGGACAATTGGCTAAAATGAGTTTCCTCCGCATGGTGGCTGGGCGCTCCCTTAGCGATAGAGTGAGGAGCTCAGTCACTTGGGAAGAGCTAAGAGTAGAGCCTCTGCTCCTCCACATCGAGAGGAGTCAGCTGAAGTTGCTTGGGCATCTCTTTTGGATATCTCCTGGACCCCCTCCCCAGGAGAAGGCCTCAGGGAAGACCTAAGACACACTGGAGAAACTTTGTCTTTTAGCTGCCCTGGAAACACCTCGGTATTCTTCCGGAAGAGCTGGAATATGTGTCTGGGGATTAGGAGTTCTTGGTGTCTCTGCTTAGACTGCTCCCCCCACGACCACAGATAAGCGGAAGAAGACGGTTGAATAGATAGATGGATGGTTGGAAAACCTAAACTATTCAAAAGTTTGGAAGATAGAACATGTCTCCTGCAATAGTAGGGGGATTTTAGCTCGTTTGTACAAATAAAACTCTGTTAGTGTATTAGCCTATTTCTGCTCTCTCTGTTTGAGCTGTAAACTGTGTCACTCACAAAATCTCTTGTAATGAGTCCGTGTCCTGGAGAAAGGAACGCAGGGATGCTTTAAAAAGTCATGCTGTCTTGCCAAGAAAACACAGCAGTACTGGGGCCAAGCCGTGAGCCGGGTTTGTGTCTCTCAGAGGAACAGAGTAAATGCATCAGACTCAAAGGAAAACTGATAAAGTGAACATCAGATTCAACTCTTTTTTTTTTTTTTACTTTATTTTAACAAAACAACAACAAAAGCACATAAACATTGTCCTGAGAGTGGGCTTCATACATTATTTACAATCAGAACATAAACCTATTAAGGCATAGATTGTGTCCTGTTTCAGAAAGTCAATAGCTGGACCCCATTTTCTTTCAAAAGAGGTGACTTTTGTTTGCAGTTGTGATGTCAACCGTTCCATTAAGTAAACTTGTTTTAACTATTGTGCCCATTGCTTAACAGTAAGTGGCTCAGGCTTTAGCCAACAGATTGTTATTATTTTCCTAGCCATCATTAAAAAAGAGACGGAGAAGAAATGCTTGATCTTGTGAAAGGTTGTGTGGAAAAATGTCCAAAAAAGAGTTTGGGAGTCAAAAGATATGTTCACTCGCAGTAGATTGTCCACAACTCCCTTAATGTCCCCCCAGAAGCAATGTATGATGGGGCATTTGTCACTCATGCTATTCTTGGTGAGGAAAGATTTCAAAAAAGTCCTGAAAAATCAGATTTTCATTTTCCAATCAAATTCCCTCCAAATATGACTGCCCACACCCTTATGACAACCAGAACAAATATTAACCCAAACATCATCATCCAAGGTAACAATCATTTTCATTTCCTATTGTTGTTGTATTTGTTGTGTATTATCTGATTGATTGTCAATCAACAATTTTTTGTACAACAAGGAGGACAATTGTTTTTTCATTACACCCTCATTTTCAATCAAATTAATAAAATGTTTCTCTATATTTGTAGGCATATTTCTTATCAGTTCCCAATCGTTTTGTTTTGTGACATAGCTCCTTATTTGAAAATATTTATATAGATCACTTGAGGGTAACTTAAATTTCGCTCTTAGATGGGCAAAGGTTTTGAATACATTCCCATCAAACAATTGATTCACTGTGAGGAGACCTCTCTCAGCTCATCCCCGGAAGCCACTACTGTTTGACAAGGATTGGAGAAACTCTATATTTCTATCAATGGTCATAGCGCAAGATAAAGCAGTCTTTCCCTTCAACAGCTTTTGGACCTTATTCCAAATCTTTAAAGTGTGTTTAACCCATAAATTAATTTTTTTTTATTTTTTTCTGAGACTACAGATTGAGAAATGGGAGCTGAGAGAGAGAGATTCCCGGCACCAAATATTCCTCCATAGATACCCACTGTGACTTGGGCAGCCCAATAATACAACTTGAAGTTTGGTAGATTTAAGCCCCCATTTTCCTTAGACAACATTAAAATTTCTAAGCACACTATTGGGCTTTTGTTCTGCCATATAAATTTTGACAATAGTTTCTCTAGAGATTTAAAAATAGATTGTGGTATAACAACAGGTAGGTTTTGGAATAGAATAGAATAGATAACAATCTTGGAAGAATATTCATTCTTATACATTTAATTCTACCCAAAAGTGAAAGCGGTAGTACATCCCATCTGTTTAAATCAGATCTGATTTCCTTTAACAATTTATCATAATTAGATGAAAACAACTGCTTAGTCCTGGGGGAAAGAATTACTCCAAGATATCTAAAACCCTGCTTGGAGAGTCTAAATGAAACAAGATTATCCAGCTGCAATGGCCAAGTCCCTACAATCATTAAGGTTTCGGATCTGTTTGTATTAATTTTATAACCTGATACCATACTGTATTCCTTAGGACATTAAAGCAAAGCTGAAACAGAAGTAATAGGGTTTTCCAAAAATCATAAAACATTATCAGCGAAAAGTGACAATTTATGTTAAACATTGGATTCATCTCTTATTCCCTGTATAAGAGGGTTGGATCTAATCAGTTCAGCTAACGGTTCTATACTCAGAGCAAATAGAGAGGGTGAAAGTACCTCACCCTGCCTAGTAACGCGTCCCAGTTGGAAACATTTTGAGCAGTGCCCAGTGACCCTTACTCGTGACTTTGGATTCTTATGGAAAGTTTGGACCCACCCTATAAACGTCTCATTAAAGCCCATGTGCCTCAATGCCTGTTGGAGAAAAGCCCAATCCACCCGATCAAAGGCCTTCTCAGCATCCAAGCTGAGAAGCATGGATGGGGTATTCCTTTTCTGAGCCACTATTTGGAGATTTAAAGCTCTTTGAACATTGTCGGTCCCCTGTCTACTGGCGATAAAGCCAGTCTGATCGGGTTTCACAAGTCTTCTCATATATTTTTGCATTCTGTTTGCAGTGATGGCAGTCAGTATCTTTTAAATCCACGCAGAGGAGACTGATGGGGCGATAAGACGAGCACAAAGTAGGATCCTTACCATCTTTATAAATGACACTAATAATCGCTTCAGACCATGACTGAGGAGGATCACCCTCTGAAAGTGCAACATTTTATAGTATTTACCTGGGAGGCCATCCACTCCTGGAGATTTATTATTTTTAAGTTTTATAATACTGTTTTTTATGTGCTCTTTTGTAATTGGGCGTCTCAATAGATCAGCTTCCTCCTCAGTCAATTAAAACATGCTGAGTTAAAAAAAATTATCTGTTTTTTTTCCCTTATTTTGACAACTCTCTTCCTTGTACAGATCTTGGTAATAGGTGGCAAACGCCTTTGCCACATCCTTGGGTTGTGATAGCATTTCCCCAGAATTTGGACACCAAATTCATAATACTTTTGATTTGTAAATCAAAGCTGCCCCTCTGCTTTATAGGTTAATAAATCATTACTTTTTTTACTAATTGTTCTGCAAGCCTCTCCCGCTTTAATCTTGATGAAATTGCAATAATGTTTCCTCTCAGGACACATTTGGCTCCCTCCCATTACACTGATTGACTTACGGTCTCATTGTCATTTAATTGAATATACTCTAATAACCCTTTCCTAATTTGTTGTTGAATCGCTTCGTTATTTAGAATAGATACATTTGCTCTACAGTATTTAAAATGATTATTTGGACTCAACTTTAACGTCAAAGAGACTGGAGCATGAACTGAGATGGTAATTGCTTCAATATTGGGTCACTCTATAAGAATATACACCCGTCATCAAAAACATATCTAATTTAGAGTGACTACTATGTACATTTGAAAAAAAAGTGAAATCTTTTTCCTTGGGATGCAGGCGACGCCAAACATCTATCAATCCCAACTCGTCTATCAGTGCACAGAGAGTTCAAGATTTTCTAGTCCTTGGACCAAGGTCAGCAGGGAGTCTAACCAAAGATGCTCTCAAAACACAGCTAAAGTCCCCCCCTATAAGAACAGTCCCTTCAGCTTTGTCTGCTATCAAGAGTTCAATATTTTTAAAGAAAGTTGGACAATCCTCATTTGGGGCATATAAATTCAGTAATATACAAATTAGTTATCCTTGTTGAAGAAGGCTTTGATTTTGGCGTTGGTAAGTGTCGCTGGTCCTCCAATGGGTCTCCTTCCCGATGTATTCCACTCGTTTTGGCAGAGCTCCATCTCCAGTCGCTTTCTGTCATCCACTCGGGCGTGCATCCCCAACTTCTCAAATGCCAATGTCGGGTAGGTCTTCACGCCATCCTCCATAAAGACTCTCAGCTGTGCCGGGAAAACACACTTTGCCCTAGTGTTCTTCATCTTTAGCTGCTTAACTGTATCACGCACAAGTGCCCTTTTCTTCTGCAGCTCGGGAGAGAAGTCATGATCAAAGTAGATCTGTTTTCCTTCGTTCCAAAACTTTTTTCTGCTCCCAGGCTTGTCTCAGTATGATTTCTTTCACTGAAAAGTCTAGAAACCTAACAACCAGCGAAACAGGTGCAGCTTCAGCGTTTTTGGGCTTAGCAGTAAGTGCCCTGTGTGCCCTTTCAATGACGATGGTTCAGGGGGAAGCTGTAGAACTAAATTAAGCAAATCATGTACAAACCGCTTAACATCTCTTCCCTCGCACCCTTCAGCCACTTTTTTAATTCTCAGATTGTTTCGCATTAAACAATTTTGTATCTCTTCACATCGTGCATTCAAATCCATCTCTCAATGCAGTAAGTAGCAAAGGGCCCGTTCATGACGCCTGGCCACGTCTTAATTAGCACTGACACGGTCCTCCGCCTCCATGGTTCTCTTTTGTAGTTCAATAAGCTCTCCTTTCAGTTCCTAGAAACGACGTTTATTAAAGATAGCTGAGTCTGAGTGTGTCCATTTTGGCTGTCTTTCCTTAGCTTCTCGAGCTCTGCCAGAATTTTTGACTCGGAATGCGCAGTCTGTGCTTGCATCAGAGTTAGGTGCTTCAAGTTTTTCCTTAACTGAGTCCTGTCCTGTTTAGATTGTCCTCTACCTCTAGTTGTCGCCATGTTGAATTTGTTAATATTAGTATTATACTGGTTTTATTAGGAAATTATTAAACTTTTGGACGGAGCGATTCCCTCAAGCTGCTGTCAGCATGGCGTCACCCGGAAGACCTCCAGATTCAACTCTTGATGTCATATTTATGATCATCCATTAAATAGGTTATTTTTATTTAATTATTGTTAGGGGGGTGAAGAGACTCAGCCTTGCCTCTCTTACCTTCTGTGTTGTCTATAAACCATAGCAACTGCACTTAAGTTCAGAACAAACATTCTAGCTGTGTCTTTACTGCTTCCTTTTCATCACTTATTTGTTTTCAGCACTAACAGATGTTTAGTTAAACAATAAGAGCAATATTTCTAGCACTAAAGATGAAAAATGAACCTGCACAAAAGCACAACATAGCATTTACTCAAAAAAAAAAAAAACAAAAAAAAAAAAACACTCATATTTGAATCTACATTCTTTTGTTGATTAGACAGAAATAGAAAAGGAACTGGGTTGTGTCAATGGATTATGGTGTTACAAATTATTATATCTTCAAATATCAGCTTTTAGCATGTCTCATTTTAGTATTTTTGTTTAATCTAAATTAAAATCAGTATCAGCATTTTCTTGTCACAAAGTGAACTGAGGCACAGACAAACCAAAACAGACATTTGTACTAATACGTTTACATACTCTGGCAGAATTTGTGATTCATTTTTTTTTGAGAATATTGAGATAACACAAAAACCTTTCCTTCACTCATAGTTAGTGGTTGGGTGAAGCCATTTGTTGTTAAACAACTGTGTTTACACTTTTTAAATCATAATGACAACAGAAACTACCCAAATGACCCTGATCAATGACCCTGGTGATTTTGGCTTGATAACATGCACGCAAGTGACACCTGTGATCTGTTTGCTTGTAATCAGTGTGTGTGTATAAAAGGTCAGTGAGATTCTGGGCTCCTGACAGATCCTTGCATCTTTCATAGAGTGCTGCACTGACGTTTCTGTATTCTGATTCATGGGAAATCAAAGGATCTGTAGAAAAAGGTAATTGAACTGTGTAAAACACGAGAGGGATATAAAAGCAATGCAAAATGAGGGATTCTGTTGAAACCAAACCAAAGTCAGGTAGCCCAACAAAGATTTTATTCACAACTGCCAGGAAAAGTTGTTCGAGATGCAAAGAAAAACCCTCAAATAACTTTATTGAAATACAGGACTCTTTGGAAAAATGTGGTGTGGCTGTTTCAAGATGCACAATAAGGAGACACTTGAAGAAAATGGTCTGCTTGGTCGAGAAAGCCATTAATACGCAAATGCCAAAAAGCATCCCTCTTACAATGTGTGCCAAACAGCACAGAGACAATTCTCAAAACGTCTGAACAAAGTCATTTGGAGTTATGAGACCAAAATTGTACTCTTTGGCCACAACCACAAATGTTACATTTGGAGAGGAGTCAACAAGGCCTATGATGAAAGGTACACCATTCCTGCTGTGAAACATGGAGGTGGATCAATGATGTTTTAGGGATGTGTGAGCTACAAAGAAACAGGAAACTTGGTCAAAATTGATGACAAGATTAATGCCGCATGTCATCAGAAAACACTGGAGAAAAATTTGCACTCATCAGCCCGGAAGCTGTGCATGGGACGTACTTGGATGTTCTAACATGAAAACAATCCAAAGCACAACGCCAGGTCAACCTGTCATTGGCTACAGCAGCATAAAGTGAAGGTTCTGGACTGGTCATCTCAATTTTCTGACCTCTGAAGGCTTTTTGCCAAGAAGAATGGACAGCTTTACCATCTGAGAAAAAAAAGAGTCTCATCCACAACTACCACAAAAGACTTCAAACTGTCATTGATGTTAAAGGTGGCAATACACAGTATTAGAAAACTGGGTATGTATCAGGGTCATTAAGGTACTTTCTATTGTCATTATGATTTAAATAGAGTAAACACAATTGCTTGACAATTAATGGTTTCACCCAACTATGAGTGAAAGAAAAGTTTTTGTGTTATCATTAATATTCTCTGAAAAATGGTCCAAAAAAAAAAATCACAAATTCTGAAAGGTTATGTGAACGAATTATTATGTATTTGAATGAAATGAAAATGAAAAACATGTAATTTTTAATAAAGAGAGAAAGAAAAGACACTTTGTTCTCAATTAATTTATTTCATTTATTTATAATACATTAACAACACCATTGGTGTGCACGGTGGCGGAGTTAGCCTTTAGCTAGGCTATAAGCTATGACAGATGCTTCCCGTGCCGCTGACCATTTCCAGAAAGTTGAAAATTAGGATTTAAAAGTGTCTCGGCAGTCTGATTATTGTATTTCTACAGTAAAAATGTAAAATGAGCCGCAAAAAAAGACACATGCACCATAGTAAAGCCTCAAACAGGAGACACCTTCCCGGTGCAGGACAGCAGTAAACACAGTGTCAATGAAGTAGTCCGCATTTAAAGACTGAAGACTGAAGTCTGAGGCAAATATAATGTATATACTATAGTGAGTCCAGACCCAGTCTTTCTCATCTCAGACACACAACCTCCTGATCACAGAAGGACACTAAACTGTTTGAAAAGCAGCTTGGTTATTTCGAATTATAACAGAAAACTTGCTGAACAACGCGGACCAACAACATATGCAGTTACTGTGTGGATACTCACTGGAGTGTGTTTATGAGCTGTTAAGATGCATGAGAGCGATCCTGAATCTTACTGAGAAAATTATTGTGAGTTTTTTTTTTTAAACGATGCACCTGCAAACTGTTCACAAACTACATATATGCTGTTAAAATAGTTATTAGGTTTGGCAAGAATTGAGATGACAGGTGCAGTGGCTCAGTGGTAGAGCACAATGTCACATAAGGATGTCACAGTTCAGATGTCACTATTCTCTTAACATCTCCCTCCTCTTTATGCTGATGAAACATAAGCATAAATCAAAATATTGTGTCCTTGGGCAAGACCCACCTTACCTTGCATGAATGTGGAAGAATGTTTAGTGAATGTACTTGGTGTTGGTCGGAGACGCTGTAGGCGCGGAATATCAGTCTGCCCCAGGGCAGCTGTGGCTACAGATGTAGCTTACCACCACCAGTGTGTGACTCTGGAGTGAATGAATAATGGATGGCCTGTAAGCGCTTTGAGTCCCAGGGTCCCTTGGGAGAAAAGCACAATATAAATCTACCGTCAGGTAAATGACCTATCGCTGGGAAAAAATTCTCCTGCCCACCCCTGTACCCTTGACTTAGTGAAGGCTGTATTGACCAGCCTCACCAGCAGGATCCAGATACATGGAACAAAACAACATCCAAAGATTATCAGACAAGAAATTGCAACAATAAGTGACACCACCGATTGTAAAGTCCCAGCCCATTTTCCGAACATATTGTCAAACCAGGATGAGATTGAGTCGTCGATGCCAGAATGATTGGTCAGCTCCTCTGCCTGCGAGTGGAGTCCCCTAAAGGCTCTGTTCACGCTGCCATCAGGAGCTGTATTATTTGGAATAAATGTGAAGCAGACCTCTCAAAACATTTTCCAGACCCCACTCATTTCAGCTAAGAGCATGTCCATTGCCATCATGTTTTGCCAGACCATAAGACTAGTTTTTGGACTTTGTTGGTTGCTAGAAATAGTTAGAAGTAGTTAATCCAATCAACATTTTTATTTATTGTCACCCACCAAAAGATCTTTGGTCAGTTGTGTCTATTGCTGTATAGATAGAGTTCTTAAATATTTGGCCTGTGGCTGCTTTTTTCGATCCGGCGTCAGCTTTCTGGTTGCCAAGGGAGACGGTATCTGTGTTAGTAGTGTGTGCAGCACATTTGCAAACTGCTACCTCTAGGGAGAGTTGAATAGCATCCAATAGTTAGAAAATTATGTCTTTATTTGTGATGGGTTTTCCCATGGATGTGATCATGCCCCTGTTTTTCCATTGTTGTGCAAAAACAGGCAGAGCAGAAAGCCATACTGACTGTTAGTGTATACAGTGACTTTTTCCTCTTTTCCCATTCTGCATGTTTCAGTTAATGCAACTATTTCTGCTGCTTGTGTAATTGCTGTGTAATGTCCTGGTAATGAGGAAGATTTGAGCACCTGGTCAGAACTTACAACTGCATACTCCAAGGCATTGGTCCCATCTGGTCGTTTTTTGCATAAGCCGTCCACAAACATTACAATGTCTGCTTTAGCTATGAAACTGAAGGAATTTCCTTTAAGTCTGGCCTAGGTAAAACTGTCTGTTCTGTGTCTGTTAAACAGTCCTTTTTGTCTCCGTCTGATTCGTTTGGCAATAGTGTGGATGAATTCAGAGTATTACATCGTTCTATTGTCAGATGGGACTGTGACTGTCATGCAATTTAAGCTACTTTGTGTTGGAGCAGGAGGACTGAGACCACATGCAATACTTTAAGTGTAAGTGGATGAAATAGGTGCAAATAACACAGACCACAACGGAAATGTTTTAAGGGGACTCTCTTACCTATACTCTTATAGTGACGAACAATATATTTAGGCCAACAATATCCAAACGACTAAGCAATTATACGATCATGATTTAAAAGTAAAAAAAAAACTCACCTTTCAGGTCAGTGACAACAACACTAACAATAACGCAACAGGCGAGTAAACAATAAGCAGGTCCCATTAGGGATTCGTCACTCAAAGGAGTCCCCTTAAAACATTTCCGTTATGGTCTGTGTTATTTGCAGCGCGTTTTTGAATTTGCAGCGCGTTTTTATATTTGTATGTGTTGTGAACTTTTGCAGCGCGCGTGTTGTCAAACTGATGAAGATGTTTTCTTCATTTGCAGCGTGTTGAGCTGTCTTGGCCACCGTACATTACTTCTCCCAAAAAGTAATTGAGTTAGTAACTCAGTTACCACATTGTAAAAGTAATTAGTTACTCAGAAAAGTAACTGAAGTTATTTTTTATGTTCTATAATGCTAATAAATTTTATAAAATCTTTAATATCAAAGATGTTTAAATTAACTGATTAAAGAATAAAACACTATAGACAGTATTTTAGAACATTTGGTATTTATTTGAACTCAGTAGATTGGAGTCTGCCATATGATAGACATAGAAATAAAAACATATAAAAATAAATATTGAAAATAAAAATCAAAAATAATAATCAAAATTAAGACACAAATGCAAACTTGGGTAAAAAGAAACAAAGGAAGATCTGGCCAATAAGTAGTGCAAATCTCTGAACCTCTAAATTATTGCACAATAAACAGAACAATCCAACTCTCAGTAGATTAACATGTTGTTCATTCTCAAAGAAAATGAACACTACATTAATCTATACTAAAATACTTCTTTCATCTAACATCTTATCAAGTGGTTGTAACGTAGGAGGAGAACAAACTAATGTCGTGTAAGATTTGAGCTGCTTGAGGCAGACGTGGATAACATCTTTTTCCACGGACAATGTGTGTATGTTACAGAAACATTATTGCTTTTAATTTCAATTAAGTAGAAGTAGTGCCGGTACTTCCAGTTCAAGAACGCTACTTTTGAATTTCCATTGTCGCTGACGATGTCATGTGTTTAGTTGTAGCACGGCCCTCCCCACCCAGCCAATCATCATCGCATTTGCAACAATTCATCAACGGTTCATCATCCCCACTCCTGCTCTCTCTGCAGCCACTAATGTGTAGCCAAAGCATGACACCTTGTGCTTTATTCAACCAAATTGTAGTAACGTGACACTTCTCAGTAACGATAACAACGTTGCAATGATGGGAAAAGTTATTAATTATATTACTCCGTTATTGAAAAATAAACTCTGTTAGTAACGGCGTTATACTCTAACGCCGTTACTTCCAACACTGGGAATATCATAGATCAACCCCAACAATGGTTGTGTCAATTTGCCGTAGTTAGTTACCCACTGTCAACAAAAGTTAGAAAGAAGAAGAAATTACATCATTTGTTTTTTTGTCAGACGTTTTAGGGCTTGTAGGATAGCAGTATTTCTGCTCTCGTCTAAGGGTTTCCTCTTGTTTGTGAGCTGATAACCCAGAAATTTAACTTGTTTCTTCCATAGCTGCAGTTTGTTTTTACTTGCCTTGTGCAAGATATCTAAGTAAAGCTACTGTGTCAGCTTTGCACTGCTGTTCTGTTTCAGAGGCTATCAGTATGTCATCAGCATAAACTTTTACCTGGCTATCATTTGGTGGATTAAATTTGGACAGGTTAGTCATTATTATCTGCGAAAATGCTGTGGTGAGTGGCAGAGGCCTTGAATGGTCCTTGTGAAAGCGTTGGACTGTCTGTATGGGAACACAAACCAAAATTGGCTGTCTGGATGCACAGGAATTGAGAAAAATGCATTAGCAGGGCATATGACTGAAAAAAATTGGCCTTCGGGTTTAGGTCATACAGTAATGTGTGTGGATTGGGAACTAAGGGTGCCCTGGGCATCACTGCCCTGTTAACACCCTGCAAGTCCTCTGTCATCCTCCATCCTGCAGAGGGTTCTGCCTTCTTTACAGGAAACAAAGGTGAATTACATAGGGAGTCGGAACATTCCCTAATGACACCAGAATCCTGTAATGCTTCTATTAGTGGAGCATTGCAGGCTCTTCAGCCTCCATTTTTAATGCATATTGCTGTTGATATGGTCTAAATTACATTTTGGGAGTGATTTAAATTGGTTCAACCCCTTTTGTTAACCCAACATCTACAGGACCCTTAGACCATAATTCTATAGGACTATCTGCTAAAGCTTGTTTGCACAACTTTGCGTGCGTTTGTTGTATAGTTTAGGTTTTTCTGATAAACCACCTGGCTTGTTGAGTATTGCGTGGCCCTTATCTTCCCACTGACTCACTAGGTTTGTTGCTTTAGCTAGAACCCATCTGATTTTGTGTGCTTCCCCACCGGGTGCCAGTGAAACCACCACATGTGGCCTGCTGCAACATAAATGTAACTTTTTGTCTTCTTAGCGACATACATTTTAGGCTCTTGAACTTCTAGGAGTGATGTGAGGGGTTTGTTGACTATGTGTCCTGTCAACAAAGCCCGATTTTAGAGAGTACATTGTTAGCATGCGGTTAAAAATTTTTGTGTGTGCATTCATTTCAAATGATTGATCTGCACAAAAATTTAACAGAATGCCCGCCCCTCTGCCATTTGTCGAGTAACCATTGTTTTTTCTTAAAAAGGAAAGAGCACATCTACATTGTGTAAGGTTAGGATCTCTTCGTGATCTGCATCATACTCTCTCTGTTCACTCGTGTTTGTGGCTGCATGTCTCACATGTGGTCTATGTGTGTGTGTGTGTGTGTGTGTGTGTGTGTGTGTGTGTGTGTGTGTGTGTGTGTGTGTGTGTGTGTGTTTTTTCACATGACCTACATTCGGTGCAGTCAGTCATGCTTGCTCCTCCTCCTCTTGCATGGGCCCCGAGTTTTGACAGTCTCCTCTGTCTGTGCACTGTCTTGCCCTGTGGCCTTTTTCACTGCAATTGTTGCACTGTTCTCCCGTCCGCCTTCGCCACGTCTACCTCCGCGCCTAAGCCCGCCCCTCTGCCAGCATGTCCTCGGAAAAAGGCATTCTTTTCATTAGTGTCAGCTTCACCAACAATGAATGCTTTAACAACCTTTTTATATATATATATATATATATATATATATATATATATATATATATATATATATATTTGAACACCTTTTCTGCATTTGTTGCATACTCCTTAACCTGTGTTAATGGTGCTGTGGCCCATCCAATGTGATGTTTTTTTTACAAATTGGGTAATTTCAGGTTTTATGCCATTGAGAAATGCATTTTTAGCTGATTTCTGTAGTGTCTTGGGTTATTTCACTGTGTGTGTTAAACTGCTCCTTTAATCTCTGGAAGTACACTAAGATTGATTTGGTGACTTCCTTTTTGCAATAAGCAAATTAATTAAAATTTATTTAAATTTAATTTTAGTCTTAGTCTTTTGACTAAAATAATTTTTAGTTTTAGTCTCATTTTAGTCATCTTATTTGTTTTAATTATAGTCTTGTTTTAGTCGACTCAAAATTCACGCAATTTTAGTCGACTAAAATTAAAATAGATTTAGTCAATAAAAATCCCCCAAAAATTCATGAGGTAATAATTTTGTCCTTCTGTAACTTTCTTAGAACTGAGATTTAAATGTGCAAACATATTTTACTCTTTATTTCAACACAACTGCCTTTATTTAAAATTGTTTTAATCAATGAAAAACAATACCAATAGTAAAAAAAACTCTTGCTGTCTATTGTAATATAAACAAAAATACATCAATGTGTACAAAGAGATGCAAAACACACATTCACAGCTTATTTTAAATTAAATTAAATAAATATGCAATTATCAAAGGCCCTTACAGCCCAAGAAAGCTAAATAATAATAAATGTACCATCTAAACCATCTTTGAACTTAAAGTGCATTGAACAGGAGGATATGCCTTATGTTACATAAACACAAGTATGATAAACATCAAATGCAAATATTTATTTACTTCTAATCATTTTCAGGAAAGCGCTTCGTGCAAATCGCTTTCCTCTGGTGAGGTCACCTGTGACACTGAATACTCTTTCTGCAGAAGCTTGAGAAGTTGACATTGCCAAAAGGTCTAAGGCTAACAGTTTGTTGCTTTGTCGTCTTCAGTTAGCTTCTCAGCACCGCCGCATAACAACAAGGTGTGCTCTGATTGGCTTACTTGACTCATCCCGCCCGTTCCACTTAGTCTTTCCTTTCTCCTGACTGGTTTTTGTCACAAGTTGTTTTTGTGTGGTCTTTTATTTGTTATGAAGTGTTTTTGTTTTGTTTTTTGTTTTGTTGACAAAATATTTTTGTCATGGTTTTTGTCAGTTTATTTTCTTGCAAGAGGAACACTTTATACAGCATTTGGTGGTACAGCCTGAAATGGTTCAACGAGCATTACATACAGACAGTTTTTATATGATTGTGGACGCCCCTGTTAGCAAACAGAGCATCCAGATTGATTTAGGTGTTGTGGCACTGATTAGCATGATGCCAACAAAGATTATATCGGAATATATCTGGTGTATGACCCAGCCTGATCAACACAATGTCACATATGGATGTCAAAGTTCAGATGTCATTATTCTCTTAACATATGCAAACACTGATCAGCCATATCTCATATGACATATAGCAGTCTGTTAGGGTGGGACCTGGTTAGCGGCTGGATGTCAGTGAGATACCATGAGCAATGATAGGCTGGACTCAAGGAGTTGGCATATTCCACTGTTTCTTTTTAAATAATTATACAAAAGTGCTAGGTGCAAAGCTGAGCAGCTGAGACGACTAATAATGATTTGAGGTGCCTTAAATACATCCCCACTAACTGGGTAAAACCAAACCAACCCCACAGGAACATACATTAACATAAGCTTTCGCTAAAACCATGTTTATACCCTCCAGAAAAAATAAACCAAACCATAAACTATATTTAAAACCCAACACAATTTACAAACCTAAACTTCTTTAAAACCCATAAACCATAAAACACAGTTTAGTTTCCTCCCCTCACTATTCCTCTGCCTTGGTCTGGCCCAGAACCTTTTTAATGTTGGTTGTTACCCTGGGGACTCTTTTAAAAACAAGGTTAAGCATTTGACAGTAGATTGTTTGCCTAAGCAGTTCATAGCTTTAAGAATGCTATCCCACTGTACTAATGCCCCAGCAGCTACTGTCTGCATCGCTCTTTGCATGTGTCCGCCTGGTGGGTTCGCACTGTGGCTCCCAGGGCTGGTATTGTGCTGTTTATTAAATGACGTTATCTGCGCTCTTTGCCAGATGACAATACATCAACAACAGAAAACGACATGAGCGCCTCAAAGACTTACACCAGTGACAGGTTTTAAATGGGATCTGGAGACGCAGAGGGATTTTAATACAATAATAAAATGACACTGCTCAGGTCTTGGTTGACTGAGAGAAATCCAAGTGCAGTTGTGAAATATGACAAAAAGTACTGGAGACAGAGCTTATTTGTTAAGTATTTGTTTTTAATGGATTTTTTTTCAATCGGAAGGATTTTTTATTGTTTACCATACAAAGAAAAAACACAAACGCATATGGCGAGGCAAGTTTATTTAGCACAATAAATACATACAGCAATTCCAAAGTGCTTTACAAAAAGAAGAGAGCTTAAAACTACTAATACAACAATCAATAAAATACATTAAAACATAAAATGAATCACTTATTAATCACACAAGAAAACCAAAAGAGAAGAGTGCAGATAAAATACTTTAAGTTGTCATATGCACAGTTAAATCAAACTGTGTTCAGCCTGGACTTGAACATTGTGTGAGTGGAGGCCTGTCTCATCTCCTCTGGAAGACTGTTCTAGATTTTAACTTAATAAAACTGAAACTCTCCCTCCCCGTGTTTATATGTGGTTCTGTTATAAGAATTTTAGTTTTAATGTTTAGTTACTGGGGGCTTATAGTTCTCTTCAGGTCATGTCAAATTCATGTCATGTCCTTCATGCTAATCCAAGCATGAAGTAGACATAACTAGACTGAGACATGGCTTGTCACGGGACTTCTGCACCTGGACCATTGTGAACGCCTCTCACCAAGGACGTCACTGTGTTGTATATAATCATGTTCTGTTTACATCTTTAAGCAAACCTCTCGCTGTAACATTGTTACTGGGTAGGGATGAGTGAGTACAGCATTATCTGTATCTGTATCTGCACTCGGATTGGGCGTGACCTAACCCGGAAGTGGGCAGGATTTAACCCGGAAGGGGTCGGGTTGACTTGAAATGGGCAGGGCTTTAACTGGTATGTTATTTTTAATCATGCAATTAATATTGGTTGATCAGAAATTGTTATATTTATTACTGATTAGAAAACTATTTACATGACAGCATCAGCATTGAGCTTCAGATCAATGGTTTTGATCACAATAACAAAGGAACTATATACAGTTCGAACTATGTATGAACAAGTTTTGCAACAATGAATACAACACATGTGTTTGCAATTATGAAGAAAAATGTAATAAACAAGAGATTTTATCCGTGTGTTTGTGTGTGTGTGTGTGTGGCTAATTAATTTGTAATATTATAGTTTTATACCGCCTTTATTTTTTATGAAGTACAGCAAGAAAGTGTCAGACACTCAGCATTCAAAGAAACAGTTACTGGTAACAAGTTACTATCTCAATCAGTATCTATAGTCAGTTAGTTATATTTTAGTTAACCATTTTGCTATCAATATAACCCAGTTCAGTTCATTACATTTCAGTTCAATACATTTCAACACTCAATTCCAAAAATTATTAGCAAAAGCTACAAATAAATAAATCAAACACTGTAAAGAAAAATACCTGTCTCTAAGACAAGGTAGCCGAATTGAAGGCAGTAACTTAACAATCATAATAAAGTTCACATCAAATCAATCTGTTACTTTTAACGTGCTCAAATAAATTACAATAACTAGAAACGCTCATTTCATCAATGAGGTTCCACTCGCGGTTCACTACGCCGCCATCCATCCATCCATCTTCTACCGCTTATCCGGGGCCGGGTCGCGGGGGCAGCAGTCTAAGCAGAGAAGCCCAGACTTCCCTCTCCCCAGACACTTCCTCCAGCTCTTCCGGGGGGATACCAAGGCGTTCCCAGGTCAGCCGAGAGACATAGTCCCTCCAGCGTGTCCTAGGTCTTCCCCGAGGTCTCCTCCCGGTGGGACATGCCCGGAACACCTCCCTAGGGAGGCGTCCGGGAGGCATCCGAAACAGATGCCCGAGCCACCTCAGCTGGCTCCTCTCGATGTGAAGGAGCAGCGGCTCTACTTTGAGCTCCTCCCGAGTGACGGAGCTCCTCACCCTATCTCTAAGGGAGCGCCCCGCCACTCTGCGGAGAAAGCTCATTTCGGCCGCCTGTATCCGGGATCTTGTTCTTTCGGTCATGACCCAAAGCTCATGACCATAGGTGAGAGTAGGAATGTAGATCGACTGGTAAATCGAGAGCTTTGCCTTACAGCTCAGCTCCTTCTTCACCACGACAGACCGGTACATCGACCGCATTACTGCAGAAGCTGCACCGATCCGTCTGTCGATCTCACGCTCCTTCCTTCCCTCACTCGTGAACAAGACACCGAGATACTTAAACTCCTCCACTTGAGGCAGGAGCTCTCCACCAACCTGGAGGGGACAAGCCACCCTTTTCCGACTGAGAACCATGGTCTCAGACTTGGAGGTGCTGATCCTCATCCCAGCCGCTTCACACTCGGCTGCAAACCGCCCCAGTGAACATTGAAGGTCCTGGCTTGATGGAGCCAACAGGACAACATCATCTGCAAAAAGCAGACATGAAATCTTGTGGTCCCCAAACCAGACTCCCTCCGGCCCCTGGCTGCGCCTAGAAATCCTGTCCATAAAGATAATGAACAAGACCGGTGACAAAGGGCAGCCCTGCCGGATTCCAACATTCACCGGGAACAGGTCTGACTTACTGCCGGCAATGCGAACCAAGCTCCTGCTCCGGTCGTACAGGGACCGGACAGCCCTTAGCAAAGGGCCCCGGACCCCATACTCCCAGAGCACCCCCCACAGGGCACCACGAGGGACACAGTCAAATGCTTTCTCCAGATCCACAAAGCACATGTGGACTGGTTGGGCAAACTCCCATAAACCCTCCAGCACCCTGGAGAGGGTATAGAGCTGGTCCAGTGTTCCACGACCGGGACGAAAACCGCATTGTTCCTCCTGGATCTGAGGTTCGACTATCGGCCGCATTCTCCTCTCCAGTACCCTGGCATAGACTTTCCGGGAGGCTGAGGAGTGTGATCCTCTGTAGTTGGAACACACCCTCCGGTCCCCCTTCTTAAAAAGAGGGACCACCACCCCGGTCTGCCAGTCCAGAGGTACTGTCCCCAAACGCCACGCGATGTTGCAGAGGCGTGTCAACCAAGACAGCCCCACAACATCCAGAGACTTGAGGTACTCAGGGCGTATCTCATCCACCCCCGGTGCCTTGCCACCGAGGAGCTTCCCAACTACCTCAGTGACTTCAGCCTGAGTTATGGACGAGTCCACCTCTGAGCCCTCGGCCTCTGCTTCCTCATTGGAAGACGTGTCAGTGGGGTTGAGGAGATCCTTGAAGTATTCTTTCCACCGTCCAACAATATCCCCAGTTGAGGTCAGCAGATTTCCACCTCCACTGTAAACAGTGTTGGCAGGGCACTGCTTCCCCCTCCTGAGGCGTCGGAAGGTTTGCCAGAATTTCTTCGAGGCCGACCGATAGTCTTTTTCCACATGGCCTCACCGAACTCCTCCCAGACCCGAGTTTTTGCCTCCACAACCACCTGTGCTGCAGCCCGCTTGGCCTGCTGGTACCTATCAGCTGCCTCAGGAGTCCCACAAGCCAACCAGGCTCGATAGGTCCCACAAGCTAACCAGGCTCGATAGGTCTCCTTCTTCAGCTTGACGGCATCCCTTACTTCCGGTGTCCACCACCGGGTTCGGGGATTGCCGCCACGACAGGCACCGGAGACTTTGCGGCCACAGCTTCGAGTGGCTGCGTCGACAATGGAGGTGGAAAACATGGTCCACTCAGACTCAATGTCTCCAGTCTCCCTCGGGATCTGGTTGAAGCTCTGTCGGAGGTGGGAGTTGAAGATCTCTCTGACAGGGGACTCGGCCAAACGTTCCCAACAGACCCTCACAGTACGTTTGGGTCTGCCAAGTCTGTCCCGCCTTCTCCCCCGCCATCGGATCCAACTCACCACCAGGTTGTTATAATAATTTTAATTCTTATGTTTAGAGTTACTGGGGGCTTATAGTTCTCCTCAGGTCATGTCAAATTCATGTCATGTCCTTCGCTCTAATCCAAGCAGGAAGTAGACATAACAAGACTGAGACATGGCTTGTCACGGGACTCTTTCTCCTGGACCATTGTGAACGCCTCTCACTAGGGACGTCACTGTGTTGTATATAATCCCATGTTATGTTTACATCTTTAAGCAAACCTTCCGCTGTAATATTGTGCTGCTTTGCTTCTCCTTGCAAGGATTAAAACTTGGCCATTGCTTGTTAAATTATAATCGGTCTCCGTGTCTCTCTGGTTAAATATATGGATATAAGATATTCTTATAACATTTGGGGGCTCGTCCGGGATATCAATACCTGATGCTTCTCATGCAGAAAAGTGAAACTGACGTGCACGGGGGAAATGCACAAAGCATTTCTCTGTAAGTCCCGAGACTATTGTTTTTAAATAGTACGGGCCAGACCTTCACTATCTGTGTGTGAGACTCAGTGACGATATCTGAACAAAGAGAGGAAAAGAGAGAAAAAGAGAGGAGACATTCAAAGACGTCCGGCTGAAGAACAACTGGACCATTGGAATTCTGATTCAGGTAACCAGCTGGGTTAAAATTTTATTTTTGTGTGAATGGTGAATGGAATGAACAAACCTTCCGGAAGTAGTGGTTTGGGTTACTTCTGCTGGTTCGGTGATTGCATGTGTTTATCTGAGAATATTTACATGTGATTATCATATTGGTAGAAGAACGCTGGACACTGTCCGTCCAGTGGGACGGAGGGAAAAAAAGCGTGTGTTTTGTGTCAAGACCTTACCTATAAGTGTAAGTGAGGCCTTAACGGGACAAGTTTGATGTTGATCGGTGTTAAAGTCTGTAATCTTGCTGGATTGTAAGCTGTCTAGATACCTGGTGCTCTGTAAGTTTTTATGTGATTCTTGAAACTGAGTCTTACGTAGGCCACGTATCATTCTATGCGAGATGGGATTAATAACTACGATAAGGAGTATGAGGTCTGGATGTGGCTGGTCCAGGTGAGGCGAGATTTGATACAGATCAACAACACGGGTCCTAACGCGCGCGTCCTCAAAGGCTGGCCTTTACCTCTGGGCGTCGGTCATGAAAGGTGCGTTGGGCGCACAGGTAACTCAGTATGGACTATTATCGAGATTCTTAGCCTAACACCTTTAAGTGAGATACATAGGTCCAAGTCTATGAGACTTGGAAACGCAGGCCTGCTTTGAAGTGTTCACTGTGTGACGCAGTGAGATAAAGCCCACAGAAGGAAGTGGCTTTAATGAAGTTTATCTAACCTGAAGGGTTAGTGAGATAAAGGCTGAGTAAAAGTGTGGTTGAGAGAGTGATTGTGATGCGACTGTGGATTGAATGCAGTTGATTTTATTGAAAGAAGTTGATTCAGTCTGAATAATGAGAACTAACATCAGTCAGCCTGAATGTGAAAAAGAATTAACTTAAAGCTTAAGCTAAGATAAGTTAATGTGACTCAGAATCTGATCCATCTGAGGAAAAATAGCAAGTAAGAAATACGTATTTCTGTATTTATGTAAATTACAAATACCTGCATGCGAGGAGTTAATTAGAAAAATAGTAACAGAAAATCTAACATTGTGACACAATTGTTTGGTTGATTTAACCTTATTTTGATCCATCTGAATAAGAAGAAAAGCCTACGAGTGAGGGGCTTATACTTTTGAGAATAATATAATGTATAATGTGGACTTAAAGTTAAAAGCAGTTAAAAAAGCTGTGTATTAGGATTAATGTTGTATGAATTGGCGCCATTGCTGAATGTCTAATGTCTAAGAATGTGAACATTAACAAAGGGTTAATGGTTTTGTAGAAAAAGTTCGAGAACTGACTTGAAAGCAGTGATTTAAACAATTACGAGAAAGAAAAATGGCTTAAAAATAGCTTATGGAAGATATTTTTCTAGGCTTCGTGTAACAGAGGAGAGAGGAGTAGCCATTTTGTGAAAAGAAAAATGAGTTTTTAAAAAAAGAAAGGTACACATGGACTTCAAAACACTAATCATTTGTATTTTTCTTTTATGTCCTGTGAGATTTTTAGGTCTCGGCCTCTCCGCTCAAACCAGTGCACCTCAAACTCCCTGTGCCTCTCCCACACACCCCTGCTCCTTTCGGCTGAGACGCTGCAGAAAGACAGCAGCAAAACAAACGGTAATGTAAACATATTCCAGACAAATGTTTATCTGTATTTAGTTTAAACTGTATCTATTGAGAGAGACCAAAGAGGAATTTGTAGATTAAAGTCGGAAATTGTGCGAAACTTGACCTTAATGTGAATGTAATGTATTTTTCTGAGGAAAAATGCATCATTGGCCATGGTTGCCATGGAGACCGGGAGCAGGGCTGTGGTGGGCGTGGCAGAGGAGAGGGCACTGAGAAGAGGAGAGGAGGCCGACACTGGGTCCAGACAAGAGAAGGACCTTTGACTGACCCTTGAACAGGTCAGGAACATAAACACATATGTACACACACAGACATCTACAGAAGGTAAATGTGCTTTTGAATCTTTTGAATTATGAGTAAAGTTTATAAATAGTCTGTTAAAGAACAGATATTGTATTACGTTTGTGTGACACAGCAGAGAGGAGATTAAAGATTTGACGACATATATATTTTGTTCCAAATGTTTCCTCCTGTGAGCCTATGGGTCTCCGCCTCGAAAGCAGCGTGCCGTCCCACGACTGTCCAAACCCCCCCCCACACACACACACACACACACTCCTGCAGCCCAGCCGCTGCACTGAAGGGGTCTGCCCAGTGCGCAGCGATTCGGACACTAAGGCGGTAAGATGCCGAGCACATTTTGAGAATGTAGGGTAATATGCACTGAATTTAACAAAAAGAAAGAGGCTTTTCTCAATGACACAAAGCCTGAAATGAAAACTGATTATGTTGTTTTCTCCGAGGAAAATACACAAATTCCTATGGTCACCGGAGCAGGCTGGGCCGGGGATTGGAGGTGGTGGGGGTGCAGCGTGACGAGGGGCGGAGCGAAGTGTGGAGGCCCAGACCCAGGCCACAGCAGGAGCAACACTGAGCAACACTGACTGGACATTAGGAGTTAAGTTATGTACAGACCAGATGACACTTAAAACACACACAAAGACAGAACACGGAGGTGAAAATGTTAAAAGATCCGAAACCTTGGAACCAAAATAAAAGTATTGATTAGTATTTTGCAAAACAAGGGTATGTATCTATTAGTACGAGAACTAATAGAGGTCCTTAATATCAATGTGGTTCAAAAACATGAAATAACGTTTATGAAAATGTTCACTTTGTAATCAGAAGAATTTAAAAATGTGTCGAAGTGAATTACGCAGTAGGTATTTCCCTAACAGAGAGAGTTTTTTCCTCTCCCAAAACAAACCTTGTTTGGGAACACAGGAATTTTTCACAGAACGGAGCGAGAAGTGTTTTGATTTTTCCGTTTTTGTTTTGGTTTTGACGTTAGCTCCACAATCATTTTGTGTGGGAGCCTTTACATCCGATTCAAAGTCTAGGAGACTTATTTAGAAAACAGTTTGACCTTCTGAAAGGTCTGTGGGAAAAATATAGTCCACCTTGGGATGTAATTTAATTTTTGTGGTACGACCATGTTGTTTTTAGAATCAGAAAACTAAACGACAACTGAGGTTTGAGTATTGTTTGAGAAAATATTGTCTAAGTAAGTAGAGAAACTGAAATGAAGACAGAATAAATAATAACCAATGGGTTTTGAAATGGTAATTTCTAATAAAGGTATATATCTAAAACTAAATAATAGATGCTAAAAGTAGTCATCTTTACAGTAAAGTTTTAAACTGCAAGGTAAATGTGTAATCTGGGAATTGAAAACGTATC
Source organism: Neodontobutis hainanensis (assembly GCA_024349245.1). Lineage (NCBI taxonomy): Eukaryota > Metazoa > Chordata > Actinopteri > Gobiiformes > Odontobutidae > Neodontobutis > Neodontobutis hainanensis. The sequence continues at coordinate 256,825 of JALDNG010000262.1, forward strand.
TATATGTTAAAACATATGTTAAAACAATCTTGAAGGATTGAAGGTGGTTTAAATGAAAAGTTAAAGTGTTAAACTGTTAAAGTAGTTTAAGTTTAAGAGCATAAGACAAAGTGCTCACTGGGTTTAATAACTGCTTGAAGTGATTTAAAGAAAAAAAGGTTTTTGATGAATCTGATTTAAGGTTGGAACAGACTAACACAAGAGTATGTCCTTTTGAACAGAATTGAATAATATTTTTGGTTGAACTTTGGAGGTGTTTATGGAAAAACACTGAGTGAAATCTTTGGAAACTAAAGATTAAAAGTTTAAGAGGTTTAATCTTTGCATGTTTTAAATTAACATTACTAACTATTACTAAGTTCAATGGTGGTGAATCTGAGGAAATGAAGAGACGTGGTTTGTTTTATTTATTGAGCACCTGGTATTGAGACTGAGTTTTACAGAGACAGTGTGGAACAATTCTAGACTAAACAAACCCCTGAAGAATTGTTATTATAAATGTTATAAATGGTAAATGCGGAGAAATTAACACAGAACTTAGTTAATTTTATGAAAAGTCTTTCTTTTAAACGACAGTCACACGGTGATGGAGTTTTGGAGGAGAGAGAGACGAGGTGTTTGAGCAGCTAAGGTTAACTCCCAAGGGAGGGAAGAGTTTTGTTTTTGAGGATTTTATTTTTATTTAGGAATTACTTTGAGGTGATTGAATAATATTCTGAGGATTTTCTGATTGGATTGAGAATTTAAAGTCTTTGGCTAAAAGTTCTGTGACGATAGATCATGAGAAACTGGTGCTGATATGTTTTAAAGTTGTTTATGTTTGCATCAACTGAATAAAATATTACTATGATTGCGGATGATACACTTACAGTTACAGGTAAAGACCTACAACTAATGGTAACTAAAATTAAAACTGAACTAAACAAAATTAAGTTTTAAATATAACGGAAACAACAGTGATGTTATTTGGAAAACATAAAGAAGACGAATAATTAGAAACGATAATTGATAGACTGAAATTTTAAAATGATCAATGGCACTGGCCTTTCATTTTATGATTTTATGTTTATTTTTTTTATTTTTTTTATTTTTGTTTTGAGCCATGGGTTTCCCAGGTCTCAAAAAAGAGAGGGAGAAGAAGATTTAAACTGTATTAAAGTGAAGAGGTGATGCGTGTAAAAGAGTAATGTAGTAATGTGCTAATAAAGTTAAAGAGTTTAAATAAAAATAAAGAAAGAAAGAAAGTTGACATGAAGGACCGTTCTGGAGGAGCACTGTTTGATCTGATTGAACCTTTCAGATTAAATTAGATTTCCAGCAGACCATATCTGTGGAAACAGGGTTTATCTGTGTTTCATTTTTATGGTTTGATCATTTTAAGAGCTTGTATGGTTTCGTTTGACGAAAGCCTGAAGGGCACTTTCTATGGGTCTAAAAATGTCAGAGAACGTTTGATTTGTTTGTTTGTATTTTGTTTTGATGGAAGCCAACCACAGCAGGTACCGGCTTAGAAAAGAAGAGTTGACAATTAATATAGCGACCAGTAAGAGCTAATATTAACATAGTCTTTGAACTTATAGTTGTCTTGGAGTACACCTGGAGTACACCTGTGAGCAGGGCTAGTGACAGGACGTACTGTAACATCACTCTGAACCTGACAAACTGAGAGATCAGGGACAGGTGCAGTGCAAAGCAGAAGTTTGGAGGTTTTGTGAGAGTAAGACCATTAGAGCATCATTGCCTGCTGACCGGAAACATGCGTCCTTAAAGGATCATCGGTTTATGTTTGTGCACATTCAATGTGATGAGAACATCGTGAGTAGAACCTCACACCATAGGAACTAAACAGCAGTTCCTTCAGGTTTATTTGAGATTTACATCGACAAGAGGGGGGTCCTTCAAGGGTTCCTTAATGAATATAAGGCTAAAATTAAATTAGAATTGAATTTATGCAAATGTGGAATTAAATTAATTAGAGTTATAACCAACAAAGGTTTATGAATTGGACAAGAAATGCTGTAACTGTGAATTGAGACTGGAGATGAGTTGGACCTGGTCCAAAGACTGGACAGAACAACTAGCACTGAGCTGCTTTGAGCTGAAAAGGTGGGATCTACAACAGGATTTCATCCAAGGTAACACAGGTCTGGTTATCAGCATAACTAAAGCCTTTGAGAAAGAGCCTCACACTCTGCAGAAGGATTGGCAGAGTATTCTGGAATAGAGTAAGTGATTTTGACATGGTTTTAAAAAATAGATACAAAATATTTTTAAAGTGACTGAGACTTTAATTATGTGTTGAGATGTACTTCTATGTCTTCCATGTCTTGTAACTTTTGTTTGTGTTGATTTCCATGTTTCCGGAGCTTGTTGGTGAGATTGATGGATGTGGCCATTGGGTCAACATTCCTGGACATGCACCTGCCCAACGACTGTGGTCCTTTGACCTCAGATGAACACTTCGATATCTGAGGGACGTTAACATCTGCATGTTCACCAACGGGACAACAGCTCCAGGACGGATCAAACTACAGTCCTAAGGGCCGTATGGTTCATTGATGTTATGATGCTTAAGAAAATCGATGTTAATCATTAAGAATGTGCATATGTCTCACTCCATGTGTTTTTATTTCAATGACAGGGACAGGCCAGAGATCTTGAGTCCGATGGGGCGACCAGCTTAAAGTCCGATGGGCCGACCAGCTTAACCTCTGGCATATTTTTCTACGCATTTTGGAGTGACACTGTGTTTTGATTTATGGACTTTATGAATTTGATTTTGAAGAATCAGTGCATGACTCTGTGGAGTCCCATTTGATTGTAAACATATCCTGTATAATCATTTTTGTCTTTGATTTGAAATGTGTTTTGAGATTCAGTTTTGGGATTACATATAGTTAATGCTTGATGTTTGTGTGTTGACGCCGCCTTGGGGCAAGGGGTGGACAAAGACTTTTTCCCAGCGTTAGGTCAAATGGTCAAGTGTACTTAGGCTAGGTCAGATGCCCTGCTGGGTTTTCGCTTTGTCAAAAGTAAACAACTCACACTCAAGCTAGTAGATTGTTTATGCTAATTATTATCAGCATAAAGAGGGGGGAATGTTATAATAATTTTAATTCTTATGTTTAGAGTTACTGGGGGCTTATAGTTCTCTTCAGGTCATGTCAAATTCATGTCATGTCCTTCGCTCTAATCCAAGCAGGAAGTAGACATAACAAGACTGAGACATGGCTTGTCACGGGACTCTTTCTCCTGGACCATTGTGAACGCCTCTCACTAGGGACGTCACTGTGTTGTATATAATCCCATGTTATGTTTACATCTTTAAGCAAACCTCTCGCTGTAATATTGTGCTGCTTTGCTTCTCCTTGCAAGGATTAAAACTTGGCCATTGCTTGTTAAATTATAATCGGTCTCCGTGTCTCTCTGGTTAAATATATGGATATAAGATATTCTTATAACAGTCTGCCAAGTCTGTCCCGCCTTCTCCCCCGCCATCGGATCCAACTCACCACCAGGTGGTGATCAGTTGACAGCTCCGCCCCTCTCTTCACCCGAGTGTCCAAGACATACGGTCGGAGGTCAGATGAAACAACTACAAAGTCGATCATCGACCTCCGGCCAAGGGTGTCCTGGTGCCACGTGCACTGATGGACACCCTTATGCTTGAACATGGTGTTCGTTATGGACAAACTGTTGCTAGCACAGAGGTCCAATAACAGAACACCACTCGGGTTCAGATCAGGGGGGCCGTTCCTCCCAATCACGCCCCTCCAGGTGTCACTGTCGCTACCCACGTGAGCATTGAAGTCCCCAGTAGAGCGATGGAGTCCCGGTTGGAGCACTTTCCAGCACCCCTCCCAGAGACTCCAAGAAGCCCGGGTACTCTACACTACCATTTGGCCCGTAAGCACAAACAACAGTGAGAGACCTATCCCCAACCCGAAGGCGCAGGGAAGCGACCCTCTCGTTCACCGGGGTGAACTCCAACACATGGCGGCTGAGCCGGGGGGCAATGAGCAAACCCACACCGGCCCGCCGCCTCTCACCGCAGGCAACTCCAGAGTAGTGGAGAGTCCAGCCTCTCTCGAGGATTTGGGTTCCAGAGCCCAAGCTGTGCGTGGAGGTGGGGGAAGACCCGGCCACCAGGCGCTCGCATTTGAGCCCCAACCCCGGGCCTGGCTCCAGGGTGGGGCCCCGGTTGCACCATACCGGGCGACGTAACGGTCCTTGTTTTTAAAACGTCCATAAAGGGTTTTGAACGTTTTAAAAACAAGGACCGTTACGTCGACCGTCACTACGCCGCCAATTAACCTCAATAAAACAGCCCTGCGACTAACTGGCCACTGTCCAGGGTGTACCCCGCCTCAGGCCCAAAGCTGCTGGGATAGGGTCCAGCCACCCGCGACCCCTAATGTGACAAAGCAGTAGAAAATGAATGAATGAATGAAAAACAAAACAATTTGCTACTATTACCCAAAAAGGTACTAAGGTAGAAGTAAAAGAAAACTCACCGCTGAGTCAATTGTCAAGTATAAGAATTCCCATTACTTTATGAAGATGCTGGGAATATCCCTGCACCTGCACCGGAACTTATTTTGTCCAGCGGAAAGCATCCGCGAATGAGAAGAAACTATTTTTCATGTGACATTGGTTACATCGTTTTACTCGTATAATACTCGTACTCAGCAAAAGTGCATTATCCGTACAGGATGCTCGTTTCAGTCGAGTATCCGGGCAAACTCTATTACTGTGTCTACTTTGCTCCTCCTTGCAAAGATTAAAACCTGTCCATTGCTTGTTAAACTATAATCTGTCTCCGTGTCTCTCTGGATAAATATAAAGATATAATAAATTCCAATAACCTTTGGTGCCGTGACCAGGATATCAACATTTGCTGTTTCTCATGCGGATGGTGAAACTGACGTGCACGGGAGAAATGCACAAAAAAGCATTTCTCTGTAAGTCCCAAAACTATTGTTTTTTTAAATAGTACGGGCCAGACCTTCACAATCTGTGTGTGAGACTCAGTGACAATATCTGAACAGAGAGAAAAAGAGAGGACAGAACAGAGACGTCTGGCTGCGGAACAACTGGACCATTGGAGTTTTTGATTCAGATAAACTGCTGTTTAATTTTTTTTGTGTGATTGTGAACAAACAAAACTTCTGGAAGTAGTAGTTTGGGTTGCTCCTAATTAAAATGTTCGGTGATTACATGTTATCTACCTGAGAGTATTTCCATGTAGTTATCATTACGGTAGGAGAACGCTAAACGCTGAGATTACCGTCCAGGAGACGGGGGTAAATTATGTGTTTTGGTCAAGAACTTACTGTATAAGTGAGGCCTTAACGGGACAAGTTTGATATTAATCGGTGTTAAAGACTGTACTCTTGCTGGATTGTAAGCTTGATAGATACCTTATGCTCTGTAAGTATTTATGAAGTTCTTGAAACTGACTCCCACGAATGATCACGTGCGAACTCTATGCGAAATAGGATTTCTGATTATGATAATGAGTATGTGGTCTAGACGTAGCTGGTCCAGGAAGGACAAGATTTGAGACAGATTAATAGCACTGATCCTAATACGTCACATTCAAATGTCTGGCCTAACTAGTAATGTTGGTAAAATGTGGTGCGTTGGACGCACAGGTAAACTCGAGTATGGACTATTATCGAGATTCTTAGCCTAACAACTTTAAAGTGAGATGAATATATCCGAAGTCTATGAGACTAAAAAGCAGGTCTGCACAGAATTGTTCACTGCGTGACGCAGTGAGATACAGAAAAAAAAAGTCACAAAGGTGAAGTGGCTTTAATAAAGTTTATCTAACCTGAAGGGTTACTGAGTAAAAGTGTGTTTGAGAGTGTGATTGAGACGTGACTGTGGATTGAATGCATTTAATTGATTTTATTGGAATAAGTTGATTCAGTCTGAATAATGAGATCTAACATTAGTCAGCCTGAATGTGAAAAAGCATTAACTTGTGATAAGTTAATGCAACAGAGTGACTCAGAGAATCTGATCCATCTGAGGAAAAATAGCAAGAGATACAGATTTATGTAAATTACAAATGCCTGCATGCGAGGAGTTAATTAGAAATATAGTGACAGAAAATCTAACATTGTGACCTATTTGTACTGTTGATTCATCCTTGATTTGATAATCCAGCCATAATTTGATCCATCTAAAAAGTAGAAGAAAAGCCCACGAGAGTGAGGGGCTTATACTTTTGAGAATAATATAATGTTAACCTAAAGTTAAAAGCTAAAAGTTGTGTATTAGAATTAATGTTGTATGAATGGGCCATTGTTGAATGTCTAATGTCTAATAATGTGAACCAGAACAAAGGTTTAAGGGTTTTGCGTGTAGAAAAAGTTTGAAGACTGAGTTGAAAGAAAGAAAAATAGCTTATGGAAGATATTTTTCTAGGCTTCTGGTGTAACAGAAAAAAAGAGAGAAGCCAGTTTGAGAAAAAGAAGAGCAGAGAAGTGCACACATGGACTTCAAAACACTAATCATTTGTATTTTTATAAATATGTCCTGTGAGATTTCTAGGTCTTGGCCTCTCCGCTCGACACCAGGGCACCCCAAACTTCCTCTGCACTCCCCCCACACACCTGCTCCTTTCGACTGAGAAGCTGCAGACAGACAGCAGCAACACACGGTAAGATAAACATATTCAGACAAATGTTTATTTTAAACTGTATCCATTGATAAAGACCAAAGAGGGATTGGTAAATTGATTTTTGAAATTGTGCGAAACTTGACCTTAATGAATGAAATGTATTTCTCCGAGGAAAAATGTTACCATGGAGACCAGAGGGAGGAGAGGGGGGAGTCACAGACGAGGGGGCACTGGCGAAGCCGGACAGGCCAACACTACAGGGCAACACTACAGGGCAACACTACAGGCCAACACTACAGGGCAACACTACAGGCCAACACTACAGGGCAACACTACAGAGCAACACTACAGGGCGACACTGGGTCCAGACGAGAGAAGGACCTTTGACTGACCTTTGAACAGGTCAGGAACATAAACACACATGTACACACACAAACACACATGTACACACACAAACACACATGTACACACACAAACACACATGTACACACACAAACACATATGTACACACACAAACACACATGTACACACACAAACACACATGTACACACACAAACACACATGTACACACACAAACACATATGTACACACACAAACACACATGTACACACACAAACACACATGTACACACACAAACACACATGTACACACACACAAACACATATGTACACACACAAACACATATGTACACACACAAACACACATGTACACACACAAACACATATGTACACACACAAACACACATGTACACACACAAACACACATGTACACACACAAACACACATGTACACACACAAACACACATGTACACACACAAACACATATGTACACACACAAACACACATGTACACACACAAACACATATGTACACACACAAACACACATGTACACACACAAACACACATGTACACACACAAACACATATGTACACACACAAACACACATGTACACACACAAACACACATGTACACACACAAACACATATGTACACACACAAACACATATGTACACACACAAACACACATGTACACACACAAACACAAATGTACACACACAAACACACATGTACACACACAAACACATATGTACACACACAAAGACATATGTACACACACAAACACACATGTACACACACAAACACAAATGTACACACACACAAACACACATGTACACACACAAACACATATGTACACACACAAACACACATGTACACACACACAAACACACATGTACACACACAAACACACATGTACACACACAAACACACATGTACACACACAAACACATGTACACACACAAACACACATGTACACACACAAACACACATGTACACACACAAACACATATATACACACACAAACACATATGTACACACACAAACACATATGTACACACACACAAACACAAATGTACACACACAAACACACATGTACACACACAAACACACATGTACACACACAAACACACATGTACACACACAAACACATATGTACACACACAAACACAAATGTACACACACAAACACACATGTACACACACAAACACATAGACACAGAAGTACATACACACACATAAAGACACAAACACAGACACAAACACGGAACAGACACATCTACAGAAGTTGGATGTGCTTTTGAATTATGAGAAAAGTTTATAAATAATCTGTTAAAGAACAGATATTGTATTACGTTTGTGGGACACGGCAGAGACGAGATTAAAAATTTAAAAAAGTTAAAAGATCCGAAACCTTGGATCCAAAATAAAAGTATTGATTGGTATTTTGCAAAACAATTGTATGCATCTATTAGTACGAGAACTAATAGAGGTCATCATCATCATCATTAATATCAGTGTGATTCAAAAACACGGTATAACATTTATAAAATGTTCACTTTGTAATCATTCATTCATTCATTCATTTTCTACCGCTTTGTCCCGTTAGGGGTCGCGGGTGACTGGAGCCTATCCCAGCAGCTTTGGGCCTGAGGCGGGGTTCACCCTGGACAGTGGCCAGTTAGTCGCAGGGCTACTTTGTAATCAGAAGAATTAAAAAATGTGTCTTAAAGTTGAATTGCGCAGAGCAAGTTTATAAAGATAATACAAAATTATAGATATTTGGGCCTTCAGCTCGCATATAAAAGAAAATAATATTACCAGAAGAAAAGAAATGAACAATTGTGTATTTCTCTGGTTTGGTTCTGACAAAGAGTGGGAAAGTTTGGATTCACAAGGAATGTGTCAACACAAGATAACATTCTATGCCAGCAAGGCCTTCACAGCACCTCCCTTTTTGTTCACGTCCGGAGCAAGAAATGTTTTGGTTTTGTTCTATGTTTTTTTTTTCCGTTGCTTTTTGTTTTTAGCTCAACAGAAAATGTGGGAGCCTTTACATTAAACAATTGTTTTAATGTTGAAAAATGCTGAAGTAGAAATGTCAGTGACAGAAACAGATGCACTGATGTGTTAAATAAAGGTTATGAGACGTAAATAGGAAACTGTATGATCTCCTGACAGGTGGATCTGATTTGAATGTTGGAATGTTTTATATTAATGATGATTGTGAGAACTAGAGACTAACACAATGGTCTGTCCTTTTGAACAGGATCGAATAAGTTTGGTTGAAATTTAGAGGTGTTTATGGAGAGCACTAAGTAAAATCTTCAGAACCTAGAGATAAAAAAATGTAAAGGTTTAATCTTAGCATTGTTTTAAAGTAACATTACTGACTATTACTGAGTGCAATGTTGGTGAACCTGAATAAATAAAGAGAGACGTTGATTTGATTTTACACTCAATGGATTAAGTTTCTGTTTAACATTGAATGAAGGGAATTCTTTTTGTAGAGTCTAAGGCAAAATTTGTGAAAACGTGAAATGAGGAATGATTAAATGTTTTAAATATGCTGCGGTTAAAATTAATATGGAAAAGATGCAAAAACAAAATGGTTTATTGTATTTATTCGTGTTAAAACTAAGTTTTACAGAGACAGTCTGTAACAAATCTATACTGAACAAAACCCTAAAGAAATTGTTTATTATAAAAGTAAATATGGAGAAATTTACACAGAGCTTTGTTGATTTAATGAAAAGTCTTTCCTTTTTAACGACAGTCACAATGGTTTTGGAGGAAAGAGAGATGAGGTGTTTGAGCAGCTGAAGGAGGCTGCCCTGTTACAAGGTTAACTCCAGAGGGAGGGGTCTGACCCAGAGTTTAGTTTTTTTTTAAGGAATTCATTTCTAAAGGGATTAATTTGAAGTGATTGAACAATATTCTAGAAAAATTCTAATTAGATTGAAAATTTAAAGTCTTTGGCTAAAAGTTTGTGATGATAGATCATGAGAAACTAGTTCTGATCTATTTTGAAATTATTTATGTTTGCATTAACTGAATAAAATTTTACTATGATTGTGGATGATACTACTTACAGTTACAGGTAAAGACCTACAACTAAGGGTAACTAAAATTAAAACTGAACTAAACAAAATTAAGTTTAAATATAACAGAAACAACAGTGATGCTGTTTGGAAAACATAAAGAAGACGAATAATTAGAAACGATAATTGATAGACTGAAATTTTAAAATGATCAATGGCACTGGCCTTTCATTTTATGATTTTAGGTTTATTATTTTTATTTTTTATAGAAGATTTAAACTAACTGTATTAAAGTGAAGAGGTGATGCGAGGTGATCCTCGTGCTAACCTAACAACTGGGATTAATACAGTAAAAGAATTTAAATCAAAAATAAAGAAAGAAAGAAGGTTGACATGATCGTTCTGGAGAAGCACTGTTTGGTCTGATTGAGCCAAACCTTTCAAATTAAAGTAGATTTCCAGCAGAACATATCTGTGGAAACAGGGTTTATCTGTGTTTCATTTTTATGGTTTGATCATTTTAAGAGCTTGTATGGTTTCATTTGACGAAAGCCTGAAGGGCACTTTCTAATGGTCTAATAATGTCAGAGAACGTTTGATTTGTTTGTTTGTTCTTTATTTTGATGGAAGTCAACTACAACAAGTACCAGTTCAGAAAAGAATATTTGACAATTAATATAGCCACCAGTAAGACCTAATATTAACATGGTTCTTTGAACTTATAGTCATCTTGGTTTACACCTGGGAGTACACCTGTGAGCAGGGCTAGTGACAGGACGTCCTGTAACATCACTCTGAACTTGACAAACTGAGAGATCAGGGACAGGTGCAGTGCAAAGCAGAAGTCTGGAGGTTTTGTGAAAGTAAGACCTTTAGACCAGCATTGTCTGCTGACCGGAAACATGTGTCCTTAAAGGATCCTGGTTTTATTTGTTCACATACAATGTGACGGAGAACATTGTGAGTAGAACCTCACACCTTAGGAACAGAACAGCAGTTCCTTCAAGTTTATTTGAGAGCCCCATTTACATCCACGACAGGGGGGGGGGTCCTTCAAGGTGTTTTAATGAATATAAGGCTAAAATTCAATTAGCCTTGTAATTAGAATTTTACATTTGAGACAATTTTTGCAAATGTGGATGAAATTAATTAGATTTATAACCAACAAAGGATTATGGACTGGACAGAACAAATAGCACTGAAGCTGCTTTGAGCTGAAAAGGTGGGATCTACAACAGGATTTCATCCAAAGTAACACTGGTCTAGTTAACAGCATAACTAAAGCCTTTAAGAAAGGACTTTACACTTTGAGGAAGAATTGGCAGAGTATTCTGGAATAGAGCAATTGATTTTGACCTGGTTTTAAAAAATAATTACAAAATGTTTGGAAAATACTGGGATTTTATATCTGTATTGAGATACATGTACTTGTGTGGCACTTCCATGTCTTATAACTTTTGTTTGTGTTGATTTCCATGTATCCGGAGCTTGTTGGTGAGATTAATGGATGTGGCCATTGCTGGGTCAACATTCCTGGACATGCACCTGCCCAACGACTGTGGTCCTTTGACCTCAGATGAACACTTTGATATCTGAGAGACGTTAACATCTGCATGTTCACCACCGGGACAACAGCTCCAGGATGGATCATACTACAGTCCTAAGGGCCGTATGGTTCATTGAAGTTATGATGCTTAAGAGAATTGGTTTTAATCATTAAGAATGTGCATATGTCTCACTCCATGTGTTTTTCTTTTCGTTACAGGGACAGTAATGGACAGGCAGGGACAGGCCGAAGATCTTGAGTCCAATGGGGCGACCAGCTTAAACTCTGGCATATTTTTCTACTTTATTTTGGAGTGACACTATGTTTTGATTTATGGACTTTTACAAATTTGATTTTGAAGAATCAGTGCATGACTCTGTGGAGTCCCATTTGATTGTGAACGTATCTTGTATAATTATTTTTGTCTTTGATTTGAAATTTGTTTTGAGATTCAGTTGAAGGGATTACATAAAGTTGATGCTTGATGTTTGTGTGTTGACGCCGCCTTGGGGCAAGGGGTGGACAAAGGTTTTTTTCCCAGCATTAGGTCAAATGGTCAAGTGTACTTAGGCTAGGTCAGATGCCCTGCTGGGTTTTCGCTTTGACAAAAGTAAACAACTCACACTCACTCTAGTAGATTGTTTATGATAATTGTTATCAGCATAAAGAGGGGGGAATGTTATAAGAATTTTAATTTTAATGTTTAGATTTAGGAGCACGTGGCAGAGTGGTTAGCACTCCTGCCTCACAGCAAGAAAGTCGTGAGTTAAAAACCCGGGCGACTCAAACATTCTCGGCCGACTCCGTTCTTTCTGTTAGGAGTCTGCATGTCCTCCACGTGTTACCGTGGGTTCTCTCCGGGTACTCCAGCTTCCTCCCACCGTCCAAAGACATGCATGTATAGGGTCATTGGCAAATCTAAAGTGTCCCTAGTGAATGAAAGTGAGAGTGAATGGTTGTCTGTCAATGTTTGTCTCTATATGTCAGCCCTGCGACTAACTGGCCACTGTCCAGGGTGTACCCCGCCTCAGGCCCAAAGCTGCTGGGATAGGCTCCAGTCACCCGTGACCCCTAACAGAAAAAAGCGGTAGAAAATGAATGAATAAAAAAAAATATGAATGAATGTTTAGAGTTACTGGGGGCTTATAGTTCTCTTCAGGTCATGTCAAATTCATGTCATGTCCTTCATATTAATCCAAGCATGGAGTAGACATAACTAGACTGAGACATGGCTTGTCACGGGACTTCTGCTCCTGGACCATTGTGAACGCCTCTCACCAAGGCCGTCACTGTGCTGTATATAATCTCATGTCTGTTTACATCTTTAAGCAAACCTCCTGCTGTAACTTTGTACTGTGTGTCTGCTTTGCTTCTCCTTGCAAGGATTAAAACCTGGCCATTGCTTGTTAAATTATAATCTGTCTCCGTTTCTCTCTGGATAAATATAAGGATATAGAAAATTCATATAACAGGTTCATATGAGACTAACATGTCAGAAATGTACTTTGACACTGAGCCATGGAGAGCCTTATACCCCAGCAGAGCTGTTTTAAACTCTATCCTCTGAGAGACAGGAAGTATAGAGACCTGAGGGCAGGACTAATATGGTCGAACTTTCTGGTCCTAGTCAGGACTTGAGCAACTGTGTTCTGTTTGTACTGCAGCTGTCTTACAGGACACTTAGTGAGTCCAGTGAGCAGACCATTGCAGTAGTCTGACCTGCTAGAGATAAATGCATGGATAAGTCACTCTAAGTCTGGTTTATACATAATATCTAGTGGGTAACTAGTCGAGGCAGCATGTGGAAGAACTCAGACTGGAACTTTTAACCTTAACTTTCACACATGCTTCCTTTCACATACATGTGAATTTTAAATAAAAACAAAAACTACAACTTAGAACAACTTTATTATAAAACTAGTGCCTCTCCGTCTGCTGCCAGGGAGTTTTCTTCTGGGTAGTTATGCCTTAAAGTGGTCAAAAAGACCGAAATTGTTAAGAGTGTGCTGAAATTGCCGGTGTTCTGGATTCTTTAAATCAGTAATAGAATCCAGATGAGGTTTGTGTTGTCCACCACTGAGAGGGGACAACAAAAACATACATTTTAATTTTGGAGCTGTGTCACAATCTGTAACTAAAATGTATAAGCAACAATTAACTAAGAAAAAAGGAAGGATAAATGTTTCACTGCCACTAATCCACTGGTTGTGGACTTAAATCTTGAGTGATGAATGTGAGCTGTTGAGAAGAGCTGCCTTCACCAGAAGCATTATCCAGCTGAGTCTTCTACTGGAGAGAATGCTCAGAGTTATCTAAAACAACATTCATAATGATACGATTTGACATGACTTCAGAGAGGCAATAAACTACATCTTAAACATTTATTTCTGTCAAGACAGCCTCTGCTGTGTGAAGAGAAGGTTCTGGACTGTCCATCTCAGTCTCCTGACCTCAATATCATTGAGCCACTCTGGAGAGATCTCAAACATGCAGTTCATGCAAGACAGACCAAGAATTTACAGGAACTGGAGGCTTTTGGCCAAAATTGGCAGCTTTACCATCTGAGAAAATAAAGAGCCTCATCCACAACTACCACAAAAGATTTCAAGCTGTCATTGATGTTAAAGGTGGCAATACAATAATAGCAAGCAAACTATACAAATAAATTAACTGTAAGATCTTAATGTACTGTAACCTTAACCATAAAATATGCATACAGCAGGAACCAACATAATTGGTTTAAACTATATACACACATTTTTTGATGTAAAAAATATTAGAAACAGGTGCAATGAATTGTATATTAAAAAATAGATGCAAAAGAGCAAACACAGACACATGTGCTACTATTAGTTAATGTTTATTTGCAATAGCTTTCACACATTTCTTGAAACAGCAGTATTTTTTTTAATAAACAGTGTAAAGTACATACAAATATGGGCATGACAGTGCAATGTATGAATGTGCAATGATCTACAATTATTATCAAAAATAGATGTAAAAGATAAACTTCACAAATGATGCAAACTACAGTGTAACCTGCATGAATTGGTGTGAACAGATAATAAATAAAAAAGCTGAAGTGCAAACTATATACAAAAAAATAACTAAAAAAAGCAAAAGTGCAAACTGCAGATACAGTGCATTTCTATATGCATTGCCTGCGCTCTGTGGTCCTCGGCACCCTCCGCAGCAGATCTGCAACAGTTTGTCCAAACCGGTCGCTCTCATCATTGCCTTGACACAGTCTCTGTTGCAGCTCCACCCGCCGTTCCTCCAACTGAGCCTCCAACCGAGCAACCTGCACTTCTTCTCTTTTCCTTTTTTGTGCCATTTTTGGAAGAGATGTCTGCGGGGACAGAAGAGATGGCTGCGGGGACAGAAGAGATGACTGCGGGGACAGAAGAGATGACTGCGGGGACAGAAGAGATGACTGGGGGACAGAAGAGATGACTGCGGGGACAGAAGAGATGGCTGGGGGACAGAAGAGATGACTGCGGGGACAGAAGAGATGACTGGGGGACAGAAGAGATGACTGCGGGGACAGAAGAGATAGCTGCGGGGACAGAAGAGATGACTGTGGGACAGAAGAGATGACTGCGGGGACAGAAGAGATAGCTGCGGGGACAGAAGAGATGACTGTGGGACAGAAGAGATGACTGCGGGGACAGAAGAGATAGCTGCGGGGACAGAAGAGATGGCTGCGGGGACAGAAGAGATAGCTGCGGGGACAGAAGAGATGGCTGTGGGACAGAAGAGATGACTGCGGGGACAGAAGAGATGACTGGGGGACAGAAGAGATGACTGCGGGGACAGAAGAGATAGCTGCGGGGACAGAAGAGATGACTGTGGGACAGAAGAGATGACTGCGGGGACAGAAGAGATAGCTGCGGGGACAGAAGAGATGGCTGCGGGGACAGAAGAGATAGCTGCGGGGACAGAAGAGATGGCTGTGGGACAGAAGAGATGACTGCGGGGACAGAAGAGATAGCTGCGGGGACAGAAGAGATGGCTGTGGGACAGAAGAGATGGATGGGGGGACAGAAGAGATAGCTGCTGGGACAGAAGAGATGGCTGTGGGACAGAAGAGATGGATGGGGGGACAGAAGAGATAGCTGCTGGGACAGAAGAGATGGCTGTGGGACAGAAGAGATGGATGGGGGGACAGAAGAGATGGCTGTGGGACAGAAGAGATGGCTGGGGGGACAGAAGAGATGACTGTGGGACAGAAGAGATGGATGGGGGGACAGAAGAGATAGCTGCTGGGACAGAAGAGATGGCTGTGGGACAGAAGAGATGGATGGGGGGACAGAAGAGATGGCTGTGGGACAGAAGAGATGGCTGTGGGACAGAAGAGATAGCTGCGGGGACAGAAGAGATGGCTGTGGGACAGAAGAGATGGATGGGGGGACAGAAGAGATGACTGCAGGAACAGAATAGATGGTTGGTGATGGGGGCTCTACCACTTGGTAATTGGTCATCATCGCTGTTGGCTGGAGGTCTCACATCCGATAAACCAGTGGAGTTTGAGCTGGTGTCAGTCCCATCCTGTGATTATGAAAAAATAGCAAATAGTATAAGTTACAACCCATTACATATAATTACAACCTATTACACATGCTTTTTGACTCCCGGGTATACTATTTCTGCAAAAAAAATCAATACCCCATGTGGTAGCATTGCTAGTTAAGTTAGCTAACCGAAACACAATAGAGGTACATCAAAGGACGTGCATTATTTACCTTATCGTCAAAGTTTGACTCCGTAAGCCGATGTTTAACATGAGGTGCCAGCCAAGATAGGAATATATAAAACGCTGAGATTTTTTTTCCTCCTGGATCCCCGCTCCTTGTGGCGAGTTTTTTACGGAGACAAACGTACTTGTCTCGAGAGTTCTTCCATCTCTTCGTGCCCTCCGCTACATCTAAACCCACGTTGGAGAAGGCTGTATTTCCTCACTTCTTCAATTAATTGCCCGGTAACATAGTCCAGTTCCATGTTGGCTCTGCACTGAATTTCGGAATTTAAAAATGGCGGGCGGTCCAGTGTGCAGAAGATCATTCTGGAAATGCGTAGGAGGAAACGTGATACTACCAAGCCGACCAATCACAGATCTCTTAGGGTAGGGTACGGCGTAGGGTACGGCGTATGGCACACGTAACTGTGTATGATACGCTGTACCTACTACGCGCACCCTACGCAGAAGCATAAATCGGCCTTTACACTACAGACTAGCATAGGCTATTCCTGACACCTTCCCCCCTCCAGCGCTAACACAAGCTAATGTGAGCTAAAATTAACCTCAGCAAGAAACAAACTTATTAACCGAATTACTTCATGAGCAATCAATCAGGCTCATCTGACAATGCTTTTTAATATAAGTAATAATTAAACATGAAATTATGATTGTGATCTTGTTGAAACATTTCAGGCTATACATAGCCTCAATAGTAAGCTCTAACTAGTTTATGTGCTGCCAGTTAAGATCTAATTAACCTATTTGCTCTAATATGTGCTTTACCCTTTGCTTCTGTACAACTTTAGGATTTTTTTCTGGAGCAGGCAACTCCTAACTGCTGTAAGTCTTCTTATCCACCATGTAAAGCAGGGGTCTCAAACTCGCGGCTTATGTTTATCATATCGTCCTGCATTGATATGATAAACTTATATTCAGTGGGCCATCGGCTGGGCTTGATGCAGGCAGAGAAACATTTCACAACTATGGAGGAGCCCGTGTAACATCACATAGCCATCATAAAATTACAGCTTCTTACTGTGTTTGAAATGAGCATGTTTGACCTTGAGCTAAACAAAGTCAATGTTACCGGCATTGGATTTGGCATCATGGGGATTGTATTTTGTTTTCCCATCATTTAAAAATGGGTTGATTTGTTTGAAAGTTGATGGCAATTTGACCGCCACTATCCATGCGGATTTGTTATTATGACAAATCTGCAAATTAACATAGATGTTAGGTTGAAAATATCACTGAGGGGAGTGGACATCCAATGGGGCCACTCAGCAGCTCATTCATGTTCTTCAATCTTTCATTTAAGTTCAGGATAGCTCAGGTTCAGAAGAACCCATTGAAGTTAAAGAACTGTTAGTAATGACGTTTGAGAAGATTTAACAAAGCTTTTTTTTGTGGAATACCTGATCTGGCCCAGCCTCACCCAGACTCTGCCTCCTGCGGCCCCCAAGTAATGTGAGTTTGAGACCCCTGATGTAAAGGATCAATTTAATAGTTTGAAAATTGCTGGTGATATCATTCCTAATGAGAAC
This sequence comes from Neodontobutis hainanensis, assembly GCA_024349245.1. Classification (NCBI taxonomy): domain Eukaryota; kingdom Metazoa; phylum Chordata; class Actinopteri; order Gobiiformes; family Odontobutidae; genus Neodontobutis; species Neodontobutis hainanensis. The sequence continues at coordinate 274,658 of JALDNG010000262.1, forward strand.
TAGAAAGTGGGCAGTACCCGGCCATATTTGGATATTGTGTGTGTGTGGAGAAGTGAGTGCAGTACACACACACACACACACACACACAAACTACCTAAAAAACACGTGTTATGGGCCAACGCTAAAACTTCATCCAGCCCCTTCAAAACAGCTCCTCTATACAGTCTAAAGGTTTTTGGTCCCCACAGGACAGAATATCTTTCTTGTGGTCTCACACACCACTTGCAGAATTGTATGGTTGTCCTGAGCATACCTTAGGGTATGGCTTATAAACAAAAGCGGAGGGTATTTTTTTTTTGTTGATAGTTTTAGTATTTTACAGTGGAAGTTTTGGTGATATATTGTTGGGGTAACAAAAAAAGCTTTGGGATACTTTTAACTGATTTGTGCATGTGCACTCACTCCCAACGTTGGTGCTGTATTATGTTCTTGCCAAATGCCCAGATGATTAGTCACTTTCTGTCAGACCACTGATATGGACATGAATGAGCCAATCAGGTGTTGCAAGAACTTTTAAAAGTCCAAATGAAATCCAATATAGTATATAGATATGAAACTCCTGCCAGTATCAAAACTCCTTACATCATTCCAACAGCTCAGCTTGAGAACTTGCGCTGTACAGTCTTTAAGACTTCATTGTTATCACAAGATCAACAACCAACAACCTTTTTAAAGGCCCATTGCCCTCTATATTGCATTATATTATATTATTTTATAATATATAATTTTTTATATATTATACTATATTATATATATATAATCTGTATTATTCATTACAAGAAATATATATGATTTTCTAGGGTTATAACAATTTTTATACAATCTATACACTAAACACACATACTTTTGTTTCGTCACCTCGGGTAAGCTGCATGCTATATGTCTGTGGCGTCTAAGCAGATAGATTGGATCTGCGAGCGTAAAAGTTGGGTGTACACTTTTGCTTGAGACTGACGCTCAGTGGTTGTTATGCACATTGGACACCACTTACTTTCTCCCAGTTGGTGAAATTATGTGTCAATCAGACGCAGAGAGTTGTGGCGGACATATTTGACTTCTGTATCACTTTCCAAAACAAATACTGGCTGTTATTGCTGTCAAAATAAAAATAAAATTAGATGCTAATCTCAACTTAAACAAAAGCAGCTGATGTCTTTTGAGTATGTGTGGATCTAACACATGTTTTGGATGTAATTATTTCACTGGAATTATATTTTCTGGATGTTTATGAACAGAACAAGAGCATTTTTGTTGGGATTTATCATTGTGTGAAATACAGACAAGCTTCATAGGTGAGTAATGTCAAATTTTGACCATTTTGCTTTTCTAAATAAAAGCTTTTGGTGTACGGAATGGTGTTGTGGTGCTCAAAATGGTTTATGTTACCGAAAGATGAGAATCTAAGCTTTCTAATGATATGCTGCATTTGCACATGCTCAAACCAGTCAGTTTTACAAGACTGTGTATTGAAAAAAAAGTTGCAATGTCCTTCTTGGCATAAAGAAACATACAGACGCTTCCATTTCTTTACATTCAAACCAGCACAGTAACTATAAAACACCAACACTGTGCCATTGGATCACCTGTCTCCCCAATTGTGTCTAACCTGTACATGGAGGAAATGGAGAGCGTAACAAGACACTTCCATGTGCTGGAAATGACAAATAAATACTCCAAGATGAAAGATTATATTTATTTTTGTATGAAACATCACAAATGCTTTTTTGCTGACAACCAAACTAAACCTGTGGCTTAAATATTTGAATGTGTAACTTTTAAATATACCTGTTGTCATAACTCTTATTTTTAAAAAATAATAATAATTATATTACATCAAACAATTAGCATGTTTAAAAGCACTGGAGAAAAAAAGCCGTAGCGGAGCCTTCAATTGTCCCAAGACCGACTTCCAGACTGAGTCCCAGACCCAGAGTTGCTGGTCGATCCAGCCTCAGTGGAGGCAGAGGGGGACACCTGCCGAGTCTGATACTTTTGTTGTCCTTTTTTTATTTTTGTTTTTATTTTACTTAACCAGATTAAAAAAACATTAAAATCAAGATCTTTTACGAGGGTGACCTGGAGAAGAGCAGCACACGTAATTTTGAACAGTACATTACAATAATAATAAATAAAAACTAACACAAAGAAAAAGATGGTTAAAGGGCATTGATATAAAGTGCATCATTTAGAACACAGAAACATTTCAAAAACACAGGCACTGACCGACTTTTTTAAGATTGAACGTAAAGTTTCAGATCAGACTGTAGCGTGTTTGAAGCAGAGGGAACATTAAAGCTGAATGCTTTGTGTTCCCCATTGCTGTTCTAACTCGAGGCACAGTTAGACGAAGAACATTGCAGGAACGTAAGGCATAACAGCTTTGTATTTTTGTTTAGGGAAGATGGGACTAATCCAAGAAGAGCTTTTAAACCAGAGTCAGCCAATGTGTGTATCTGCGTACACTTAAAGAAGGCCTGACTTGACATAAAGATCACAATAATGAGTGAGGACTGTAGACACTTATATAATACATCACCATAATCAAATAAAGGCAAAAATGTTGCAGATACTAAAAGTTTCTTGGCTCTGAGAGAGAAACAGACTTTTTTTCTATAGAAGAAGCAAAGTTTCACGTTTGGAAATCAGTTTGCCAATGTGCTTAAAATGAAAGCTTGTGGTCAAGAATAATACCCAGATAATTATAATTTAAAATCATTTCAATAGTTTGTCTTTAAAAGTTAAGATTGATTGGATATTTCCTGTTAACTCACTGGCGTAAGCGAAAATTCCAGGTATGACTAGGTGGATACAGCCACCTGAACACGTGTTTTATCTAAAAGATAAATGGCAAACCAGGAAGCTGCCTGTTTTACTAAGCTAATCCTATTTAATATAAATCTATTTGTTGTCACAGACAGGCATTGGAAACACAGTTTGTCTCAGATGAAGCCTTCAAACAAACGCATCCCATTCAAAAACTATAACCAGTAGAAAGAAAACGTTGACACCATGAGCGGCATCTACTGACTGCGTAGATATAAGATTTATATAGGTTTGATAAAAACTGAGCATCAGCAGACTATACAAAAACATGGGGAGTAGGAGTAACTTTCCAGGACTGTTGATGCTCTAATTCAAATTTGATAAATCACAGCACTTAAAAAATAAAATTTTCTGAAAAAAGTCAAAATACTCTATATTTATAATACATAATTTTTGTAAATTAGTGAAATAGTAGAACTGAAAAGGGCTTAAAATTGCAGAAGCATAAGTAGGCAGAAGAGTAGGCTGTACTCTAGTGACGCAAAAACGACACGTCTTAAAAGGTTTAAAGTATTTACACTGTGACTAAATAAAAAATGAAAAAGTTACAAAAAATAAATTTAGTACATATCAAGACACCATTTTTGGTTGTGAAAAGGTTAAAATAGGCAGAAGATGTAAAGGGCAGAAAAAGCTTAAAAAAAGATTTAGCCAAAATCCCATAGGAAATAAATGGGTGAAAAAATGGCATAGAAATGTAAATATTACAAAAACTATGGAAGCGTTACCAAAAGTATTAGCAGAATTTTCCCAGAATTTAGACACGTTTTAAAGTCTAAACAACGAAAATCAGTTAAACGGCTGAGAAGTTGAAAGATGATAGTAACAGATAATAATAAATAAGCAGTAGAACTTTAGGTGCATTACTATGCAACCAGCTAATGTTCTCCTGCGTAACTTTCTCCTGAAAATGAAGCCTTGGAAAGATGTCTGACGTACATCCATGATTGAACTAGCCTGAAGTGTTGGGATCTGACAACCAAACCAGGAGAGAAAAACTTAAGGCCTTAAGTGCTCGGACACTTACCACAGGGGTTTGTGGATACTGGACTGTGTACAAGGAGCCATAATCCAATTACAGATCCTGAGGCAGATTATCATCAGCAGAGGCAGGAGTACAGCTGGGGTCTGTGGTCTTACTGTTGAGGCACAAAAAAGAGAGAGTGCTGATGACCCCATGGTTTGACCCACCCTCTGTTAAATACTGAGGTTCATGCGCATTTTTTGGGCTAAATTTGATGAGATTTCTAGTCAGATGACAATATTTGAGGCGGGTTGAATTTCAGGATTGTTGTGCGTCCTTGTCATGCTGTGTAAAATTTAAGCACATTAATGGTGATCTTTGGCTTTCCTCATATTATTATATTATATATTAAATAATATTATATATATTATTATATTATTATATTATTATTATTAAGTTTTAATTGCCTAGTGCCCAAGAATGTCCACTCCATAAAATGATTTTAGCTTTTGTATGTTGCTAGCTCTGTCTAGTAGGCTTCGCTCTCTGACCATCCAAATCAAAAGATGTAAAAATAGTAACGTTATTGTACACCTGCTAGCCGGCCCTGAACACTTGGCAGACTACCCAACTCTAAATCTGATAAAGTATAGTTTCATTTCCATTTATTTTAAGCTACAGGTGCCCGCAACTCAAGGCCACAAGGCAGATTTTATTCACCCCTGCAACACATGGCTTAAATCTGATTGAATAAAAGCTCCAGCATAAACATGTACTGCTGAAAGCAGCACAACCAAGAGAAAGGTTGACTGGGAAAAATTTTATACAAATTATTGGAAAAAATATATAACATACTATAAGTCAGTGATTTTAATATTGTTCAGGGGAGCATAGAAGGCCTTGCTGGTCCTTACGGCCCATCACTGGTTTCAACACATAACATAATGCACTTCCTCTTAACTCGATCAGTGACAGCTTTACGTTACACTTTTTCTTCTTATTTCACACTCGCAGAGGCAATGAAAATCACAGCCACTTACTTAACCCTGCAGCCGTTTTCTGACTGACTCTATGGATTAATTTTTAGTGGGGCTCTAGTTTCTGTCAAATAATTGCTGGGAACAATCTATGTGGTGACAATGTTTGCATAATGCCTTTTCTTAATTAAAAACGTGTCTTTGTTTTACTCACACCAATGGCAACAGTTATCTGTTTGGGGGAGATAAGGAAGACATAAATTAAACACTATACTCCAAGTGTCCCAGAGTCAGAGAGAGATATTACACACACTTTTTCAATCAGTGAAAGAACTTCAAATGTGTTTTACATTTTACTGATTTGTTTAAAATGATGGCAGTCATAGCCAGCAAGGTGTGGTCTAAGTCTGGGTTATGTAACTTAGTCATTAGCTGTCTTTTTCTGATGCTAAAACCATAAAAAAACAAGAAGATTCAATTAATTTGAGTAGATTTAAATTTTTGTTTGTCAGTAAGTGTAAACTGATGACAAGCATTTATCCGACTGCCAAACAGACGTCAAGTTTAAAAGCTTGGGTTACAGTAGGGGTCATTATGGCACAGTTTGGTTAAGGGAACACCTGAGGAGGCTTGTATTTTTATTATTCAGTGGCGAACCATGCCCATCTGACACAGGCCTTCACACACTCACACACAAACTGTAAGAGGCACCGCCCATTATTTTCTATGGAAGTAGCATAGAAGTCAAAAAGTTTTTTACATTCCATGTTGAGCAGGCGCACTACGGTACATGCGCATGTGTTCTTGTGTTTTACCTTGCACCTGGGTTCCACATGATCCGTTCTGACCAATGGGTGTAAAGGCGGTATAGAAAGTTATGTTTTAGGAAATATAATCTTTTTAAACAGAAAAAAAACATATATAACATAATATTTGGCAATAAATACTTCAAAATCTGACTATTTTAGTAGTTGTAGGTGTCTTGTCAACCGAATACCAGCCATTTGTTTTTACATTGGGCTCAATGGAAAAAATCCTTTCAGGGCATAAGTGTTTATTTGCTGCAATACCACGAGTGGCCACTAATAAAATTGGCTTCAGGGAAAGGGGAACCCTGTCCAATTCTAAAAATACATCTATGCATGCACAAACCTGGCCTGTAGTTTCATGTGGCGCTAGCACTTAGCTTCTCATTTAGCTGCATGTTAAGTCCAGGTTGATTAGTTGACAGAAAAGCAGCTGCAATAAAATTATAATAATAGCGCCAACTAATGGTTAAAGACACAACATGCATCCATGCATAGGATTTCTCGCAGTCCTAAGCATCTGACACATTGACTGTGAATCAAACTCTGATTGGTTAATTCCCCTGTAAGTTCCTGTAAAAAACTTAACATGAACTATGTGCCTGCTGGATCTGAGCAGCTGCTATGTAGTTGCTGCCAGCACTGAAGTACAGTAGACTTGGTTCCTGATTAAATAAAATCTGTGCAGAATCACAGCATCTGCCTGCATGCCTGTAAGTCTAAACTCAGGACAAAAGGTAACCATGAAACACGCGACTCTTACATACTTACATGGCAGGACAGTGCGAAAAGTTTTGTGTATTAAGGCCTGTTCACACCGGGACGAATTTCGCCGACGTTTAACGCCTCGTGACTAAACAATGGGCGCCAATGTGAGTGTGCACGCGTAAAAGCGTCAGTTTTTAAAAAACGCCTGGGGTTTGTTTTTTTGGTTTGACACGCCGCGTCAAAAACTATACGACCAATGAGATTAGCGCTTTTGCTCACGTGTCTGGAGCTTCTGAAGTTACAGTAAAACACAACTTGGGGGTGCTCAAACACAAAACAGTCTTGCCGAGCACACATAAGATGCAAGGCAAGATGAATGTAGAGCTGCTGGTCTCGTTGGTGTCGGAACACAAAGAACTATATAACAAACGTGACATCGATTACAAAAATTACTTGCTCTCTTCTTCTGAGTGAAAAGTGAGTGTCAGAAGCGTAAAGTTGCGCAGCCCACCTTGTGTACCGGGGTATTTCTGTTTTACATTAAGCGCCATCTAATGTCAGGGAATGAATTCACTCGGCTCATCATCAGCGAAAATCGCTTGGGTGTGAACACAAAAAACGCGTTGAAAAACGCTGGCGAATAACGCTGGCGAAAATTTGTTCTGGTGTGTACGGGCCTTTAGGGTCGCAAAATCTTAACACACACACAAATGTTAACACGCACACACAAATCTTAACACACACATACAGATCTTAATACACACACACACAAATCTTAACACACACACACACAGAAATCTTAACACACACACACACACACAAATCTTAACACACACACAAATCTTAACACACACACACACACACACACACACATAAATCTTAACACACACACACACACACACACACACATAAATCTTAACACACACACACACACACAAATCTTAACATACACCCAAATCTTAACACATACAAATCTTGGACCATGTCATTAATCGTGACCTGACTATGCTGGAAGCTGGTCAGAAAGTCCACCCACATCTAAGCCGCATCTGTAATAAGAACATTCTGACTTGAAAACAGGTATGTCTTCACCTCTCAACCTTTACTCTACTCAGAAAGTATTTACAACACTGCACTATAGTATATCACATTACCACATCACGTGTACAGAGTATTGTAGAGTGCTAATGCTTCTTTTGCAGCCAAAGTGGTAGTTTTTGTGAAACATTCCATGATTACTTATATTGAGATGTTTCAGTACAGTGGATGATACAGTATATACAGTAAAGCACTGTAAGAAAAAGAAGCAAACTGACGATTTGTGGTTGTATTTCTCTAGAATGTCTTGAAGACCTTCAGGGGGAGGACGCCAACATCTGTTCACAGCAGGAACTTGTCATTGTGGACCTAGTGAGGGCAGACAATGCCATCCGTCTCCACCAGCTACAACAGAAAATACTTGCAGAGGGGCAAGTGTTCAACAACATAAACCATGTGAGCATCACCACCATCAGATGCATCTTGGGAAAACACAACATCACCATGAAGCAGCTCTACAGGGTCCCATTTCAGAGGAACAGTGTCCGGGTCAAAGGACTTCAAGCTGAATATGTACGGGTAAGTGTAACTGTCCTTTACATTTACAATACTGTATTGGAGAAATCCAGTAGCAGCTGAATGTGTACATTATCAGTACCACATCACACAGGTACCTGTGTAATGTGGTGAGGGTTCTGTATGTGTTTTGTTACAGAGAATCTTGGCCATGAATTTATTTTCATTGATGAAGCTGGATTCAACTTGAGCAAAACAAGACGACAGGGTCGTAATGTAATTGGCAACAGGGCAATTGTGCACGTCCCTGGGCAGCGTGGGGGAAATATAACATTGTGTGCTGCCATAACGCCTTCGAGGGCTTCTGCATCATCATGAAAAACTAGGTCCATACAATAACCAACATATACTCACATTTCTAGATCATCTCCATAATATAGTTCTACAGAATAGCCCAGGTTTGGTGGTATGAGCGGGCAGCTCTGGTCCAGGCCTATTTCACCAACCACAATCAATTTTAAGTGGTATACTTGACCCCTTACTCACCATTTTTAAACCCTATAGAGGAATTCTTTTTTCGGCTTGGAGAAGTATATGACCGCCAACCACCCACTTTTGTTTAAGGTACAGGTACATGTGTTTGAGGTATGGTAATAAAAGCTTCAAGTTGTGTTACTTTAGTCTAAGCATGGGTCTATAGTGTTCAAGCAACGAGCAAAAACTGAAATCACCACATTCTGTCAGTACTATTGGTGTCAGGAATGGCATTGCAATGGTTAAAGTCTTACCTCTTGAGTAGGTCATTCAGAGTATCCTGAAGAAACAAGGTCTCTAGCGCTTGGACCGCTACTCTTTTCCATTTACATGACATCTCTTGGCTCTGTCATTCAGAAACATGGCTTTTACTATCAATGCTATGCAGATGACACTCAGCTCCACTTGTCATTTCAACCTGACAGTCTGACACTTTGGATGAAGGATCACCTGCAGAAGAACCTTACAAAACAGAACTCCTTGTGATTCCGGCCAACCCAAAGACCTACCACAACCTTTCCATTCCATCCAACACAGCCAGAAATCTGGGAGTGTTAATTGATTAAACTTCACAAGTCATGTTGCCAGCACCACCCGGTCTTGTAGATTCATCCTCCACAACATTAGGAAAATTAGACCTTTCCTATCAGAGCACTCTATGCAAAGGCTCTTGTCTTGTCCAAACTGGATTATTGCAATGCTCTTCTGGCTGGACTCCCTGCTGCACAACCAAACCTCTGCAGCTCATCCAGAATGCAGCAGCAAGAGTGGTCTTTAAAGAACCGAAGAAAGCACACATAACTCCTCTCTAAACAAGGGTACACTGGCTCCCGGTTGACACCCGCATCAAGTTCAAAGCTATGCTCTTGGCCTACAAGACCACCACTGGCTCCGCCCCCTCATATCTTCACTCACTGATACAGACCTATGTTCCAACCAGATCCCTGCGCTCTGTAAATGAACAACGTCTGGTGGTACCTTCCCAAAAAGGAAAAAAATTACTCTCGCATACCTTCTCTGGATCTGTTCCACATTGGTGGAATGATCTACCTGCTGCTACAAGATCAGCAGATTCTGTAGACATCTTTAAAAAACGCCTGAAAACACATCAACACTTGACTGACAAACACTAAATTATATTTCCTTTCTATTGATTCCTTTCTTCTATAAATAAAATAAAATATATAATTATATATAATATAAAATAAATAATTATTATTATTATTTCTTATCCTTAGCTTTGTATACTCTGCTGGGTTTTAACTGACTAGTTTTTTGTGCACTTATGCTTTTTGCTATCTTGTGTTGTTGAAATTGCTTCCATTGTTTTCCTCACTTGTAAGTCGCTTTGGATAAAAGCGTCTGCTAAATGACTAAATGTAAATGTAAAATATGAGAGCTCATATACAATACTTATATTACAAAAGTCATGTGATTTATTTTGCAAGTCCTTTATCAGCGGGATCTTACGCTAGAGTCACTTGTCCAAAACCGTTCATTAATTGAGTGCACTATACGTATAGAGCGTCCATTTTCGAGAGGACCCCCTCAAAAACGAGATGATTCATCTCAAGGGAATTATCCTCACAAAAATGTAAATAAATAAGTATAGTGCACGTGGCAGAGTGGTTAGGGCCTCACAGCAAGAAGGTTGTGAGTTCAAACCTCTGCCAACTCTGGTCTTTCTGTGAGAAGTCTGCATGTCCTCCTCGTGTTACCAGGTGTTCTCTCCGGATACTCCACTTCACTAGATTCAGGTGTGCAGGTGAGGAGGCAAGTTGATTGTTCAGCATGAGAAGGGTGCCCAAGATGGGGCAGAGTGGTGCCCCAGGACTAGTCTTAATTTTTTTGGAGTTTCGGCAGATGGCAGCACAGCATAAAAATGCTTTCAGAGTCATGGCCAACTAGGGTGCAGTGGCTACCCCCGTTCCCAGCTGAGCTCCTGATCCGCAAACACCAGTTGCAAAGCCCCTCCAAGAACTGCAAGTGGGAGTTCCTTGCCAACTTGAACAGGCGCTTCATTCAAGGCTACAGCGTCTTGTCCGCCCAATTGAACTTTCTCACCTCCTCCAAAATTTATTTTCAGTGAACCGACAACTTGAAGACCTGCCCCCATCCTCACAATTACAGACACCACATATGGCCCCTTGGTTTGTTAGTCCGTTCCCGGTGGAGAATGTTATCAATCTGGTGACGGTCAGACTGAAGCTACCACGGTCTATATACCCGACCTTACACGTGTTAAAGATCAAGCTGGTCCCGGTCATTACAGGTGGGAAAAAATGGATTAAAATAAAACAGTGTGACTTTTGAGGACCCTGCACACCTCTCACACCTGGGAACCGACCTTTAACCCACCTCCAGTCTCTCCACCCAGCTCCTGCTGGCTTTGATGAGGCAGCTGGCCTTTTTATAACGCTGTGCTGTCAAAACACTTTTGACCACCACAACATTGGTACACTGTCATTACACTTTCAGCACAGGATAAGCGGGATTTGGTGTCCTGAGCCATAGCCGGGCATAAAGCGTCCACATGCAGCGGGCGATACGAGCTGTGTTCTCTCTTTTGGAGGCTTCAATAAGACAGATTGAATCAATTTATCAATTTATCAATGACAATGCACAGAAAAACAATAAAATCATCCATCTAAATGACATTTCTATTTATTTTTAGTGTGGTACATTTCATGACAAAGCACAGCAAAAATAAAATACCCACACTCACGGCACATGTACTTTTTTTGTACCCTCCGACAAGATCAATCTGAGCAAACCGCAATCTGGATGTTCAAGGGTTTGGCAAATCTTAGAGGCATCTCTCCCACGTCTGCAGAAGGCCATTGCCACTTTTCATCTTTGTGAGACCTGCCAGTAGTTCAGTGATAATGTCCTGGATGTAGGCTTTTAGTGACATGTGTGGGTTTAGGGTTCACTTAGTGCAAATGATGTGTGAGTTGACAGCACTGATGCTTAGAATAGCATTGAAAATGCGGTTGTACCATTTTCTTGACCGATATAGAAATAGGTACATTTTCATCCTTTGATCAGATCTGTCTATTCCCCAGATGAAGCTGTTGTACTCGTCAACTCACACGTGTCTATTTATTGAACCATTTTTTTTGTCCTGATTCTCTTACAAACACAGTCATTCCCATGAAGAGTTAATAACATTGTAATGTGTTCAATGTCATGCCACGCACAAGCCAACAGTTTGCCCTTCCTCATAAAAACTGGTCCATCACTTTGTTTGAAGTATAAAACATCTTTTCTCAGACTTTTTATCATTTGTTTCCTTGTGCTCTTTAAAACCAGTGTTACTTTTAGCAGATTTTCTGGCAATGGCTGGTGACATATAATAACTATCTATGGCCTTTATTGTTGTATTCAGACTAGATTATGGACTACTAAGTGGGTGGCACTTATCTGCATCATTATGCTGTCCAGTGTGTACAAACCACATAAAACATACTCTGACCTACTTTCCCTCAATACATATGCTCTGTATCCATATTTATCCGTTTTTCTGGGATTATACTGTTTTTTTTTACTGTTTATACTGTTGATCTTCCCTTGAATGCTATTGTCATCTCATGTAAGGAAAGCTCCTTGAGAGGGCTGTAAACCGCTGGAAACCTGCGGTATTAGTGTTCTATTTATTTTACGCCCTTTGAAAAGTTTATCATGCCCTGGCTGATCTTCTTTCACATAGTCATCATTATTGGCAAAATGCAAGAAAGGCAGGATGCTTAAAAATCTTGTTTCTAGACATTACCTTGACAAATCCATGAGTATATGTTGACTAAAATTATGCCCAATAATCTTCATTCTTGGATAGGAAAACTTTCATTTCAGACACTGTATGGACAGTACATTTATCAAAATGCTTTATCCATAAACTTCTAGAAGTGATAAACTGATAAAAAAGTGATGAACAGAACTTCACTTTTGTGTTCCCAACCCTTATTATCAGTGATAGGCTTGTAGCAATAATCTCTCCCTCTGCCTTTCACCCACCTTTCTCTTCCACAAAACCTGCCTCCTATCCGTTCCCTCCTGTGCAGACTGTCAGAAACTGGAACCATAGGGTCAACAGCATGGCCGGAAAACCCCTCAGCTCCACTATCCTCACTCTCCCTTAGTTTAAAATAGAAATAATAACGTTTTATATATATATATATAGAGCTCTCACCAACAACATTCTCCCCACCATGTCGCAATTCTGCAACTTTGGCGTTATCTAAGCAGACCTTGAGCAATTTTATTTCTCTATAGGAACAAACATAACTAGAACAAGTCATTGCATAAGGTGCCTTAAAGCTGAACATTACCAGAAAAAATAAATAAGGTAAACTTGGTAAATCAGTGAGATAAACCTTTGTAGAGTCTCAATGCACTGTTATCCTGAACACAGCTGACTACAATTCTAGTATTAACACCTTACTGAGTGACATCACCACCTATGAGACACTGAGTGTCAAGAACACAACTTTTCAGGAATGGCAGAAGGACTCTCGAGGCAGACCCCACGAAGGCAGATGGTTCAAAGAATGGTTTATTGAACACAGGCAGAAGTACAAAGTCTGAAATCCAAAAGACGAGGTCAAAACACAAGGCTATGGTCATAAACACTAGAAGACAGATACACAAAAAACACGAGGACTCACAGGAATGCACACACAAGCGTAAGGCTACAAACTTGAGGGTACAATCCAGCCCAGGACAGGGGAAAACACACAGATTATAAAGGGAACACAATGAGACACAAGTGGAGCACATTATGGGCGGAGCAGGCAATCACAAAGGAGGGAAAGACACAAGGGCAAGAAGTAAATCTGAAATAACACAGGGGCAAGACACTTCACAATAAGACACAGGAAGTTAAATAAGCATATACCACAGACACAAGATTGGGACATGACACTTAGAAGAGCTACAACAAGTGGTTACGAGAAGAAAGTAATAGACTGCCTGCAGAGGCTGTACCACAGGCTGTACACTTAAAACAGCAATCCCTGTATCTACGGCTTACCCAAAATACACAAATAAGGAATTGCACTACGACCCATAGTAAGCAGCACATATTTATTCATCAACCCACAATGGAGCCAAACACCTGGCCACCATTTTGGCTCCATTGGTAGGCCACTCACAGCATCATATCATCAACTCACATGACTTTTCAAACAAAATCAAACATCTAGACACAGATGTCTCTGATGTCACATCACTCTTTACCTGCATACTGTACGGAAGAGATTTCTACAGAACACATCTTTAAAGAACAGGACCAACCTCACCTCTGACCATATTTGCAGTTTACTAAAGGCATGTTTAAACACTACACATATCCAGTTCAGAGGTAACTTCTACAAAAACACGGCTGTGCCATGAGATCAACTGTCTCCCCCGATTGTGGCTAACCTGTACCTGGAGGAAGTGGAGAACAGAGCTCTGGTCTCTTTCTCAGGTGCAGTGTTCAGTCACTGGTTCAGATATGTTGATGACACATGGGTCAAAATCAGAACCCAGGAAGTAGAAGCCTTCACAGAACGCATCAACACAGTGGACAAGAACATCAAGTTCACCTGTGAAGATGCCATAAACAACCGCCTGACTTTCTTAGACTGTGCAGTGGTTATCTGTGAGGACAGGACTCTCCAAGTAGAAGTTTACAGGAAGCCTACACACACGGATCAATATTTGCAGTTTGATTCCCACCACCCACTGCAGCACAAGCTGGAGTCATCAGGACTCTTCAGCACAGAGCACAAGAAGTGCCCACAACCGCAGAAGGTAAACGGAAAGAAGAACAACACATTCGTAAAACTCTGAGAGACTGTGGATACCCCAAATGGACTTTCAACAAAACCAAGAGGACACAGACACCAAACAGACAGGAACCAGGGACAAAAGGGAAGGGTGTAGTGATCCCGTATGTGTCTGGTTTATCTGAAAAACTAAAAAGGATTTTCTACAAACACAACATTCCAGTTCACTTTAAACAGGCTGCGTCAAAAACTGGTCCATCCTAAAGACAAGATCCCCACAAACAGAGTAATGTAGTTTATACAGTTCAGTGAAGAGTGCAGTGACAGTTATGTCGGTGAAACTAAACAAGAGCTTCACAAGAGGATGTATCAGCACAGAAGAGCCAATCCTGGAGGACCTGAGTCTGCAGTTCACCTCCACCTCAAAGACAAAGGACATTCCTTTGAGGACAGCAATGTCCGAATTTTGGCCAGAGAGGCCAGATGGTTTGAGAGAGGGGTGAAGGAAGCCATTTTTGTGAAAATGGAAAAGCCTTCGTTGAACAGTACCTAGTATTTACAACAGTGTTTTTAAACCTAAATCAAAAGAGTTGCACTCTAGAACAACAAACACAGAACCTGAATAAAACAGTGACACTAGCGATTCTCCTGAGCCTTTAACAACTTTCACATCAGTAGTAACACTGTCCTTTCATAGCTGACGACTATAAGGCCAGAACAGCCTCGTCCTATCAGGTTTGGTTTCAGATTAAACCCCTCCCTCTAGAGATATAAGCTCAGTTCCCTATACCAGTTGATCTCAAAATTGATAAAGTCTCTGGGGCAAATAAAATCATTTCGGAGAAAAATAAAAAAAAAAATTAAAAAATAACTGAAAAAAAAATATTACTGAAAAAAACAAAAGAATAGGCCCTCCCGGTCATCACCAGCTCGGGCCTAAAAATCTAAATTACAGGTTTTAAGGTATTATAAATACAAATGTTAAACATTGTACTAAACAGTGCACTATTTTCTAACTACAAACAACAAGGTTGAACAAGTAAAATATTACTATTTTTCTGCTCTTGTTTTTAATGGCAGCAACTGACCCAAAAACTTTAAGGACCTAACCTGAGCCTTTTTTTCCTGATCTTCATTAATTGCACGAGAACATTCAGCAGCAAATTGCAGTAGTTTATCAGGGGCAGAATGGGCCAACTGATTCAAGCTGATAGAAGAGTAACTTTGACTGAAATAACCACTCGTTAAAACTGAGGTATGCAGCAAAGCATTTGTGAAGCCACAACACGCACAACTTTGAGACTGATGGGCTACAACAGCAGAAGACCCCACCGGGTACCACTCATCTCCACTACAAACAGGAAAAAGAGGCTACAATTTGCATGAGCTCAACAAAATTGGACAGTTGAAGACTGGAAAAATGTTGCCTGGTCTGATGAGTCTCAGACATTCAGATGGTAGAGTCAGAATTTGGCGTAAACAGAATGAGAACATGGATCCATCATGCCTTGTTACCATTGTGCAGGCTGGTGGTGGTGCTGTAATGGTGTGGGGGGTTTTCTTGGCACACTTTAGGCCCCTTAGTGCCAATTGGGCAGTATTTTAGAATTAAGGCAGTTCTGAAGGCGAAAAGGGGTCAAACACAGTATTAGTATGGTGTTCCTAATAATCCTTTAGGTGAGTGTAATAGAGACACATTAGAGACACATTTTCTCCAAGCTTCCGTGCTCCAGTTGTAAAGTCAGAAAAGTAATGTACAGTAACAACTCAAAATCAGTACTACAAACCAGAAAAGTACTCAAATCAGCCAAATGCAAATTCATTTCAGTTAATTTACTAACCCAGACAGTGTTATGGCATTTACAGTTTATAAAACATTGTCTGAAAGTGGATTTGTGCTTTTGTGGTCATTAGGTCTGTGAGTATGTAAGCAAAATTAGCATCACCGAGCCTTTCAAATTGCAGAGGCCCAATGGCAATGCAGGAGCAGCTTCACAGACACCAGATGAACAGTAGGAAGAAACTACAAGATTATTAGCACAAGTAATATCAATATTTTAGATATCGGGTGTTAAGCTATCCAAACGCACGGCACAGCCACGTTGGATTATCTAACTCTAATTAACTCGGTGTTCTTAAATGTCGACCTCAATGAGTTCACACCTGGTTAAATAATGATAAATTAAACAAGTTAAATTATAACATCACACATCAGGGAAATTCTATTTTTGATACTCGAATGGAGAAGATTTTCTAATCAGGATTTGTCAAACAAGCATGAATGATGCTAAATGCAACTCAAATGTTAAAATGAGGGCAAGACGTTCATTGTAACAAATCAATTAGTGTCAACTGACTTAGGATTGAATCATGTCATGAGCTGAGTAAATGTATTTTATGATTCCAATAGAGCTGCAAATGCATAACATTATATGAGTTAATAAATAAATAAAAGAAAAATAGGTTATTTTTCTGTATTTGAAGAAAACACCCTTTTGGCCATAAATGTACTCCACCAGGCTCCTCAAACAGCTTAACTTCATCTTCATCTGAGTCACATTTTTGTAAAAATATTATCAATAAGTTATGTAAAAATATTATCATGTAACTTTTGTGTTCTAAACGACTAATTGATTAATTGAAAGAATAATTGCCAGACTCATATATAAACAAAATGATTGTTATACTTTACCAAAAATACTTTTACACTAAGACCACTACATTGTACTTTTTTGTACTAGAGGAATATTATTGTGAAGTAACTTTACTCCTACTCAAGTACAAGATTTGGCTACTCTACCCACCTCTGATAACCACCAATGACAATTTGGTCTTTTCCTTTGGAACAAGTTTAAAATTGCAGTTCAGAACAAAAATAGTCAGATTTTCATTCTCATTTTAATTTTCATTCATTCTCACCTCTTTGTGTTGCTGTTCTATCTCTTTCTTGTTCTTTTTCTCCTTTCCCTTTTTCCTCCTCTTTTTTCTTTGTCTATCTTCCTGCTCTGATGACTCAGAGCTGGAGGAGCTGAAGCCATCAGTTCAGAGGAAGATGAAAATGAGGATCCCTTTTTCACCTTGAAGGAATCCTCTAGGGAATCTCGTTTCATAGGGCTTGGGGACATTAGAGCCTTCTTAAAGCTATTCAAATATACAAAGAAAACAAACATGAATACACACATGGTAGTTAAATTGTTATAACTGACATTGCACTACTTACTAAATATTTATTGAAAAAAATATTTAACTTTTTTATTCATCCTGAAAGAGAAGTTCTTGAACTTAGTAATCTTTTTAGAGTTCCTGTATTTATTGGTCAATAAGTGCACTTTTTAGCATGGCAGATATCAGCCTTAAATCTACAGCTGTGATTGACTTTTTGTTTGGAACAAATAAATGCTGTAAGTCTATATGGCAGGTTAGACTACACTTTTAACTAAAACAGAGTGAACGTAATTATATATAAGATTTGCTAATTTTGCTAATCATCTCTGCATATTTGTCCCTAGTTTTACCATTTTTGTGAAGTTTATTATTGTGGTTGGACATGGCCAGCAAATATGAGATAAATCATTACATTATACTATTTTGGTGTACTTAGAAGCAGCCAGCTGTTCCTTAAGGAAGTCCCTTTCTTCTGAAAGCTCCTTAATTTTGTCCGCCTGTGCCTCCATCCTAATCTTGGCCTTTTCAAGCTGAGCCATTTTTTTCTTAGCCTGTAAGGCAGTTGGAGCAATTGTATCACCTGTAAGAAAATTTTAACAAAAAGAAGATATATTAACCCTCTGCAGGCCCAGCACAACAAGTCTGAGACTGTATTGCTTTAAGATAACAGATTTATAGATTTAAATTTAGAGGGAAAAACTCTGACAATTTCATAGGTCATCTAGTAAGCAATTTTAATTGAATTCTGAATAGTAATTTCTTAGATTTCCAAAATTTCTAAAGTGCCTTTCAGATGTATAAAAATACATATTTTCAACATTTGAAGGGCACTTTCATATTGTAAGTACACTGTTAAGACTTAGGAGTTAAAAAAGGAGTTGTAGTGTAGATAACAAACAAATAACTCTTATTTCTCTTGACGGCAGAATGTCATAGACTTGCGTTCACTTGACATTAAAACATTTTAGCATAGTAGCTTAAATGCCACGTTTACACACTAATATGTAAAATAAAACACTAAAGGTTAACACACAACGTTGACAAGGATTTGAACTGGTTGACACCCTCTAGATTATTCATAATCAGGACACCAGAGTCCTAAAAAACTTACTGCTTAGCAAGTTGCTAAGTTGCTAAATGTTTCTGTAGCACATATCGAATGGCAAGTCTACTATTTTATAATATATGAAAAAAGTGACCCATGTTTACATAGTATGGTTTTAAAAACTATATAGGCTACTAACCCATACTGGCACTGGTGTTCCCAATGCCCTTTTTGGATTGCGTGTTTCTTCCCTCTGTGGTTGCCATCGTGACCGCGTCCACGATGCTGCTGCAGTCCTGCACTTGCCGCTTGGGCACTTACAGCAAAGGTCCCACCAACAGGTCGCTGTGTGCTATTGGTCACTTTTCCCGAAGTAAGAAAAGCGCTGTACTCCTTTCTCATGTTGTTAATGCCCATGTTTTTTCGGCGTCCGCTTTTTACGTGGTCAGTGTCGTGTACTCAGCTCAACAACCCTCCATCAGTTTTTTTATCACATTCATGGGAACCCCGTAGTCAAAGAAGTCAGCAAATATCACCTCAAAAGGGGTGGACAAAGGTGAAGGTGGAAGGGGGGGTGTTGCCACCTGTGAGCCTTCCGGTTACAGTCTGCACATCCAGCACTGGTGGCTCAGATGTCCTTCGACATTCCAGGCCAGTAGACTATGGCACAGGCACGCTGATCCATTGCCAAAACCCCTTGTTGAGGGCATAAAGGTAGCGAAGGACCCTTTCACACAGAGACGGAGGAACCTAAACACGGTCACAATATAATAGGACGCCATCTTGCGCACAGACTGACTCACAGATTGGCGATAGATAGAGCTGCTAAAATAGGGTCGTTCACGTCAATGCCACTGCTCAATGAGGTGTAAGTTGCGGTCTCTCGGGCGAGGAGTGACCATGAGATGGCCCCAAGTTCATGCGCATCCTCACGGATTGATGCCATAAGTGCAGACTCCACCATGTCAAGTATGCTATGCGACCCAAGTGAGGGGGCGTTTGTCGAGCCGGAGGGGGAGAGATGCCTCGAGGTTGCATCAGCAGCGTGATTGCTTCTGCCAGACAGGTCCACAATGTCAAAGCGCCATGAGAGAGTACGCTGTTTGAGCCGGAATAGGCGAGAATTTGTTAACTCATCTAGCGTACTGTCGCCAAAGATCTTCACAAAAGGCTTATGATCGGTCACCACGATATAGTTGTTGCATCCTTGCGTGAAATATCTCTTCTGCTCAAGGCCCCAAGCCACGGCCAGGGCCTTTCCCTTGATGGCTGCATAACGTTGTATTGCCGAGGACAAAAAACGCAAATCAGCTAGGGTTATCCTCCATCCACCTGAGCAACAGTCCGGAATCCCAGAGGGGCATTCGCAATGCTGTTGGAGTAGGAAATAACCGATGCCGCACCTGGACCAGTCAGGGCGGAGGCAGGTACTCTGCATGTCATAGATCTCCACGTCCTCATGGCTGGCCCCAATTATGGCTCGCTTGCACGCCTGGAAGATGTCCTCCAGTTCAGGGAACCAGGAGAACTTGCAGAGCAGGCTGAGGAATGGCTTGAAAGGCGCCTGAGAGCCTGAAGCCGACAAAATCGTTATCCCTTTCTGCAAACTGAAACTTGTTAGGGTTCAGCACGATGCCTGACCGACCAACGCGTGCAAGAAAATCAATGGTTCTCCACCAGTGTTTTTCGAAGTCAGTGTCATAGTGGATCGTGTCATCTACACAACTTTCCTTGCGCTCGTAGTCCGAAAAACGGCGATTGTAGCCATCCCCTGATGATAGAAAACCTTGTGGCGCACTGGTGTAGCGCCAGCGGGCAAAGGGCGTGAGAAAAGTGGTCAGCGGACAATCCAATACCTGCAGAGGGACAACGTGGTAGCCGTTCCAGGCGTCAGTGACAGTTTTCCAGGTGTTCTTTGGGATGCGGCTACTGTACATGCTCTGTTATTGGCCTTAATTCAGGCCTCTGGGCTAATTTCATTTAGCCCGTAATAGCACTGATAGCAAGGGTCTTACACTTGTCAATCGCTAAAAGTACAAACGTGTCTGTGAACGTTCTCATTCATCCAGGACATCTTGAAAATAATAGTAAAAGTAAAAGAACTGAACAGAGAAGTTGGCCTCGGTTTAATGTTGCATAGTATTTATAACAATGTTCTGAAACCTAAAACAAAAGAGCCTCACCCTAGCACAACAAACACAGCACCTGAATAAAACAGTGACACTAACAACTCGGCAACTGAATAGAACAGTGTCAATAACGACTCTTTTGAGCCTTAACGACTCTCACATCAGGAGTCGCACTTGAGTCACACGACTGTGAGACCAGAACAGCCTGGTCCATCAGGTTTGGTTTCAGGGGAAACTCCTCCCTCTAGAGATATAAGCTCAGCTCTCTTACCAGAATTGATGAAGTCTCTTGGAATTAGAGACGAAACATCTTCACCTAGAAAACTGAGTTCAGATGCTTTTACTTAAACCTTTTTAAAAAAAAAATTTTTTAAGTACAAACCTTTTCTTTGTGGTTTACAGGGTTACTTTAAAACAAAAAAAGAAACCTTGTTCTAACATGTCTGTGAAGGTTCTCAGTCATCCAGGACATCTTGAAAAAAAGGTTGCTTTGGGAGTCGTTAAGGCTCAGGAGAGTCGTTAGTAACAGTGTTTGTTGTTCTAGGGTGAGGCTCTTTTGTTTTAGGTTTCAAAGGACTCAAATATTCTCGGCCGACTCCGGTCTTTCTGTGAGGAGTCTGCATGTCCTCTGCGTGTTACCATGGGTTCTTTCTGGGTACTCCGGCTTCCTCCCACCGTCCAATGACATGCATGTACAGGTTAATCGGCAACTTAGTGAATGAATGTGAGAGTGACTGGTTGTCTGTCATTGTCTGTCTCTAAATGTCAGCCCTGCGACTAACTGGCCACTGTCCAGGGTGTACCCCGCCTCAGGCCCAAAGCTGCTGGGATAGGCTCCAATCATCTGCGATCCCTAACGGGACAAAGCGGTAGAAAGTGAATGAATGAATATATATATATATATATATATATATATATATATATATATATATATATATATATATATATATATAAATATATTAAAGCTGCAAGCGGCGATAAAGGCCCTCGCCTCCCTTGCAACCGCGGGGACAAATGTATTCGGAGGAGGGCATTTCGTGCTTTAAAGCGTAAACTTCACGATAATGTCAAATAACTGGGCCTGTGCCTCTGCTTGAATCTTCTTCTGGCTGGAGCCTGCTTCATCACCTCAGGCCTGTGCTACTGCTGGGGCCTGCTACACCACCTTGTATTTAGAGTTAAAGGTCTCCACAATCCCTGGTTTTTCCTTGGATCTGTCTGAACTTTTGAAAATAAGAGTTTATGCTTGGGCTAAGGCGAGAAAAATAAAAGTTAGGGCGGGAGATTTGAGATGACTCAGAAAGCGCTGCACCTCCATGTTTAAAAAGGAAAAAAATAAATATTAGTTGCCTAAAATAACAAGTTTACCATTTCCAAATGATTCTGAGGAGTTTTCCAACACTCTAGTCTTGGCTCTGGAGGAGCGTCCTCCAAAGGAAGCATCCTGGCATTTGGGAAATGGCATTTATTTCCCAAAGAAATGGCTGCCTCTTCACAGGCTCATTACAAACACAGCCACAAATCTATCAAAAAACAAACTGATAACTTTTTT
Organism: Neodontobutis hainanensis; assembly: GCA_024349245.1. Taxonomy (NCBI): domain Eukaryota; kingdom Metazoa; phylum Chordata; class Actinopteri; order Gobiiformes; family Odontobutidae; genus Neodontobutis; species Neodontobutis hainanensis. Next base: position 296,683 of record JALDNG010000262.1, read on the forward strand.
GGCACTCGTGTCTAGATAATACTCACCAAATTTGGGGCTTTTTAGAAGAAAACACAATGAGTTGAATCTTTTGGCGTAAGGGATGCGATTTAGGTGGTCGCGTGTTCCACCCCACATGGCGGACTACCTGTTGAGTTTAGGCTGTGGCTGTCATAGACTTTTCTGTTCCTGAGGTGTCCTATAGATGTACCAAGTTTCATTTAAATTACTTTTACTTTCCATAGGCCGAATGTATTTTCACTTTCCAGGGGTCGCCACTGAGTCATTTCTTTTTATTATTTTTCAAATACATAAATTTTTCGCCAGGCTTGAGTTTAGTGGCCAATAAAATGTACTTTTTGCGCAAATTTACTGGGTCAAAATTGAGGATCACTTTGCAGAAAAATTTTAATTAAAAAAATATATAAATTGAGCAAAAACAACAAGACAAGGTGCTGTCTATTGTGCACACGTGTGTTTAGCTCATTTTGCCTAAGTTTGGTGTTTGTGGAATGAAGCAGCTATTTTCTGTCAATTTTTAAAAGTGAGGTGTATTCTAAGGCAGTTCACATTTTCAATTCAAAATGTCCGCCTTCTCATGTGTGATAGGGTGTTGTCCCTATTGGCTTTTATGTTCATAAGCTCATGCTGGATGTGTGTACCAAGTTTCATTTACCTACGACAAACTAAAGTTTTCCCTTCCCATTGACTTTTTCCACATATTTGCTCCGTTGCTATGGCAACACATTTATAAATAGGGGGTGGTTGTCATTGGCTTTTATGTTCGTCATGACATAAGAGATGTGTGTACCAAATTTCATGTCTCTATGACAAACTAAATTCTTGGGTCCCATTATAAGTTTGTAGGTGGCGCTAGAGGGCCATTTCTAAAGCAAACCCTTTTATTTACATATCTTTGTGTTCAGGTCATGAATGTGCACAAATGCCTTTTTGGGTCCAACTTGATCCGAGAAGGCGTTTGAGAGTTAAGGGATAATTTATTACCACAAAAATGGCCGCCTCGTTACAGACTTGCCACACCCACCTCCGATAAGATATCAAAAACAAAATGACAAGTTTTGTTGGCACATGTGTCTAGATGATACTCACCAAATTTGGGGCCATTTAGATTTAAACACAATGAGTTGAATCTTTTGGCGTAAGGGGTGTGATTTAGGTGGCCGCGACTTTCACCCCACATGGCGGACTTCCTGTTGAGTTTAGGCTGTGGCTGTCATAAACTTTTCTGTTTGCCCTGAGGTGTCCTATGGATGTACCAAGTTTTGTATTTCTACATTGGAAAAAAATTACTTTCATTTTCCATAGGCCCAATGTATTTTGACTTTTCTAGGGGTCGCCACTGAGTCATTTTTAATATTTTTTTTTTCAGGGACTTCAAATACATAAATTTTTTGCCATCCTTGAACTTTGGGCCCAATAAAAATTACTTTTTGCGCATGTTCACTGGGTTAATTAAATTAAGGATCATTTTGCAGAAAAAAATAAAAAATAAAAAAATAACTCGAGCAAAAACAATAGGCCCCTTCGTTTATCACCGGCTCGGGCCTAATAATAATAATTAAATTTTTATCAAAAATGACAGGGAGGGCTTAGCTAATGTCAATCCTGACATAATAAAGGTCCAGTGCTGCTTCAGTTCTAGATTCCTTCTGTGATTATAACAGCTGCCTGGGCTGCAGTATATGTCATTCAGTGGGGTGTCATTCAGCTTTGACACAGAGCTTAGGAGCTGTATTTTTCTGTAAAACTAAAGATTCTCTTTCCATCCATAACGTCAGTAAATGTGCTTAAGAAAGACAAAATAATTGCAATGGATTGTTATTTTAAGCATTTCCCCCAAAAAATACTGCATATATTAAAATCCAGCAATATCTGTTATATATTATCTGCAAATATATTTGCTTTTGACAAAAAAAGCACTTCACTGTTTGTTACACAAGGGACCATCTATCTAGAATCTTTGGCTTCTGTAATCTGGAATCCCTAATTTGTTGTATATCAAAAGTTCTATATGTGCTTGTCTATGTGCTTTTGTTTCTTCTTATTTTGTGCATCTTGTACCACCATCATCTGTGTGAAATATATGAAATAAAAGATAGATTTTGGGGAATGGTTGGGGTAGTAGAAGGATTTTGTTAATCTTAGTTTATCCCTTGGGTCATCAGTGCATTTCAACAGTTGCTGTGCCATAAAACTGGCTGCATCAACAAAGAGTCCCATTATCTCAGTCCCGGGGGTTGGGAACCTGCAGCAGGGTTTGGTTGATATCTCTACAGCTGTGAAAAGTGAATGGTTCCTCAACAATAACACCATTTACACAATCAGTTTGTAGAGAAAGGTGCATTTGAGGCATTGTGGCTCTTCTTTATTACTGGATATTATGACTTCAGTTCACAGATTTAACATCTGTGTAGCCAGTTTCACCAGTTTTACAAAATATTCACAAACATGGCTCAAGCTTGACAGTCATTTTGTAAATATGGAACTCTATTTGTGCTGTAGGCCTCATTTACACAACATTTATGTACTGTATTGTATAGCTGCACTGCAGAGTTAAAATATTTTCACTAACAAATTCTATCAATATGTTTCATGGCCTTTATTTTATTGTTGGCCACAGGTTCTGCTTGTGTTTAACACAATTTATAACATAAATGACTCTAAACGGCAGATATGGGACTTAAAAAATAAAGTTGACCCTGCTGGAGCGCAGGCTGAGAATAGTGTTGTCATGACTGGATCAGGACACTCTCATCAGTCATGCCCGCTCGTACCTTAAGCACACCACGCACAATTAGACTAGACATCACTTCAACATGTCAGCCGGAGGGGTACCGAAGGTCATCACTTTTGACTTCAACATTTATTCCCAAGATGGCAAAAGGACAATGCAACATTAAAATCACAGACAGCAAGACAACAAACTCCAATTTTGGGCGTCATTTGAAGAGCCATTCTGCCCAGTAAGTGCTTGTCAATTTGTTAATGCTATCTGGTTAGTTGGTAGTTAGCTAATGTAATATTAGCTAAAGTAGCCACTAGCCATTAACCCTCATTCCGTGTTGGGGACAAATGACACCAGTAAGACCTCCGTTCATCTTCAGACACAGATGAAGATAGTTTTGTTGAAATCCGATCGCTCAGGCAGGCCTTCTTTGACATCAATGTCATTTCGTCTTTTAAAACCCACAAAAGGCACAAAAGATGTCGTTACAAAGCCCATCTCAGTCTGATCCCATCCCCATACATCTCCTTCAGGCCATCTCTCCATCTGTCGTGCCTGCTCTCACCCACATCATCAACTCATCTCTCTCCACTGGGTCATTCCCCACAGCTTTCTAAGAGGCTCGTATCACACCACTACTGAAGAAACCCACTCTAAACCCTACACTTTTAGAAAACTACAGACCGGTTTCCCTCCTTCCCTTTACTGCCAAAGCTCTGGAGCGAGTTGTGTTTACTCAGCTCTCCTCCTTTCTCACAAGAAGCAACCTTCTGGACCAGAACCAGTCTGGGTTCAAGAGCGGACATTCCACCAAAACTGCACTGCTCGCAGTCATCAAAGCCTTGAGACTGGCAAAGGCAACATCCAAGTGATCTGTCCTCATCTTACTGGATCTGTCTGCTGCCTTTGACACTGTTAATCGTCACATCCTTTTGTCTTCTCTCAGTGCGATGGGTGTCTCTGGAATGGCGTTACAATGGTTCAAGTCTTACCTCTCGGGTAGGTCATTCAGAGTATCCTGGAGAAACGAGGTCTCTGAGTCCCAAAATCTCAACACAGGGGTAACACAGGGCTCAGTGCTTGGACCGCTACTCTTTTCCATTTACATGACCTCCCTTGGCTCTGTCATTCAGAAACATGGCTTTTCCTATCACTGCTGCAGATGACACTCAACTCCACTTGTCATTTCAACCTGATGATCCGACGGTCTCTGCTCGTGTCTCAGCGTGCCTGAGTGACATCTCACTTTGGATGAAGGATCATCACCTGCAGCTGAATCTTGAAAAAACAGAACTGCTAGTGATTCCTGCAAACCCAAAAATGTGAGAATGTTTGGAGGGTGGAGAGTCTGTAGGCGCAAAATGGCTGCCACGTCTCCACCACCAGTTTGTGACTGTGGAGTGAATGACTAATGGACTCTGTAAAGCGCTTTGAGAGCCTTGAAAACGCGCTATATAAAAACAATCCATTATTAGGCCCGAGCCGGTGATAACCGGGAGGGACTATTGTTTTTGCTTGAGTAATTTTTAGGCCCGAGCCGGTGATAACCGGAAGGGCCTATTGTTTTTATATATATATTTATATTATATTTATATTTTATATTTATATATATATATTTTTTTTTTTTTTTGTGCAAAATGATCCTCAATTTGACCCAGTGAACATGCGCAAAAAGTCATTTTTATTGGGCCCGAAGTTCAAGGTCGGCGAAAAATTTATGTATTTGAAGTCCCTGAAATAAAAATATGAAAAATGACTCAGTGGCGACCCCTAGAAAAGTCAAAATACATTGGGCCTATGGAAAGTGAAAGTAATTTTTTTCCAATGTAGAAATACAAAACTTGGTACATTTATAGGACACCTCAGGGCAAACATGACAGCCACAGCCTAAACTCAACAGGAAGTCCGCCATGTGGGGTGAAAGCCACGACCACCTAAATCGCACCCCTTACGCCAAAAGATTCAACTCATTGTGTTTTTGTCTAAATGGCCCCAAATTTGGTGACTAATAACTAAAGCATAACTAAAGCTTTTTAGAAAGAGCTTCACACTCTGCAGAAGGATTGGCAGAGTATTCTGGAATAGAGTAAGTGATTTTGACCTGGTTCTACAAAATAGTTACAAAATATTTGGATACAGATTTAAAATATATTTAAATCTGTGTTGAGATGTACTTGTGTGGCACTTCCATGTCTTATAACTTTTGTTTGTGTTGATTTCCATGTATCCGGAGCTTGTTGGTGAGATTGATGGATGTGGCCATTGCTGGGTCAACGTTCCTGGTCATGCACCTGCCCAACGACTGTGGTCCTTTGACCTCAGATGAACACTTTGATCTGAGGGACGTTAACGTTTGCATGAACACCACCGGGACAACAGCTCCAGGATGGATCATACTACAGTCCTAAGGGCCGTATGGTTCATTGAAGTTATGATGCTTAAGAGAATTGATTTTAATCATTAAGAATGTGCATAAGTCTCACTCCTGTTTATGTTTCTTTTCGTTATAGGGTCATGACTGGATAGGCAGGGTCAGGCCGGAGATCTTGAGTTCGATGGGATGACCAGCTTAACCTCTGGCACTTTTTCTTCATTCTTTTGGAGTGATGACATGTTTTTGATTGATACACATATTGTTGAGTTTAAATGATCAGGATAGTAATCCCTTGTGATTTTTCTGTTCTGAATTGTTGTGATCTTTTCTTCTGTTCAGTTACTAACTCACTCCTGCTCCAGTTCACATGCTTATCCACACACAAGTACATCTAATCATTGTACAGGGACACTCTGTCCTGTACACTTAGACACACATCTATGACTGACACGTCAGCTCAATACACGTCCATCCACGACCCTGGAGCTGAGAGGCGGGCATAATGTACACCTATAAAGCCTCATGTATTGTTTACACCTTTAAGCAAAACCTTCCACGTACCATTGTTCATGTGTGTCTGTTTTGCTTCTCTTTGCAAAGATTAAACCTGTCTATTATTTTCAATCATATGCCGTCTCCATCGTCTGCTCATTTAATCTGTAACCAAAATTCTCTTAACAGTATCATCTAGACACATGTGCCAACAAAAGTTGTCATTTTGTTTCTGATATCTTATCGGGTGTGGGTGTGGCAAGCCTGTAACGAGGCGGCCATTTTTGTGGTAATAAATTATCCCTTAACTCTCAAACGCCTTCTCGGATCAAGTTGGACGCAAAAAGGCGTTTGTGCACATTCATGACCTGAACACAAAGATATGTAAATAAAAGGGTTATCTTTAGAAATGGCCCTCTAGCGCCCCCTACAAACTTATAATGTACCAAAGAATTTAGTTTGTCATAGAGACAGGAAATTTGGTACACACATCTCTTATGTCATGACGAACATAAAAGCCAATGACAACTACCCCCTATCTATAAATGTGTTGCCATAGCAACGAAGCAAATATGTGGAAAAAGTCAATGGGAAGGAAATATTTTAGTTTGTCCTAGGCAAATGAACCTTGGTACACACATCCAGCATGGACTTATGAACATAAAAGCCAATGGGGACCACACCCTATCACACATGAGAAGGCAGCCATTTTGAATTGAAAATGTGAACCGCCTTAGAATACACCTCACTTTTAAAAAATGACAGAAAATAGCTGCTTCATTCAAGAAACACCAAACTTAGGCAAAATGAGCTAAACACACATGTGTTCAATAGACAAGGGTTAGGGTTAGGGTTAGAATTTTCTTGTTGTTTTTGCTCAATTTATATATATTTTTTATTTAAATTTTTCTGCAAAATGATCCTCAATTTTGACCCAGTAAATGTCCGCAAAAAGTACATTTTATTGGCCACTAAACTCAAGCCTGGCAAAAAATTGATGTATTTTAAGTATTTGAAAAAATAATAAAAAGAAATGACTCAGTGGCAACCCTTGGAAAATGAAAATACATTCGGCCTATGGAAAGTGAAAGTAATTTTTAACGTAGAAAAATTAAACTTTGTACATCCATAGGAGACCTCAGGGCAAACAGAAAACTCTATGACAGCTACAGCCTAAACTCAACAGGAAGTCCGCCATGTGGGGTGAAAGGCGCGACCACCTAAATCGCATCCCTTACGCCAAAAGATTAAACCCAATGTGTTTTAAACTAAAAGGCCCCAAATTTGGTGAGTATCATCTAGACACGAGTGCCAAAAAAGTTATCAGTTTGTTTTTTGATACATTTGTGGCTGTGGTCGTAATGAGCTTGTGAAGAGGCAGCCATTTCTTTGAGAAAAAAATGCCATTTCCCAAATGCCAGGATCCTTCCTTTGGAGGAGGCTCCTCTAAAGACACGACTAGAGTATTGAAAAACTCCTCAGAATCTTTTGGAACATCTAAACTTGTTCTTTTAGACAAGTAATATTTAAATTTTTCCTTTTTAAACATGGGGGTGCAGCGCTCTCTGAGTAATCTCAAATCTCCCGCCCTAACTTTGTTTTTCTCGCGTTAGCCCAAGCATAATCTATTATTTTCAAAAGTTCAGACAGATCCCAGGAAAACCAGAGAATGTGGAGACCTTTAACTCTAAATACAAGGTGGTGTAGCAGGCCCCAGCAGTAGCACAGGCCCGAGGTGATGAAGCAGGCTCCAGCCAGAAGAAGATTCAAGCAGAGGCACAGGCCCAGTTATTTGACATTATCGTGAAGTTTACGCTTTAAAGCACGAAATGCAATCCTCCGAGTACATGTGTCCCCGCGGTCGCAAGGGAGGCAAGGGTCTTTATCGCCGCTTGCGGCTTTATTTATTATTATTACTGTAAAGAGGAATTAACAACTTCAACACGTCTATGACACAAATCAATAAAATTTTACCTTGAAACTCAGCAAAGCTCATCCTTTCAGAAGAGTTTTGCATTGTCATTGCAAAACAGTTTCACTGTACATGCTGAAAATGTTCCTTTGTGGTTTGTGTTTACCGCCATGTTGTGGTGAAGGGAACTGTTTTATGCGCTTGTAGTAGAAATTTTTTAATAAACAGACAAAAAATATCTATTTGAATAAAAAAAATATCTTTATAAGTGTAGCTCTGGCCTAAGTTTATTACACTGCCCAGGCTCAAAAACACTAGTCTATAAACAGAACCTTATGGTTAAGTCCTAGTTAACTATCAAAAGAGGAAACTCTCAAACTTAAAACTATACCTTTTGTGTTATAAACGGTTGAAACAGGAAGGATATGTTGTTGTTGTATCATCTTGATTTTGCACAATTTGTGATTTTTGCTGGCTAATGCTAATGATAATGTCAGTTGAAAATGTATTGGGGTTTGCCTATCTTCTGGCACAAAAATGCATGTGCAGCTTCTGTTGTTTTACAGAAACTAAAAGGGTCTGCAAGCCAATATAATAATTATTAAGAATATAGCCCCAAAATGCATGTAAAAGGAGAGACACTGCCAAGTTAGTAAATAAGTGACTGGAACTTCTTTATGATGGGTTCTGTGTCAGATCAAAGGACGTTTGACTTTCACCAACATTATGTTAAATCAGCTGGACATAGCACTTCTCTGCGTATCCCCTGTTGTCACAAATTAATTATCATCCTCCACAGTCTTTTGTATAATCCCATGGGCAATGGGATGACAATTCAAAGACTTGTGATGACACTTTTTTCTAGACAAAACAAGACAAGACATTTATTTTTGTATAGCCCAATATTTCAACAACAGCCGCCTCAAAGGGCTTAACAGACTGCACTAGACAACATCCCCTGTCCTTAGACCCTCCATCAGGGTGAGGAAAAAAAAACAGCCGGGAAAAAAGAGACAGCTCAGGGAGAACCACAGAAGGAGGGATCCACTTCCAGGATGGACAGGCCAGGCTGGAATGTGTCCAGTAGGGGAGAGTGGGGGCGGTTGCAACACATTTTAAATTTCCTTCAGTTTCTCTGCGTCTGTTTGTATTAGAAAGACAAAAAATATAAATATTAAATCTATATATGTCACATGCCTACCCATACTGTTGCAACATGTGTACATATGATAATAGGAAAAAAAATTGTATTTAAATAGACCCTGAAAAATGTTGCAACTGCCCCCATATATGGGGACAATTGCAACAGTACCGAGGGGCAGTTGCAACAGTCCTTTAGATATAATAAAACTCATACTTCAGCATCATTTTTCAAATGTTTTTTTAGTTTATTTAAAACCAGAGTTCATTGAGTTGACTTAAAGTAAAAAAACAAGTACACAACCATGTAACACCTTTGCCAAACTGATGTATGTAGGCCCAACCGTAGTAACAAGAACTAACAATTTCATAAAACCACCAAAAGCACACAAACTGATTATTTCATAGCATCAAGTACTCATAATTAACCATCTGACTCACAATTGTGGCAAATGTAAATGGCACCACCATCAGTGCAGGCTTCATGAGCCCATGCCTTGCACTGGCAACATTGAAGCCACACCTCTCCCGGTCTGGAGTAGCTCTCCAAACAGACAATGCAAAAGTCTTCTTCTTTCTCAGAGTCACTTTCCTTCTCTGTATGTTTGTTCTTCTCAGCTTTGGTTTGTTCACTTGTTTCCTGTGTGTTTTTTGTCAGTTTTCTCTTAACTTTTGTTGGCTTTCTCTTAACTCCTCGGTTAAGTAAAGAAATTTGCTGAAATACAAAGAGGAGACACCTGGCTATTGAAATATGTTCCTTAACAAACCACTGAATTGCCCTTTTATATGAATTTTATCTAATTGTCATTATTATTGCCATGAGGGACAGTTGCAACAATGCGTTGCAACTGTCCCACCCCCTAGCAGCCATCCTAAAACTAAAAATGCTAGCCTAACACATTAGCTTGAACACATTGTACCTAACTCTGTTAAGAGCTAAGAAACTGCACAAATAAACTATTAAACTATAAAGATCAATACCTAAACAGTTTAGACAGTATGACAAAAAAATTTGTTGTAAAAAAAGTTACTTTTTTACACTGAATTTCAGTTCTCCCATAAGGAAGTTTAACATGTGGCTGTGAACTTCCAGAAAGAAGGAGGGGCATACTAAGCATGTGCAGAAGGAGTGTCATGACTCTAACTCATTCCTGATTGGAGAAATCAGCAATGTTGCAACTGCCACACGTTGCAACTGTCCCCACTCTCCCCTACAGTTGAAAGAAAAGACATAGAAATACACAAATATATTTACAGAAAAAAAACATTTATATTGACAGTGTCCAGTGTCCACTCTGTGTGTGTGTGAGGTGGATGGGACCTCAGCCATTATCAAGGTAAATGACAGATGGGCTGGGGGTCCTCACACTGGAGCACAGGTGGGGGGATGGGGGGCTGTACACATCACCCAGCAGGTCAGGTTTGTGTCTACCCTAGGAGGAGGCATAAAAGAAAAAAAAATGCTAAATACATCTGCAGAAATAGGCAGGTGTAATAATAATTTGAGAAGTGTGAGTGTGTACCTACAGCTACAACCAGTGTAAACCTAACCCTATGATCAATCAGTCTCCATACGTTTGGTGAAATAAGTATGTTTTGAGTTTGCTTTTGAAAATCTCAACAGAGTCAGATCGCCGCACTTCCACCGGGAGCCCATTCCACAAAAATGGGGCTCAATAAGAAAAGGCTCTGTAGCCAGCAGACTTCTTCTTTATTTGAGGAAGTTGAAGGAGGCCAGCGTCCTGAGAGCGAAGGGTACGAGCTGGAGTATACCAGCTGATAAGGTCAGATAGTTAAGAGGGCGCGCGTCCACAAAGGATTTTATATGTTAACAAGAGAACTTTGAAATCAGCTCTAACATGAATGAAGCCAGTGTAATGAAGCCAGGACCGAAGTAATGTGATCAAACTTCCTGGTCTTTGTTAAAAGTCTGGCGGCTGTATTTTGGACCATTTGTAGTCTGTGAGTACTTTTCCTCGGCAGTCCAGAGAATAACGCATTACAGTAGTCCAGCCTGGATGTGACAAATGCATAAATGAGAATTTCAGCATCAGCTAAAGAGAGGCAGGAGCGAATTTGTGAGATATTCCTCAAGTGAAAAAAGCCCAGTTGCTCAGTGGTTAGAGCGTCCGTCCTTCGACCGGCGGGTGGGCGGTTCAATCCCTGCTCGAAACATCTTAAAACATCATAACATCCCGTTCTCACCCACATACTGTTGTTGTGTCCTTGGGCAAGATACTTAACCTACATTGCCTCCAGTGATGTTCTGTAACACTGGCAAATGGCTTAATGTATGTAAAGCGCTTTGAGTGCCTACTATATAAAGATTATTATTATTATGTGCTTCTGCAGAGATAGTGTGGGGTCAAAAATGACACCGAGGTTCCTCACAGTTTTGCCGTGCTCCAACACACAGTTGTTGATTGAGACAGTAAGATTGTTGAACTTGTGCCGATGACTGGCAGGACCAATTAACAAGAGCTCTGTTTTATCCGCGTTCAAATGGAGGAAGTTTTGAGACATCCATGTTTTAATTGAAACGAGGCAGGCCTCTAGACGCATGATGACAGTAGTATTATTCGCTTTTATTGTTAGATACAGCTGTGTATCATCGGCATAACAGTGGAAGTTCACTCCATAACTTCTGATGATTTGTCCCAATGGTGTAACATATAGTGAAAAAAGTATGGGACCGAGCACTGACCCTTGTGGCACACCGAACTTCACTGGTGCCGTGAAGGAGAAGGATTTATTAAAAGAGACAAAATGAGACCTATCACACAGATAGGATTCTAACCAAGAAAGAGCAGAGCCAGAGATGCCAAAAACATCTTTAAGTCTGTTGATTAGCACTGCATGATCAATCGTATCAAATGCAGCACTGAGATCCAGCAATAACAGTAGAGCCGATGAGTCCTCGTCCATCTGAAGGAGGAGATCATTTGTCACTTTAACTAAAGCTGTTTCAGTGAAATAAGAGGCCCTAAATGCAGACTGAAACAGCTCGAGGAGGTCATTTTCCGATAAATATAGAGTAAGGATGGGATTATGAGCTAAAAAAGAGTCCAGGGGACCGCATAGTGTCACCAACAGGAGGGAGGCCAATTTGAATCAAAGAGTTTTTTGTCAGACCTTTTTATAATTTGGTAGATTTATTTCTCACGTCGAGATGTACAAAAGTGGTTTAGCGCCATGTTCTGTGATGCACAAGACACTGATGCGTGTCCCTCCGCGTCGCATGGAATGCAAGGGCCTTTTATCACTGCTTGCAGTTTTAATTATGATTATGATTGTTTGTTGTTGTTTACAGACTATACCGTGAAGTCATTTTACATATGAATCCCAAAAAAATAAAACAGAAAAAATATTTACAGTGTAGATTGATAATGTTGCTATTCTTGTTGTTTATAATTAATTTGTGAATACTTTACTTGTCTCAGTCTCTCTCATTTGATCACCACCTACATCCATTCTTACAGCAGATATATTGTGTGTCTGAGCCCACGCACTCGGCTACATATTGTCACTAGAATAAAATTAATACCAAATAATGTGAACTAAAACAAAAATGGGGCAGGGAGCTAGTTTTGTTTACAACTCTTCATCTGGTAAAGCTACTGTGGGGTGGAGGCAGCTCTTCTGTGGACTGGCCTGAGGGGGAGAAAAGTCCTGATGATCCTCTCAGCATGGGCCAGAAAATGTGCTTTGCATGGCTAATCCAGCCCTTCTGCTGGAAAACTTTCAGAATTGAATAGTGGGCATGATGTTCTCGACGCTATTAAACAATGCAATAAAATACTCAATTAGTCAAATCTCTGTTTCCATGAAAGTAGTATGGTACAGATCGAGTCAGTACAGGTAAGTTTCTATTGACTTAAGGGTCTGAAGCATCCCCAAAAACCGCACCCTACTACTATGGGAACCTTTTGGCCTTTGGTTTCATCACATATTGAGCCACTTGCTGAAGTCCTCTACCCACTCACTGACAGCACACACAGTTGTGCTTTACTAAAATTATCTTCAACCAGCTAATGGCCTTTTGTCCAATTTTGAAATTGAAGTGCAGTCCATTAACTCCAGTTGCCTAAATGAAAAGCTCTTCTGTTGAACACAGAAGCTGAACAGACTGCTGCCAACAGGCTGCTGTCCCAGACTTTGAGGTAAATGTAAAACTGTTTTGTTTTTGGTTTTGAGTTTCTGTTTTTTGTCAATATTGAACAATTATGAACATTAGGAGGGCAGTTTCCACTGAAATAGTGCAGAATGGATATGTTTCACTGCCAAAAGTAGTCTGAGGTGTCCCTGTACTACTTTGGGAATGGTTTGGCCTTTAGTTACATCAGAGTGGTCCACTTTCCAAGTGGAGCAAAATACCAGAAGTCCTTCCTGATGCAACCCTTTCCATTTCTCTGGGCTTGGGACCAGCGCAAAGATAAACTGGGAATCCAGTGGCGTGGGTCATTTTTTTGAGTAAACCAGTTAGGACCAAAGGTCACACTAGACTTTTTCACTCTCCGTCATTTTGACGGACGGAGTCGTAAATTTTCCGTCCTCGTCTATTATTACCTGTCATTTTTAATTTTTATACTTATAATAATACTTATAATGGCTTTTTGTTTTACTCTCATAGAGGACAGATTATTTGTTTTATTAAAGAACAACAGATAACGTTACATAAAATGTGAAAGGATATTTTGTGATTGAACTCTAGAGCACACAATATGATTCCAATATTCCACAATTCTGATTATCGCTGTTGTCGTACACCCCTTGACAAGTTTGTTACTTGTGTGAGCTTTTCTACATTTTTCATCCTTCCCACCTCAGCCACGTAAACTCCTGTTCCCACTGAACAGGGTCTGGACCAAGTCCTGAGTCTGTGAGTAAAAACCCGGCTTTGCTCTGAGACCTGTGCTGCTTTCCTCATGTAACCATGCCCCACAGTGTTGTTGCTGATGTGATTGTGCAGTGTCCATATGATTGAGACTAAATTAATTACTACATTAAACAACGAGGACAGCTTTACATGACCTGAGTAAAAAAAAATCCCTGTGTGTCTTCTTCTGTCTTTAGTCTACTGCCAAATTAAAAGAATCTGAAACACAGCCGTTTGTATAAAATACTCCACTTTTTTTTACTTTATTAAACCTGACATAAAAATCCAAATTCTGCTCAAAAAATGATAAAATATATTTTTATATGGATGTAAGTTTATAATTTTGTTTATAATAAAATAGGTGATAGGCTTGTTCGAAGTATTTTTCTAAATGTCTGCTCAACCAATATTAAAAAAGAAGAGGGGTTAACAAACCTAAACAATAAAAGAGAATACACAGTCCAATAATTAAAATTTAAAATAAATAATAAAGGTAATATAATTAAATGTTTAGAACAATCAGCGCTGCACTGGAGCAAAGCCTTGTGATTGGTTAAAAGCAAAACACATGTGACACATAAATCCAGCCTCTTGATACTTGCGCGACTCAAGTCCTGTCTATTTGTACCACTGTTTTTGCCCTGAAAATCGGAAAAATTAGATTTGGACACACCCCTCAATGAGTTTCCGTCTCCACCAGACAGCTGCATTTTGATCAGGACGATATGGTCCAGGAACTGTCCACTGTTCTTTACGACATTAACAAATTTACTGGACGGACACGTGCAGTTTGAAGGAATATTAACAAGAACAGAATCTTTCATTCTTTCTATACTGCAAGTGCTCAATTACTTAAAATAATTCAGAAGCTAGTAATGGCAAACTATGTTAATTTTTTTCTGTCTCCGCGCTGCATCTTTCCTCCTTGACACATCTATATAATACCTGCAGCTCGTTTCTTTTTGCTGATTGGTCAGTGATCCGTGTTTCTATCAGTCGCGGGTTGGCCGTTCAGTCTAAGTTACCAGAGACATCTGCCTTGATAGAAAGTGAACAAGCTCTGTGATTGTGAAAACCCAGGGTTAACCCTGAACTTACCTCTAAACCTCCTAATCCAGCTTCAAACACGGCCCTGGAATTGTTGGTTGACAATACAGGGCCAGTAAAACAGCCGCTGAAGTTAAGCACTGGTAGCGGGCAGAGTTCTCAGGATTGTCCGAAAACCTGTTTTCCTTGTTTCAATGTTGGCCAGCCATTAGATTTTATTTTAAGCTGCTGTTCAGTGGGTAACTTCTGAGTAAATTATTCTCTACTGTGTATTGTAAATGGCTGCCATCCATACTAATAAAAATCTAGCTCAATATCAACACTTTAGCTAACACATTACATGTGCTCTCGAGGTGCTTTAAATCATGAGACATTAATACTGTAATACTTTTATTGTATATATACTGTAATCCATCTTGTGTGTGTTATAGCCTACAGTTTTTCAGCTTCTGTTTATAGTAAAGATTCAAGAGATTCAAGATTACTTTATTGGTCCTCAAGGTAAAAACAAGTATTATGTGGCCTGTACAGTGTGTGTCAGCTGCAGCCTACGAGTTCAAACTGAAGCCCATTAGATTAAAGTTCATTGAGAACTTTAATCTGAAAGCCTGGCTTCCCTTGGCGTCTGGGAGGAAACACCGCTGAGGAATCCCACACGGCAGGCGGACTCCTCACCACCGTGCATTTAACAAAGAGCAGCCAAACAGGACAGTTTCTTTCAACTGCTACCTTTAGGAGTTGCAACAGTGAATCATCACCTGCAAGGAAAAGGAAAAACATCAAATTAAAAGGTTTTCCTGATGAAGCATTTCTTTTCTCTCTTTTTTTGTTATATTCATAAATCAAGAAACATCAAACCAATATTTATTATTGGCAACAAATCCAACGTTTGAAAGTCTGCTTTAAATATAATTCATATCTTATCATGTTCACTGTTTCTGGAGCAGATGACTCTCTCTGGACATAGCTCTGAGCTTAAGAAACACAAGTCTCTTCAGGGGAAACTAAACCAGACTGTGCTGAACTGACTCATGCTATTATGCATCAGTCAGAGGAAACAAGGCTACAGTGTCACCCAGTGGCGTCGCCAGGCCGTATTTCCATGGCTTAAGCCCAAAATGTTTTAAATGTAGCCCCGGACCAACACTAAGGGGGAGATCCATTGTGAGATACACTATAATGCCAAACGTATTTACTCAGCAATCCAAATCTTTAAATTCAGATGTTCTAATCACTTTCATAGCCACAAAGTGGTTGGCTACGTAAAATCACAGAGCGGGGTCAGGGAATGCTGAAACACATAGTGCACAGAGTTTGCCAATAACTACAGACCTCCAAACTTCAGATAGCTTAAGAAAAGTGCGTAGAGAGCTTCATGGAATGGGTTTCCATGGCCAAGCAGTTGCATCCAAGCCTTATATCACCAAGTGCAATGCAAAGCGTTGGATACAGTGAAGTGAAACATGCCACCACTGGACTCTAGAGCAGGAGAGACATGTTCTCTCCATCTGGCAATCCGATGAACAAATCTGGGTTAGGGGAATGGCTCTTGTGCTGGACACACACCAGGACGGGACCAAAAAAAGGCCTCTGTCACTACATCACACTCAGTCTTTTCTTACAGGATCAGTGTGTTCTCAGCACAGACCATTAGACTACACTGTGACGTCATGGCAACACAGCAACAGACTTCAGAAGAAACATGAATCGACACAACCTCAGCCTTTCTTAACTCAATGAACACAGCCACTCCTCTTGATCCTGGTCTAAGTGTCTGGATTGAAATCAAAGAAAGCAATTTCCGCCCCCAACTGCTCAATGAGGGATTTGTAAGATTTTCTAAAGGTCAAGACATGCTCCGTGGTCATTCATTGATTATCGTTTCAATCGTTTGACTGGAGTAAATAAATCAATGAGTAGATTTAAAAGGTATGGGACCTTGAAAGTGTATTTTGCTGTTGATATTAATTGAACATACACAAATCTTAGAAAATGAGCTCCTTAATTCATTCAATTATTTCTTCAAATGGCAGTCTCCTTTGATATAACTGAATGTGCTCCATTTGTTTCGATGCAGTCCACCACAGTCGCACTAAAACCAGTCCGGTGAGTGATCGAGAGCCGTGGGGGCGGCTGTCACGTCACGCATCGCGCCCCCTCCTGTTTGTAACGCGCCCTGACGTCAGCTCCACAAACTACTTAAACTGGTCCCAGCCACACTCACTCGGAGCCGAGAACAGAACGGGGCTTAGGTTTTCGCCAAGAACTAAACCTAAAACCATCGGAAAGAGGCACACAGAGAGAGAGGTCCGACCTGTCTGCTGATTGGCTGAAACAAACCCCTTTTCGTGTATATTAACCCGTGCGTAATCAACGCTTCACGCAGTTCTCCTGAAGTGCAAAAGGAAAATAGGCTCGAAGCTCAGCGGATAAAATACATAAAGGTAAGTTTTGATTTAGCATTAAGGGAAAACCTGTTTTGTTTTTTTGTTTTTGGTGGAATAAAAAGTTGGCATAGTGAGTGTTGTCAGAGAAGGACCTCTGGAAAGTTTGGTTTAAAGGTAAATGGGTTAGAATTTAATGGAAAAGTACGTTTGAGGAGGCAGGTGTAGAGAGGTTTGGTAAAGAAAAGTGAAAGAATGAGTCCTCATCTATGTGCCTTTAATTTGACATTTATGGATTTATTTATTTGACAGTTTTTCAAACACACATTAAATATACTGAATATAAAAAATGAAGTGAGATATTAATATGAATTATGGACATTAAAAACTATTTATAAAATGTGATTAGACTAAGCCAAACAATAAAAGTAAATAAGGATTAGGAAGGTTTATCCTGAAAGACAGGTCTACACAATTAACAATATATAGAGACACACAATTAAACCATATTAATAGTAAAAGTTCAGACAGTATTTCTGATCAAAAATATCTATTAACAATATTCCATATAGTATAATTGTGGACTAACTCGGATAATTAAATGACTGAGCCTTGCTCTGCAGGGTTTTTCTTTTTCAAAAGTGGGAGTGGCTTTTGTGCCAAATTCGTGACCAAATCTAAAAATGCAATTCAACAGAAAATCTATGAAAGTAAAGAAAATACAGCGGATGGGTGGGGAGGGGCTTATAAAACAATTGAATGTAAATGAAGTTTATTGATTTCTTGTGATGCAGACACTTTTGAACATTCATGACTAAACATCCCCTTAAATATTATTAATGTTCTTTTGGTAGGCTAAAGAAGGTAGCGTGCATCTGTTTTGCTGTAACATCTTCTTAGGAAGACTCTTGTTGTGCTTTACTAACGTGATAATGGACATAATATTAAGTAAATCCAATAAAAGAAAGTTACACATCAATTCTAAGAAAGACTAGTAATTTAATAAATACAATTTTACATAAATACAGAATGGTTAAGCTTGATATTTCCAGACAAATGCTTAAAACAAAAACTAAAAGATTTAGGTTTGACTCTAAAAACAACAGTGCTATAAAATAATAAAGGTATACTTAAGCAATATGTGGCTTATAACTTTTTTTAACAAATACTTTTTTTATTGCGACTAAAAATGTATCATCATCAAGGGAAGGTTCAAGAGATACAACTGATGACTCAAACAGAATGGAAACAGCACAAATTAAAGCTTTAATAATAATAATAATAATATCTTTTGCTAATGCACTAAAGTGGGTTTGCTCACCGGTTCGCACATCAGCAGTGCAAAATGAGGAGTAGTGTTAACCCTTTTGGATGTGTCATGTCTGTAGACCATGGCTGTCCCGGCTCACAGCAGCTGTCTGTGGATGGTGGTGTTGGGAACCTGTCTTTCAATGGTCTCTGGGTCTGACTGTGGGAAAGAGTGTGCACTGTGCGTGTACCGTCTCCTGGGCAAGCAGTCCTCCCTCCCCGCTCTGGTAAGCTCTCTGCAGTGCATTTTTGGTTTTTTACCCATTTGTACAAAATCATATTGTTTTATTCACAAACAAAGCAGGGAGATTAGGTTAGTCTGATTTTTGTATAAAAAATATGGCATTGAGGGCGTCAGTGGGTAGAGCAGTCGTTCTTCAACCGGAAGGTAGGCGGTTTGATTCTCACTCTCCCCACACTTCATACTGCCGTCGTGTCCTTGGGCAAGACACTTAACCCACCTTGCCTCCAGTGTCTGTAACACTGGTAATTACTGTAGAACAATGTAAGTTGCTTTGGATAAAAGCGTCAGCTAAATGAATAAATCTAAATGCATTGAAATAAACTATAGGCAACTATGGTATTTGTGTATGGACATCAGTCCCGGAGACCAACCATTAGAGGTATTGTCTCCCTTTTCAATGTCAAAATAAAGCCCTTTTCATACATTAAACTGGATATATTCAGGGTTATTTCAACCGGTCTTTCCCCTGAAATTTTTTGTTTGTACATGTTGACCAAGCCTACAAGAAGCCAATGGACAAATAAGCCTTCACAGGCTTTAGCACTTAGCACTTATTGTGCTAATATTGAAAGTTATTAAAACACAAAAGGACCTCAACAAACAGTAGAAAGTGAAGTACAAGCAGCTGCAGCCACTTCACTAGGCCCTGAAGGATCGGCTCTGGGTGAAATTAGGGGTGTTTTGTAATCAGGATTAAAAAAAAGAAAAAAAAAACCTAGCTACTTGATTTGAAAGCTCAATTTTGAATGTTACTATTCTTGGGATTCCTATATGAGCAGCAAGTTAAATAATGTAAATCTGTAATTATTTATGTAGCTGCTTCATCAAAAATGTGCCATTAAGCTGAATCAGACTGTAGGACTTGGTCAACAACAAGGCTTTTCAATTCCTTTGACAGTGGTATCAACACTTACAGCGCTGCTTTAATAAAAAGGACTCTGCCCTGGTGACTTACCTGGTAGAGAAAATACGACATAACTGGAGGAACACCTCACTCTCTACTCCTATTCTGTCTCCCCCTCAAAAAAAAACATTTACATACATGTTTAACCCATCCCACCACTTTTAAAGAAATTGAGTATTTTGTGATTATCAATGAAACAATAAATCAAGTTTTACTGTTTTACTTTTAGTTATTAGTAAACTGTAGAAAATTAAATTACTGGTTTGCCTGTTGTTTACCCAGGAGCCTATAATCAGGAGAAAAGTATATATCTTGCACTTGCATTTATTATTTGAATTAAGGCAAACCTCAAACATCATATTCCGTTTTAAACATTAGCCTGTGCTGTTCCTATTAGTGCCACAAGAGAGCACTGTTCCTCCAACACTAACCCCTCTGCAGCCTCTGTCCTTGAATCAATTTTCCTCTTCATTGTGTGCTCACAAGCCAGCAGCTTTGAAAGCTCAGCAAGAATCCCCCAGTGTGCAATCAGAGATGGGTATCTGACGGCTCTAATAACTGAAATCCAATGACATGTAGAAGATTGGAGGCAGATGCCTTCGGCCTAATTATATTACTGCCAATGGAGTTTATACAGGAGGATTAGTAGGTGGCAGGTTAGAAAAATTAACTTTACAGTAAACTGTGTTAGTGGCTGAATATTTAATAGAAGCATACTCACATTAGTGTGATAGACTAGAAGCTCAAGTCCATATTGTATTTAAATCAGACAATGGCCTGGCTCCAACTCCATATTCAGACTGATTTAAGCCTGACATGCCTTCAGAGCAACGGGACTCAACTGAAACCATCCAGGAGCAATTTTCTGCTTTAGCCCCTGTGTAGAAATGTAGTCTAAGCCAGCTCAAATGTCATCCTATGCATTCTTTAATACTGATCAATATGGCCTTCACAGTTTAACATTCGACTGTATATGTGACTAGAATCACATTTTTTTCCTTATATGTGGCATGAACATGAGGCTCGAGATCAGTATAATGGTCAATTCATCTTTTCCTGTGCCTTTGTAGCTCACACATCCCCAAAACATCAGCGATCCATCTCCATGTTTGACAGTAGGAATCTCTTAAATCTTTCATCATAGGCCTTGTTGACTCCTCTCCAAATGTAACATTTATGGTTGTGGCCAAAAAGTTAAATTTTGGTTTCATCACTCCAAATGACTTTTTGTTTTTGAGGTTTGAGGCTTGTCTCTGTGCTGTTTGGTGTACTGTAAGAGGGATGCTTTGTGCTATTTGTGTAGTAATGGATTTTTCAACCAAGCAGCACATTTTTCTTCAAGTTCCTTTCCTATTGTACATCTTGAAACAGCCACACTACTTTTTTATTTTTTATCAAATGATGGCAATTATAACCCTCTAATATGTTTTCACAGAAGTGTTGGGAGTCAATGCTACAGGGATTTGTTTTGTGTGTGTTTGTTTGACCCATTAAATTCTACATATGACTAAAATAACAATAATTCATTTTTCTTTTAAGGCATGTTCACTTGAGTGTGACGGTGCTTTGGACACTCAAAAACTCCATCTCTGCCGGGAAGTCCTTTTGGAGGAAGACAACCAGAATTCTCTGGAAGACAACCAACAAGAGCCAGAAGAAACCGCAGAAAACATTGCAGCAAATGAGGATGAAGATACAACTCCGGAACATCTTTTAGCCAAGAAATATGGCGGCTTCATGAAACGTTATGGCGGTTTTATGGCACGACGCTCATCTTCGTCCCCTGAAGGGGTCCTAGAGGGGACAACCAACCAAGATGCTGAAGAAAACATACGAATAGAAATCCTAAAAATCCTAAACGCGGCCACCGAACACGGAGAAACCGGAGGGGAAGCTGTAAAAAGATATGGTGGATTCATGCGCAGAGCCGGTGCCAACGCTCAAAGTGATCTCCTCGAAGCGGTGTTAGGTCGTGGCCTCAAGAAACGCTATGGTGGGTTCATGAGACGTGTGGGCCGACCTGAGTGGCTTGTAGAGAACGGCAAGAGCAACGGGGTTTTTAAACGCGCCTGGGAAAGCGGCAGCGAGCTTCAGAAGCGCTATGGTGGCTTCATGGACTAGTCAAACCAACTTCCTGTTCCCTCCAACCAGTCACAATGTAATTTTGGACCACTTTCACAAAAGATTTTTAGACCAATCTTCCATAAATGTGTTTTGTTTTATGCATGTAATAAATAATCAAGATAAAATACTTAAATAAATTAAATACAAATATATTATGACAATCAAAAGAATCAGATCCAAAGTGAAATGACAGAAGTAGGATTATAAATATTCCAGGTATGCACTCTGTCCTCATGACACTGCAGAACTACTCTATACAGAAAATCCCAAATTCTGGCTCAGGCATGAACTCCACATGGCGACAAAAGCCTTCTCAAAAACTGTCTCTGTTGCAATAATTTACTTTTCTTCACTTTCAGTGCACATAAACAACGCTTACTTCATGGATTCAAAGTAAGACTACACAATATTAGAAAAAAATCATGCAATATTCAACAACTACATTGAATATTGCGATAACAATATATTGTTACTTCTTTTGACAGAAAGGCTCTGGACTAACTTCTGCTCATCAAAGCTGGAGCTAAGTCAGTATGAAAGATTGAACCAGGACTAAACCAGGACTACACAAGTCTCAACTAGGACTAAAGGTTGGACTGAACCAGGTCTACAGCAGGACTAGTGCGTTATCTTATTTGATCACAGCACGGTTTTATGTAAGGCTCTGTTTGGACGGTGATTGGCTCAGGAGATACAGATAATACGACTGGTGACAGTGCGATAACGATACATTTTGTGAAATATTGTTTATGCCATTCTGTGTGATGTAAACCTGAATGTCTTTACTATTTTTCACAAAACAAAAAATAATATTAGTTTATTGTAACAGACTGGTCTAAATTACCTTTGTGAAACTGGCCCAAGGACTTGTTTGTGTTGAAATAGACCCTGCGCTCATTAAGTTGCACCATTGCTTTGTAAAATGTTCTACTGCCTTTTATTGGTCTATGTGGTCTGTAATGAAAAAAGATAAACTCCGTAAATTGATCATATGTTTTGGTCTGATATTGTTTTTTTCCATTATTATATTATTTATTAAAATAATAAGTTAATTGAGTGACTATTATTTTGTGATTTCTTTGTTCATGTTCAAATGTACTAGATGTATAATAACATAATATAAATAAAAGTAGGCTATCATATAACATAAGTCTTAATAATATGGGCTATAATTTCATTTAGTTTACAACATAAAATTTAAATACGGTCTTATAATACATCTGTAATCTGGTAACAGTAATAGTATCAGCTGCTGTTTCCTCAGTCCCTCTCAGAAACAAGACACAACCAGTACAAAAAACAAAAGAACTGTTTGCCACATATTTATTGTTGGCAAAGTCCTGTTAGAAATTTACGGACTTTAGCTCAACCAGCAATATGTTGTACCTGTGTGCAGATACCCTTTGTATGAATCCTGGCTTTGGTCTCTGTTTTCAAAACAGAGGTCTGGCCAGTACTACAGCACAGCTTGGAACTTACAAGAAATGCTTTTTTGTGCATTTCTTCCGTGCACGTCAGCTCAACTCTCAGTACGAAAAACAGCAGGTTTTGCAAGCCCCCAAATGTAATGTTTATGTCCTTATATTTATCCAGAGAGACAAGTAGACAGAGTATAGTTTAAAAGCAATGACCAGGTTTAATTCTTGCAAGAAGAAGCAAAGCATCCACACATGTATCAAGGGTACACCGGAAGGTTTGTTTGGGGAAGATAACAAAACATTAGATTTTATATTATTGCAAGTGGAGGCTAAGGTGGGCGTATCCTACACACACAGCTGCAGAGAGCGAAGTCCCGTGGCAAGCCATGTCTCATCTAGTTCGAGAAGGACATGAATTGGACATGACCTGAAGAGAACTATGAGCACCCACTAACTATAAACAAATTAAACAATATAATAAGAAAAATGATTATAACATGCAGAAAATCTGTTTTCTCAGCAGTTGTGCCAAATGCAGAGAATTGTGTGTAGTGTTTTGAAAAAAGTGTGTTTTAGAACTGCAATTAGAGTGTAAAGCAGGAATTGTGCTTGTAGTTTAGCAGAATTGGTTCAGGGGGTTGGCGTATGAGTTACATGTTGTGGTCATTGTGTCTCAAGTACCAGTATTTGTGTGTAAGCAATTAAGAAAAAAACTCACCAAAACCAGGCATCGGTGGAGAAATGTAATAAGACATAGAGCAATTACCAATGTCCCTGGATGGCATGGGGGTAATATAACTATACTACTGGATCCGTTCAACACCGGCCATGTGCTTACATTCCTGGATGTAATTTACACAATGCTTGTCCATGATTCAGATCAAGAGCCTGCTAGATTTTATGGTTATATGTTAGTTTTCACCAGGCTGTTCTGGTCCAAAAATGGTTTGCTACTCATCCACAATTTGTAGTTTTGTACCGACCCCCATATTTACCTTTTCTGAATCCCATAGAGGAATTCTTCTCAGCCTGGCGCTGGAAAGTGCATGATTTCCAACCCTATGCCCGCATGCTGCTTCTCCAGACACTGGAGGACGCATGTGGTTGCCTCTGTCCAACGTTGGATATGCCCTACAAGGTGATACTTCCCTCGGTGTTTGACAAGAGAAAACATATCTTGTGATGTGGACAAAGTATTGTGGCCAGACCCAGAAGAGATGAAGCGTAGCTTAGCATAAGTGACTGCTCAGCTTGAGAACTTGCTAGGTATTCTCTATACCAAGGTCCGCTTAGTTAACCTTCCAAACTTGAGGGGTTCGAAAGATTTTAATCAAAAGATATGTGTTTAAATATATTTTTATTTAAGAACAAATCTCATTTATTTCACACCTACAGCATCTTGAACACTGTGGAGTTAAATGTATGTAATCTAGTGTCCTCTGTATTTTTCCTTTGTTTATTTGAGCAGGAAGTTTCTGAGTGTCACAGCTCACAAAAAAAGGAAAATGCTACAAAATCCACAGAAGGCTAGAGTTTACTAAAAGCCAGACTAAAACTGAATTTAACAGAAAGAATAAGGACCAGGTCTGTTTATTAACATCAACCTGAAATCCTGCTTATAATACCTTTAAGGCTTTTTTATAAATGTGTGAGAATAATTAAAATACAATCAATTTAACATGAAAACGGTGCAATAACAATTCATCTCTTCCTATTGTCATTCCTCTGAAGACAACAGGCTCAAGGAAAAATGCACTGAGCATTTATTTTTATTAGTTGTTGCCAATAACTAAACTATTACTGTTTAATTGCTCCAGGTTTCTCTTATAAACATGTTTAAAATCAAAATACAAAGATTTATTTCCTGTGTTTTCACAGTATGGGGTAAAATTTAATTAACATGCTTATGATTCTGTAACTGCATTTAGGGTTCTGACAGAAACTGACTCTAAGGCAGACTTATTTATCACTCAATTCCAAAAAATCTTTGACACATTTTCAGATTTTTAATCACCCAAATCAACATATGTTAGGTCGTAATTTTTAAATTACCCTAAAAACAAGATCCCCTCACACAAACAGAGTAAAGTGGTGTATGTGGTTGAGTGAAGAGTGCAGTGACAGTTAGGTTGGAGAAATGAAACAGCCTGCAGTCCACCTCCACCTTAAAGAGAACGGACATTTTTTTTGAGAGATGTGTGAAGAAAGCTATTTTTATTTATGGAAAAGCTCTCTTTGAACAGTGGAGGTGGCCTCAGATTCATGTTGCCTACTCTTTTTAACAGTGTTCATTCATTCATTCATTTTCTACCGCTTTGTCCCGTTAGGGGTCGTGGGTGACTGGAGCCTATCCCAGCAGCTTTGGGCCTGAGGAGGGGTACACCCTGGACAGTGGCCAGTTAGTCGCAGGGCTTTAAGAGTGTTTTGAAACCTTAATCAAAACAGTTTCACTCTAGAACAACAACAACACCTGAATGGAGCGGTGTCACTAACAACTCTCCTGAGCCTTAACGACTCTCACATCAGGAGTCACACTTCCCTATTAAGTTAACAACTGTGAGACCAGAAGAGCCTGGTCCAATAGGTTTCAACTCAGACCCCTCCCTCTAAAGATATAAGCTCAGCTCTCTTACTTCTGTACATTAACAAAATTGTTATTAAAATGATAATATAAGTGTCTAATTGCATACAGTTGTGCTCATAAGTTTGCCATACTATGGCAGAATTTGAGAAATCAGGGTAAGAGTAGTTTCTGTTGTCATTAGGATTTAAAAAGAGTAAACACAATTGTTTGACAATACATGTCTTCTCACAACCACTAACTATGAGTGAAAGAAAGTTTTTTTTGTTATTATTCATATTCTCTAAAAAATGGCCAAAAAATCACAAATTCTACTGGGTATGTAGACTTATGAGCACAACTGTATGTTATCATTTTAAATAACTTTTGTTGTTTCTTGCACATTTTTAAAAAAGCTGCCAAAAGAATTATCTCTCTTTTTTGTCGGTAAATGGTACATTTGGTTAACGTGACTCCGCAAGATACAAATGTTCACATAACAGTTTGTTTTACAGAATCATCTGGGAAGGCTCCCATTGAAAGCTTTTGCAAAAGGGTGGCGTCTTCTGTCAGAAACCTGTTAGGTGATTGGATGAAGAAGTAGTATCCGCCTACAACAAGATTTGTTTAAGCCAATCGTAACCAGTGCGGCTGATATGTAACATTAACAGTTTTGGCATGGTGACTCTGTGAATAAAAAGAATGTTAACTAACAACTAGATTGCATGGCTGTGTATACCAAAAAAGGGCATAGATATTTGCTCTTTTTGGAAGAATTAAGATGGTGAACTCTAGTGGAGTTGACTAGTCCAAGAAATGTTTTGTATCAACGTTTTGACTTATAACAATAATGCATTTGATTTCTATTGCGCTTTTTTACAGAGACTCCACAGTCATTCTGGTTGAGGTAAGCTACGTGTGTAGCCACAGCTGCCCTGAGAGGCAGACTGACAAACATTGTCACATTCATTCACCAGTGTCACAGCTGGAACACCACTGGAGGCAAGGTGGGTTAAGTGTCTTGCCCAAGGACACAACAACAGTATGAATGGCAGAGAGCGAGATTTGAACCGCCAATCCTCCGGTTTTAGGACAACCACTGAGTCACTGCGCCCTTATAGATGACTCTTATGCATAGTCAGGAATGCATGCAGACAAGTTTATATTTCACACTTGCCAAACTTTCAGTATAATGAAGGTGTATGTATGCATATAGGTATGTACACATGTTTGTAGGCATATACAGTATATTATTTATTTTTCTCAAAGATGAGTTTATACCATACCATGGAATTCCCAAACATTTGTGAACCCCGCGGTGAAAGTTGGGATATTCTTATGTATTGATGGTGGTTAAATGGCCTCAGCTCTGTTATGAAATCAAGTATAAACATATATAATTTTTATGTAAAAACTTAGGTACTGTTTTTAGAAATCTACCTTTACATGCTGTGCTTTCTGTGGCATGTTTGTTTTACTAGATTAAAATCCTCATGTTTCAAAATGGACATAATTGACAGCCGTCCAAAAGGAATGAAATCATGAATAACTGACAACAGGAAGGAGACTGCACACTAGGCCTGGATTAGTTATTTTCTGACCTTTACCCTATTGGACATTCACAAGGTACAGTTGGGTTTTATCAGTGTATGTATTTGTTCAAATATTAACTATATCCAAACACTGTAAGGTATGGTTTGAGGTGAAGCAAGCTCTTTTTGGGCCAGTTTTTTTTTTACAATTTACAACCTCTTCTTCAATGGGCAAAGGACCCCCTCCATTCTAATGGCCCCCACTTTTCTGTTCATCTCTGTTCCAGTTACCTTGTGTCCCTTCTGGTTCCAGGCACCCCTGTCTCTTATCTTTAGATCTTCCCTGTGTGTGTGTGTGTGTGTGTGTGTGTGTGTGTGTGTGTGTGTGTGTGTGTGTGTGTGTGTGTGTGTGTGTGTGTGTGTGTGTGTGTGTGTGTGTGTGTGTGTGTGTGCATTAAACTTACCAATCAACTTGTCTTTTTTCCTATTATTATGTTCCAATATGTATTAGGATTAGTAATCTACTCAGAAGTGGACATTCCAGCTTCAGATTTGCCTCAAGGTTCGACAACATTGTTTACAGAAAAATACAAAACCTCCCAAGATCTCAGAGTAAAGGTAAAGGTCACAGTGAGTATAGTAAACTCTACCTTTAGAATTGCAAACACAAGTCAACGTCTAAAACAATGCAGTGAGTGACAGACGAGTCTGTAAGGTCAGCAGGTGGATGTTAGTATCCTGTTTCAACACCTTAAGCTCAAAGTGACAGCTTTAACACATCTATAGTAGGAAGATATGGGAAAGGGATCTGAATCTGAATTCAGCCCTAGGTTAAAGGAATCACCAAATTGTTGGTGCTATAAGCACAATGAAGGAAATCTGGCTATGTGCTATGGTACTGTGAGAAAATATATGAATTTGGAGTAAAAAGTCATACAATTTTAGTGAGAACACAGAATCCCAAATCCCTTTATGTCTTTAAGAATTGGATTTAAACCAGAATTATGATTATTCTCATAGACTGGAAAAACAGAAGGACCACCACTGAGGTCGCGTTAGACTTTCTCACTCATAATCTATTATTACCTGTCATTTTAATTAGACAGTAAACTCTAAACTTGTAATATATATTTTGTGGAACAAAAATTTGTCCAGTTTTTTTTTTTAATAAAAGAGAAGCCGCTTTTGGGTACTGTTTCTTAGAAAAACAGTAAATACAATGCAAAAGTATAATCACCAATACTTCTCTATACCCATAATATATTTTTCTAAAGAATTGAAAATGAAATATTAAGCTGCCTGATGATATTTAATCCTCAGAGAGTTTTCTACATATGTGGCCTTTGTCCAGGGTGGACCCCACATCTATCCATGTTACAGATTGTGACGTGACATTCTGCAAGAAAGTTTCTTTTTTGACATATTTTTAAACTAAGTCAGTAACCTTTTCTGACACTTTCTGCTCCCTGGGGACCCTCTAGACAAAAATGGATATGTGAACTGCTACAACTGCTATAAAATCATTATATATTTTTTTCAGTTTTTTTCTACAAAAAACTTTTAAACCACTCCGCTCAAAATGCCCAAATATTTAATCATTTTGTGGATTTTAACCATACGGATGTTTGAGTGATATCACTGTTTATTACAAGATGGTATCAGCTCCAAAACAGATTGAGAATCAAACACCTGTGCCTGTCTTGACCACAACTGTATGCTTGTGAATATTGCAGACTATGAAAAGCTTCATCTGTGACCTGTTATTTCCAGAAAAACACGTGGCCAGATGGGAATTGTCCAGTATTACATATCATTTGTATCATAAACTGCATTACTACGGTGTATACACAAAGCACAGAACATTTACAAGTTTAGGTCCTCAATTTTAGTGTTTTTTTACAATTACCTGTGTAAACTAGGGGTAACGCCTAAACAGTCGGCTATTCAATGCTTCGATTCGAGGAGCCTGATTCGACTACCAATCTTACAGTGGATCATTGTGGAGGTGTTATGAAACAAGGTTCATGCCATTCTTGTTATATGGAGGTGCTCAGCGTCTGATTTCTCATCGTACTACTGGGTTTCTGTTAATATACAATCTATTTTTGTTTCTGTGTGCTTTGTGTTAAAGGAAAAAAAAGTTGTCCTACCCACCTGTTGGTGATAACCTCCAAATTACATTCTGCTCCGCTGCAGAATGACGTCGCAGACCATTGCCCAGTGCGTTTGATATCCACTGCAGTGTGGAGCCCCAGGCAGCTCAGAAGAGCATGCAAGTAAAGTACAAGATGGCGTGATAAAAGCTGTTGATTAAGACATGTGCAGGACCAAAACAAGTGTTTATAAAGAAGTGGAAGGACCAGAAAACAAGTTTAGTTTGAGATCGCCTTGTTTTTCAAATAAGCATCATTCACAGGTTTTTCCTCGTTACATTGGCCACAAAAAGCTTTGGTTTTGCAAATCTTATTGCATTTAATACTTAATCGAGTAAATAAACACTTAAAATCTTCAAATGAGTTGATGCTTCGAAGATGTGTAAATGTTAGCCCCGTGACCACTGTCCAGGGTGTACCCCGCCTAAGGCCCAAAGCTGATCCAGTCACCGCGGCCCCTAACAGGACCATGTGGAGGAAAATGAATCAATGTATGTGTAGGCAAGCCCTAGCTTGAAGAACTGCTTTCATTTGCATGGCAACAGATTGGCAGTGTCTATAGGATTGTTTTATATATATATATATATATATATATATATATATATAAAACTATATATTTATATATATAAATGTACAGTGAGTTATAAAAACAATATATAATGCATACAGAGAGGGCTTTTAGAATGTATAAATGTTTTATAAATGTAAATGGTAAATAGTAAATTGTAGCTGAGTCTCAGCTGATCAATTTGATGTGCTTCTTTGCCATATTAGGCTTGGAATGTGTATTGTATCAAACCCTATGGTCCCTCAATGTGGTTCTCGGGCTTATTATGTGGGAAGTTCAGTGGGTAGAGCAGTCGTCTTTTAGGTAGAAAGGTAAGCGGTTCGATTCTCACTCTGCCCACAGTTCATACTGTTGTTGTGTCCTTGGGCAAGACACTTAACCCACCTTGCCTCCAGTGACTGTAACACTGGTAATTACTGTAGAACAATGTAAGTCGCATTGGATTAAAGCATCGGCTAAATGAATAAATGTACACTCACCTAAAGGATTATTAGGAACATCTGTTCAATTTCTCATTATTGCAATAATCTAACCAACCAATCACATAGCAGTTGCTTCAGTGCATTTAGGGGTGTGGTCCTGGTCTAAACAATCTCCTGAACTTCAAACTGAATGTCAGAATGGGAAAGAAAGGTGATTTAAGCAATTTTGAGCACAACCTTGAGGCGGATGGGCTAAAACAGTAGAAGACCCCACCGGGCACCACTCATCTTCACTACAAATAGGAAAAAAAGGCTACAATTTGCACGAGCTCACCAAATATGGACAGGTGAAGACTGGAAAAATGTTGCCTGGTCTGATGAGTCTCGATTTCTGTTGAGACATTAAGATGGTAGAGTCAGTAAACAGAATGAGAACATGGATCCATCATGCCTTGTTACCATTGTGCAGGCTGGTGGTGGTGCTGTAATGGTGTGAGGGATGTTTTCTTGGCACACTTTAGGCCCCTTAGTGCCAATTGGGCAGTATTTAAATGCCACGGCCTAACTGAGCATTGTTTCTGACCATGTCCATCCCTTTATGACCACCATGTACCCATCCTCTGATGGCTACTTCCAGCAGGATAACGCACCATGTCACAAAGCTCGAAACATTTCAAATTGATTTCTTGAACATGACAATGAGTTCACTGAACTAAAATGGCCCCCACAGTCACCAGATCTCAACCCAATAGAGCATCTTTGGGATGTGGTGGAACGAGAGCTTCATGTCCTGGATGTGCATCCCACAAATCTCCATCAACTGCAAGAGGTTATCCTCTCAATATGGGCCAACCTTTCTAAAGAATGGTATCAGCACCTTGTTGAATCAATGCCACGTAGAATTAAGGCAGTTCTGAAGGCGAAAGTGGGTCTAACACAGAATTAGTATGGTGTTCTTAATAATCATTTAGGTGAGTGTATATGTAATGTTGCTGGTAAAATAAACAAATACATTTAATTAGATTAAGAATAAAAGAGACAGGAAAGATCATAGGAGAGAACAGAGGAGACAGAAGAGACAAAAGAAGAAAAAAGAAGACAGCAGAGGAGACATGGGAGCACAGAGGAGAAACTGGAGAAGAAGAAAGGAGACAGGAAAAAGGAGAGAACAGAGGAGACAAAACAACTGAGACAGGAGAGCACATTGGAGACAGGAGAGATGAGTTAATAGATATGGGATGCCCTTTCATCAGAAGTGGCTTTAGTAGTGACATCTGTTTATGAATATGAATCAAAATACATTATGAAAAAAATAATAATTGTGATTTGATTGTTTGCATTAAATGATTTTTTTTAAATAGTTTTAAATAAAATGCATGATGTATTGTCCTAACTATGAATTGACTGTTGCAATTTGGTCGCTAACCCAGCAAACTGCAAATGTGAGCTACAAAGTCTTTCACATGGGACAACTTTAAACCTTTAACTTGATTTCACTCAAGTGTAGTGTCAAATCACCATTCTTCTCTGATATCAAATACTTCTTTCCTATTACCATCAACATAATTTAGTTTCTAAAAATTTCAATTGCCATAATTTCCATAATGAAAGAGCCTTCACCATTGTAATTCGATGATGGTATTATGTGAGTTAAGAAGTCTCAGGTTCTGCAGTAATGTTCTTGCTACACCTCTCATCCGTTTCTCAGTTATTATATTATTCAGTCTGAGACTAATATAAATGAGATTAAAGATGTCAGTCTGATCTCCCTCTGAAGGGAACACAGATATCTCAGATATCTTACACTGAGCCTGTAATAACACAAGCCATCTTATTAAAACTCTAGAACGAAGCTTTACTTTCCCCACTTCACCAGTTGATCACCAGTTACTTTTTTGGTCTTTCAGATTTGGTCTGATGTGGAATAACCCCATATTGTCATTTGAAAAAAACTGCTGGAAAAAAAACATTGTTTCCATTCAGGGCCGGCTGGTATCAATGGGTTAGGTGGGCTAAGCCCCTCCTGTCAAGTAAGCTTTTGAATGCATTGATAAACTTTTACTAGATATATTAACACAAAATATATATATTCCATATTATAATTAGTGGAAGATTCTAGAACATAGTGTTTATAGTTTTAATAGCACAAATAAGTCTAAACTGCCTCAAAACATGTATGGAGGCTTATTTTTTTACAGCCTAAGAACAATGACACACACACAGTGACCTCAGCACCCAACCAAACTGGGGTGTTGTATTGAACGTGAAGCTGGAGGATGAAGATGGCGACACCGAAACTGAATGGCAGTTCAAAAGGTTTATTTAAGCAAAAACTGAAACAGGAGCAGGAGGAGTAGATCCAGTACATGACAGTAAAGTAGAGGAGGCAGCCAGGCAGGTGTCTGGAGCTGGGACAGAGTTCTGCACAATAGCTTTTTAGGTAAGTTTTCCAAAAGAAAGCATATCCAAACGTCAAGAATTTGGGGCCATGCAGTGTACCACAAAAGGTGGAGGACTGAAGAGGGTTCTTATACTGAGGCAGGTGAGTAGTGATGAGTCTGATGAGCAGCAGGTGTGTTGGAGTGAATGCAGGCTCTAGAGACTCCAAGCGTGCAGGAGGCACAGCACACACTCGCAGACCAGGTACTGAGTATGGAGCGGACCATTACGGACTCATTGTTTATTATTCTTGGGGATTTTAACGAGGAAAGTCTGAGCCACGAACTACCAAAGTACAGACAGTTAATTAAATGTTCAACCAGAATGCAGAATACGCTTGATCAGGATCATTGTTACACTACTGTCAGCAACGCTACGCACGTGTTTGGACACTACTGACTGGGAGGTGTTTAGAGCTGCCACAGATTGTTTAGAAGAGCACACAGACACTGTAACATCATACATTCTATACTGTGAGGACAGCATTATACCAACACGCACCAAAGTGACTTTCAAAATGACAAGCCCGGGTTTACCAAACTGAGGCAGCAAAAGGAGCCCATAGAGTTGGAGATTGGGGCAGCTACAGGGGGGCAAATTTTGGATTTAGCAGGGTGGTGTTAAGTGCTAGATCTAAATACAATACACGTCTGGAGCAGCAGTTCTCTATTAACGACTCTGCTTTTGTGTGGAGGGGGCTCCAGC
This sequence comes from Neodontobutis hainanensis, assembly GCA_024349245.1. Classification (NCBI taxonomy): domain Eukaryota; kingdom Metazoa; phylum Chordata; class Actinopteri; order Gobiiformes; family Odontobutidae; genus Neodontobutis; species Neodontobutis hainanensis. Next base: position 330,010 of record JALDNG010000262.1, read on the forward strand.
TTCTTACAAACTACAGGCCTAGACTCACATTATGCATGGTTTCAACCTTCACACCCCTCCCCCACCCATATCACTACAGTGGCTCTCTCATCAAGAAGGCCCAGCAGAGGATGAACTTCCTGCGGCAGCGGAGGAAAGCCAAGCTCCCAGTGCTGATGATGGTGCAGTTCTACACGGCCATCATTGAGTCCATGCTCACCTCCTCCATCACCGTGTGGTACGCTGGAGCCACAGCCAGGGACAGACAAAGACTGCCGTGCATTGTGCACTCTGCAGAGAAGGTGATTGGCTGCAGCCGTTCATCTCTCCAGGACCTGTACGTCTCCAGGAGTCGGGGGCGAGCAGGTCAGATCACAGGAGACCCTTCTCACCCTGGACGTGGACTATTTGAGTCACTCCCCTTGGGCAGGAGGCTACGGCTCATTCGGACAGAACCTCCAGCCATAAGAACAGTTTCTTTCCCTCTGTCATTGGACTCTTTAACACTTCATAACGCTTGTCACTTTAAGAAGCACATAATAGCAAGTTCCTAGTTTGTGAATCTTGTTCACTGACAATGGCAATAAACGTTTTCTGATTCTGATTCTTAAAACATCTACACCTGGCCCGGACCCAGCTTTTGTTTGGAAGATAGTACATTTCATGATAGATAACATCCTGATCAAGTTAGAATTTTCTGCAGTTGCTTTAGTTCCAGGGGTAGACTTACAGGATATCTACAATTTTACAATTTTAACTTGCACAGCACAACAAGAACAAGGATCACCAATCCAGAAGTACCATATTTTGGTTAAAGGATAACAGCGGCACAACCCAGACCATCCTAGCTGTAACAAGGATATTGTACCTGTCACTCGGGACAGATGGGTAAAGAACCTTTTGACAGAGTTCTTACCCAAATTAAAAAAGAGGTTATTGAAAAGTGACTTCATTACTCAGTTTCTCCGAGGCACATCCCTACAGTAGACCTCATTACAGTATCAGAATCAGCCATAAGGAACAACAAATTGTCCGAAAAAGAAGATGAAGATTTGAGACTGAAGGTCAGAGCCCGCCTCCAATATCACTTTGGAGCAAAGGAGGGCTTTGTCAGCACTGGAGAATCACAGCATCACCATTCTGCAGCAGACAAAGGAAGATGCACTGTGATCCTGAACACAGATGACTACACGTCCAGTATTAACAGCTTACTCAGTGACACCACAACCTATGAGACACTGAGAAGAGATTCAACAAAAGGTTGTTCTTGACACATCATCTGAGCAAAACGTTTTTCTTGTGGGTGTCCGAGAACTATTGTGTGATTGGTTAGATATCTTAAGTGGCCGTAGTTAATGCAGTTCTGCGTTCTTGCATTTCTTGTGAAGTAAGGAATCTCCTGGTTTCTCCTCTTTTTTATTTATTTATTTTCACCACCTCAAGAACAAGAACAAATATCTCTGTTCTTGCAGAGTATGTACCAAGCTCTACAAAGTAACAGTGAACTTCTCTGCATATCTAAGAGAGAGTAGAGAAGAAGTGACAGAAAGAGCAGGACATTTTTATATTCATTAGCTTAAGGATTTTTTTTGTTTGATTGGGGTCATCACAGATGACAATGAGTCTACCTACATGAGGGAGGTGGACCGGCTGGTGTCCTGGTGGAGTGGCAAGAAGAAGAAGGCCCAGCAGAGGATGTACTTCCTGTGGCAGCTTAATAAAGCCGAGCTGCCAATGCAGATGATAGTGCAGTTTTACACGGCCATCATTGAGTCCATCCTCACCTCCTCCATCACAGTGTGGTACGCTGGAGCCACAGTCAGGGACAGACAAAGACTGCAACACACTGTGCACTTTGCAGAGAAGGTTATCCGGTGCAGCCTTCCATCTCTCCAGGACCTTGCTCACTGACAATGGCAATAAACGTGTTCTGATTCTGATGTCCAAAAAGTGATTGTTGTATCCAAGAATTTTGGATCTGTTGGTACGATCACCTCCTGTTGGCTACTGGCCTCTGACCTCCCTGCTTTTGAAACCCCTGGCATGGAAATGGAAATAGAGATTCAACATTACAACTTAAGAGATTCAACATTACAACTTAACTTAAATATAGCTATAACTTTTTTAGACTGTTAAATATAACAATTTCTCATTTAAGATCCAGTACCTGATATTCTTTTTACTGTCCCTTTCTCAGATTCTACTCACCCCAAAAGTACCAGACCAATTTTTCTCTACAAATACATTACACCAAACTGAAGTTTAGAGTTTAGTGCCTAAGCTAAACGCTAGCTTAATGGAAAGGATGTAGTGATGGGTTGTTCACAAATGAGTCGGCTCTAAGAGCCAGCTCGTTTACATGAACGTTGGGAGCCAGCTCACATATCTGAATAGCCGACTCTATTGTTGCATCTGATGTTGCAATCACTTGGGATTGCCACATCAACCACAACGGCTTGCCTCTGCTGTTTGTCCACCACCACAATGTCTGGTTCCTGATGCAGATGTTCCTGTACACTATGCCAGCCACTTGGTTATGGCACTCCATGTATGCTTTCCCTGCCAGCATCTTACCCCCTGCAGTTAAGTGTTGGATTGTCTCAGGGGCCTGTTTGCACAAACTACACCTTGGGTCTTGTCTGGTGTGGTAGATCTGGGCCTCTATTGCTCTGGTGCTCAGGGCTTGTTCCTGTGCAGCCATGATGAGTGCCTCTGTGCTGTCCTTCAGTCCGGCCCGTTCTAGCCATTGGTAGGATTTCTTGATATCAGCCACTTTAGTTATGTTCCAGTGGTACATCCCATGTAGGGGTTTGTCCTCCCATGATGGTCCCTCCTCCAACTCCTCTTCCTCTGTTCCCCATTGCCTGAGACATTCACTGAGCACGTCATCTGTTGGGGCCTTATCTTTGATGTACTTGTCAATCTTGGATGTTTCATCCTGGATAGTGGCTTTCACACTCACTAGTCCACGGCCGCCTTCCTTACGGCTAACATACAGTCTCAGGGTGCTGGATTTGGGATGGAACCCTCCATGCATGGTGAGAAGCTTTTGTGTCTTGGTCTGTATCTCTTTCTTTGGCCACCTTATTATTCCAGCAGTGTATCTGATCACTGGCAGGGCATAGCTGTTTATTGCCCGTGCCTTGTTCTTGCCATTGAGCTGACTTCTTAGGACTTGCCTTACTCGTTAAAGGTATTTGGCAGTTGCTGTTTTCCTTGTTACCTCTTCAAGGTTGCCATTTGCCTGTGGTATTCCAAAGTACATGTAACCATCCTCAATGTATGCTATTATTCCTTCTGGTAGTGAGACCCCTTCTGTGTGGACTACCTTCCCTCTCTTTGTCACCATTCGACTACACTTCTCAAGCCCTAATGACATCCCAATGTCAGAGCTGTAGATCCTGGTGGTGTGGATCAGTGAGTCAATGTCCCGCTCGCTCTTAGCGTATAGCTTGATGTCATCCATGTAGAGGAGGTGACTGATGGTGGCCCCATTCCTGAGTCAGTATCCATAGCCAGTCTTGTTGATTATTTGGCTGAGGGGGTTCAGACCTATGCAGAACAGCAGTGGGGACAGAGCATCTCCTTGGTATATGCCACATTTGATGGATACTTGTGCAAGTGGCTTGCCATTGGCCTCAAGGGTGGTTTTCCATAGCCTCATCGAGTTTGCAATGAAGTCTCTTAGAGGCCTGTTGATGTTGTACATCTCCAAGCATTCAGTGATCCATGTCTGTGGCATTGGATTGATTATGCTTTTTTGTAATCAATCCAGGCAGTGCACAGGTTGGTGTGTCGGGTTCTGCAGTCTTGGGTGACTGTTCTGTCAACCAGGAGTTGAGAGCTGGAATGCCCATCACTACAAGGATGGCAAAAATCTCATTACGTGATTGAATTGACTATATTTATCTGTGTTTTCCGTTGCCTCCCTCTGTTGGTGCTTTTCTTTTCTTATTTTTTTTTGTTTGTTTTTAGTTTTTTGCTGTTTTTTTTTTGTGTGTAAAGACCATGGATGTATTATTAAAATTGGATAGTGCAGGACTCCCAAGTCTCACGCACTGACCATGTGAGGCACGCATTACACAAAGTGCACACACTCACAAGCCACACTTTGTGTTTCTCATGCTAGGAAAAAGGGAAACAAATTTGTTGTGTCAATGTGCAGCGGAATGTTTACGCACGGACATTAAATGGTGTTACAAGTTGTGAGGTTCAAGCAAGCGTCTCTCACAGAACCTCCTAAATGGTCCTCAAGTAAGGGCGCCGCCATACTGCAAAATACTACAAAATACTGCAAAATACAGCGAAATACAGCGATATACTGCTTTCCACCAGGGGGCAGGCTCCAAAAGCAGAAATATAAGGAAAAACCCAATGGTGACTTTAAAAGTGTAAAATTTATTGGTATTAATATACCAATATTGGTATTAATATTGGTAAATAGGGGGCCAATGGGTGGATTAGATCCATGTTTATTTACAATCTATGGGTTCAAAAACAAACCAAATCTATTGAACGACTCTTTAAAACTATAAGAATTGAGTCACATTTGAGAGCTGTTCTTTAAGTTAAAATATTAATTTATTTTATTTTTTGCTGTGTTTGACACAGATGCACACACAAGCTACCCCTTTGCTACTCCACTGAGTGAGACGGAGAACAGTAGAGCCGGGAAGGTCATTTAAACAGAGTGTCAACAGCGGCACAAGCAACTGAGCAACAACAAAATGTGCAAATACCGCGTAGAGTTATTTTACTGCAGTTAATGAATACTGTTTATTATTATTATTATTATTATTATTATTATTATTATTATTATTATTATTATTATTATTATTATTAAAACTTTACAGGAATAATTGCTACAGCATGACTGCACAACATTTTCACAAAACCTTTATTTATTCACATAGAACAGGTTATTTGCTACTGTATTTATATTAATAGATCTTTTAATACGTTCATGGACTTGAATCATCTCCAAATCATAAAAGAGATTAAATAATTGAAACTCTTAAAATCTCACAAACTAAAAATGATACCAACTACTATGTTATTTAGAACATGCACATCAAATCAGCCAAGTTTGAAGCAAATCCAATGTGGTCAAGTGTGTATTTTTTCTGAGGTTTACAGATTTACAATGAAATGAGCCCATAGTCATTCTAGAAGGCAAATGAATGGGAATTCTTTTTTTGTACAAACACAAAAAAAGAATTCCCATTCATTTGCCTTCTAGAATTTTGCAGATATTTGTTTAATATTTGAAAACTAATTATATAATAAAATATAAAATTACACTATCCCTAATGTTGTTTTGTTATGTTAGTTATATACTAACTAAATAAATGTGGTAGCAAAAACACCCTGACGGAGAGGTCTGGCTCCCGGCCTAATGTTGCTGTGAAAGAGGTAGTGTTCAAGGCTTGTGTTTACTACAAAAACAACAAATGAATTGTCACAAAAATTCTGTTGCTATTGTGTATCAGTGTACCTTTCATCTTATATTCTGTGCAAATTGTTGACTGTTTCATTGTAGTTTATATGATTTTTAATGACAATTTAAGCAGAATACTAAGACACTACTAATCCCAAAATGCTTTACGCGGGAGGAGAGCTACGCCAGGAGCTGATTGGCTGTGAACTGATCACATGGCGTGCTCAGCGTTTCCTTTGACAGCCGTTAGTACTTTGTAGCCGCAGGTTACGCAGAAGTCTCAGCCTCTGTCCCGGACATCCAGCTAACCTTTGTCCGCCAGTGTCAATCCGGGTTCCGCCCAAACCAAGTCAAAGGTACGTTAACTTATCTGAAAACCCTAAAGTTTGCGTTACTTAGACCAAGTTACCGATGACAAGGCGACTATTAAAGAACAGCGTTTGTGTGATGTAAGGTTAGCCTTCGTGGAGAGCAAAGGTCTCCGATAGACTCGAGGATAGGCGCTGTTCACAATCTTTGCTCAGCAAGAATTCTAGTACTTTGGTAAGTTGTACATCCTTTACTAAAGGAAGTATTATGTAAACGGTACCTGTTAATGTCACGTAAATAGCTGTTGTATCACTGTTGGTGGTTGCTTAGGTTTTAATGGTTAAAATGAATTGGACTGGATTTGAGACGCGTTTACAAATAGTGACCTTGTTTGTTAGACTAACATGTTTCCCATCGGTCCTGAAATCACTGTAAATGTGTTGTAAGTGCTAGGACCTCGCATTAAATTTATTTATTTTTATTTATTTTTATTTTTTATTATCTGGTTATCCAGTATGACAATCTGTTATCCACAGTACAATATAAAATCACTTTAATTAAAGCAACCATTTAAAGCAAGAAAACTCAATGTAGTGACCACATTTCTTCCATTAAAGATGATAGTTCCCATCTATCCTTCCAGTTTTAAAAAAATTGTTGGACAATTATTGTAGTAATTTCATCAATCTCTTTAGATGTTTTCTTTGCTTGATGCATTACTATAATTTAATTGTCTATGCATAAAGACTGTAAAACACTGAATAAAAAACATGAACTCATCATGAAACATGATTTTGTTTGACATCTAGGTAAGCCCATAAGAAAAAAGAACCACTTGCAAGCCAAGTTTATTTGTATAGCACAATTCATACAACAGCATTTCAAAGTGCTTTACAAAAAGGACTTGGCTTAAAACTAAAATGGCAATAAAATTAAATAAAATGGCAATAGAGTGGTTAGCACTACTGTCTCACAGCAAGAATGTTGTGAGTTCAAACCCAAGCCGACTTGACTAAGCTGCTGGGATAGGCTCCTGTCACCCGCGACCCTTAACGGGACTGAGCTGTATAAGACGTGTAGCGTATTGTCTTTAACTCCCTCTTTCTTCATTTCTAGCCCATTGCCAACATGAATTTCTTTCTGGAAACCCTGCAAGTGATGCTTTTGTCTCTGTGGTTCAACATCGAGTCGTTCATTCATATGTTTATCCCGCGGAAGAAGAAGAACATTACAGGTGAGGTGGTCTTGATCACGGGTGCGGGCAGCGGCATTGGTCGGCTCATGGCCCGGGAGTTTGCTTCTCACGGCACAGTGGTGGTGCTGTGGGACATCAACAAGGAGGGCATGAAGGAAACAGCGCAGCTCGCCAAAGAGAGTGGTGCGGCCCGAGTGCAGTACTATCTGTGTGACTGCAGTGACAAGAGCGAAGTGTACAGAGTGGCTGACCAGGTGAGGGCTTTGTCAGTAAATATAAATTAGGGCTTCTGTCATCTGGCTTTAGGCCTGCTAATTAACTGGTTTTGGATTATGTCTATTACCCTAGATGTATTTTATTCTGCTGAAATCACACATTATTTGTGCCTGCTATAGATGCATTTAAAGAAATCACCTTGTCATAGGCTGGCACCACCCAACATTTAGGACTAAATATGTTATCTACAGTTATGGTTACTGAGGCAAGGCAATATTATATATATATAGCACAATTCATACACTGGGTAACTCAAAATGCTTTACAGAAATAAAAGACAATTTACAAGATTTAGATTTAGAAACATAAGAAAAATTAAAGGCATTATAAAAGAAGAAGAGTGCCGATAAAAAATCATTTTAAGTTGTGGTGTAGGCGGAGCTAAACCTCCTCTTGAACATTGTTAAAGTTGAGGTTGTTCCAGGTTTTTGCTGCATGAAACTTAAACGCTGCTTCACCCTGTTTAGTTCTAACTCTGGGCACGAGCAGAAGGCCTATCCCAGATGTGTTCAGAGTCCGAGGAGGCTCATAAGCAACTAGCATTTCCGAAATATATTCTGGTGCTTAACCATTAAAAGACCTATAAACCAGTAGTGCTGTTTTAAAGTCTATTCTCTGAGCAACAGGAAGCCAGTGCAATCTTCTTTTCTGTACTCACAAGTATAGGTGGACACTATTTCAATGTCTTCTCCACTCAATGACCCTCTGTTTGAAGAGATGGGTGTGTTCAGAATGATTCCATTTTCTTAGCTCCATCTAGTATAGAGCTCTCTATGAGGCTCCTGTATTCATTTTCCTGTCCATCTCTGATACTAACCACTATTGCTGTGTCATCAGAGTGTTTTGCTTACACCAGCTCCATTTCCGGGAGGAGAGCAGTAGAGTTGTCTGAGTCAGATGAACACTGTATGCAAATTAAATGAGTGTGGCTTTAATTCACTGGGATTTCACTTTACAAAATTATAAAAATGCAAAAGAATTTGAAGAAAAAATGTTTAATTACCCAACTGCATATTGTTATAACAATCTGTAAAAAACAAACTAGGAAACAGCTGTTTCTAATGCATGTTCATTCAGTTTTACTTTTGCATAAAAAATATTCACTATTACGCAATCTCTTGTCATAAGTCACACGCTGCATGTTTTGTGTCACCAGCTAAAGTGAAATTCCGATGAATGAAACTAACTAACTATCATACGCTGGAACTTACCTAAATTACAGCCCCCGAAGACATATTTGAGTACATGGAGTACATCCACCTATTTCTAATCTATTCAGATTAGAAATAAGGGTCGCTGCGCAAACAAGGGTTATCCGAAGCTTGAAAGCACTTCCCCTCACCTGCAATAGCTTATATATGGAACAATTTATGTGTTTGTTTTAAATCAGTTCTCTTTATACTTTACCTTCTGGAACAAAGACATAGTTTTACACTTTTATGGTTATCGTTTTATAATTTCTATCTACAGGTTTCTATGTCCTTCAATGTATAATGATGCATCAGTGTTTTTCTATTTATTGCTGCATATTCAAAAAACTTTTTTGCCAAGTACCAGGTTTGATATCAAACATTATTTCATCAGTTGCAGTATATATTTGCACTGAGGGATAAAGTAATTATATAATTGTCAGCCTCCTCCTCTTCATATCTTCAGTTTAGATCAGTTAAGAGAATTTATTACTTTTTATTGTATTTGTACAATTTTTTTTTTGTATTTATCTTTTATTGTCACTTGAATTATCTCATCTAGGTTGTTCACACAATAGTGACCAATTTAATTATTAAAATATAGAAGCATGACCTGTTTTACTTTTTAGAAAACTTAAAGGAATTGTCCTAAATTACAAGTTACAAGAAGTAAAGTTGTATATACGCAATTATTTATTATTATTATTAACAATTTGATTTAAAGTCTTTATTTCACAAAAACACTGTCAATATTTCCTATTTAACATGTCAAAATAAATGCATTGTCTTTAGACAATAAATAAAGTATAATATAAACCATATTTTTATTTTTTTGTGCAGGTGAAGCGGAGGTGGGAGATGTCAGTATTTTGGTGAACAATGCCGGCATTGTCACCGGAAAGAAGTTCATGGACGCTCCTGATTCTCTGATTGAAAAGACAATGGAGGTTAACACTATGGCTCACTTCTGGGTAAGTGTGACACATCATAAAAAGCAGCTGGCAGTTCTGCTTTTTATATATATATATATATATATATATATATATATATATGTTTTTAGGTTTGTAGATGCATTAAGAGTTGTATTTATTTGACCTTTTGGTGCTTTTTGCACATAATTTGCCCTTGTAGACGTACAAGGCTTTCCTTCCCGCAATGATTGCAAACAACCACGGCCACTTGGTTAGCATTGCCAGTTCTGCTGGCCTTATTGGCGTCAATGGATTGGCAGGTCTGTGTCAACTTTTACTTACTGCTCTTTTAGTCTGTACGTTGTAGGATTGTTTGTACCATTGATTTCATATTTGACACATAATAAACACTTTTTTTGTTTTCAAATTTTTATGTTTTATTTTAAAGAAAGTAAAAAAAAAAACTGATGAGCATCAGATGGTTGTGTTAGTGTTTGTGCACGTCTGTTTCACTCAATCTTACTAGAATTAAGCTTCACAAAAAGATTGATGAGATGGTTAACATCCTATTAACTTCCCTTTAACATTTGGTTTTCAAATGTTAAAGAGGAAGTAAGGCTCATTTGTGCACTAATAATAATAATAATAATAATAATAATAATAATAATAATAATAGATTTAACTTTATATACTGCTTTTCGAGAAACTCAAAGACAATAGTCATCTCTTTAATCAGCACGTTCATATGAAAGCTTTGGTTGAGCCTGACTAACAATTGACTTTTAGCAATGGAAAATGTCTGTTGAGTGAAAAGGGAAATTATACTGGTAGTATTCTCAATGACCAAAAGCTAGACAACAGCTTCAAATGTAATGAGAAAAAAAGGTAAATCTTTATTGGTAACACTGTCATGCTGCAGATAATTGTGGCATTTGACTACTCCCTTTAACAACATAACCTTTACTGTATGTACTCTACAAGTTAATTTTCTTGTGAAACATAATAAATGCTCTACAGAACTAAGCTACTTATTTGCGCAAATACAGTAAATAGGTGCATTGAGAACTTTAAAGATTGACACCTGTTTAAGAAACTTAACATTTCGGCTGTCATTTCTCACTGTCATTTTTCTTTTTCTCTAATTCCAAGAGACTTTATCAATTCTTCCGGAATTAATAAAGTCTCTTGGAATTAGAGATGAAACGTCTTCACCTTGAAAACAGAGTGCAGATGCTTTTACCTTTTTTTTTTTTTTTTTTTTTTTTTTTCTCAAGATGTCCTGGATGACTGAGAACCTTGTTAAAGATAAGAATAAAGTTAGACATTTGTAAATGTTGCAAAGGTTTTGAGTTGAATTAAATTGACTATGAGCTGCCAACTTTAACAAAGTCATTCTCTAAGTCAGTCATGCTTATCCTAAATATACAGTTATCTCATCTCATAAGCATGCCCTAGCACAATTTGTATATTTTTATTGCTTGGGCCATTTTTTTGGAGAATATGAATGAATTTTAGCCACAACTGCCAGGAAAATTGTTTGGAAGAAAATAAAAATATTGAAGGAAAATTTGCACTTAACAGCCCAGAAGCTACACATGGGACGTGCTTGGGCGTTCCAACATAGTAACACTCCAAGGCAGAAGTTGACCTGTCATTGGCCACAGCAGCATAAAGTGAATGTTCTAGATTGGCCATTTCAGTCTCCTGACCTCAATATCATCTCTGGGGAGATATCAAACGTGCAGTTCATGCAAGACAGCCCAAGAATTTACAGGAACTGGAGTTTGAATGGGCAGCTTTACCCTCTGAGAAAATAAAGAGCCTTATCCACAACAACCACAAAAGACTTCACGCTGTCATTGATGTTAAAGTTGGCAATACACTGTATTAGGAACTGGGATATGTAAACTTTTGATCAGGGTCATTTGGGTAGTTTCTGTTGTCATTATGATTTAAAAGAGTAAACAGTTGTTAAAAATAGCTTCAAAAATAAATGGCTTCACTCAAACACTAACGGTGAGTAAAAAATAAGTTTTTTGTGTGATCATTTATATTTTCTGAAAAATGTCCAGAAACGTCTGGTGGAAACCAATGGGTTTCTTTTTATAGTCATCACAAAATAGTGACTTGTCTGTGTTTCTGTTTATAACTATTGTCCTGTTTTCCCTCCTTCTCTTTCCAGACTACTGTGCCAGTAAGTTTGCAGCAGTAGGTTTTGCAGAATCTATTGGTCTGGAGATGTTGGCCATTGGGAAAAGTGGAGTCAAAACCACCATTGTTTGCCCGTATTTTATAAACACAGGGATGTTTGATGGATGTCAGACCAAGTAAGTGCCTTCCATTTGGACAATTTAAGTTGAAGTTTCAGTTTGTCTTGTGTAACCCCTGGGCTATTTTATTATACCATGAGTATCCCCTCATCGAGTTGATGATTCTACAGAAAGTAGTCATATGACATCTTATTAGTGTGTGTGACTGACGGGATACTGTGAAACTACAGAAATTACTAACTACTACTAATAACATAACTGACTGCCATAAAACTGTAAAATTATAGGTGAAGTCTGAACCAACTACTGAAATTAAGAATAATGTAGTTATTGTGCTACCGACTTAAATTACTGACCTGAAGGAGTTTATTATTATGGGTCAGTCACTACATGACACAGGCCAGGGCTGGTCAATGTTAGTGGAATTACTGAACAGAAATAACAATAATCTGTCTGAGAACAAGTAATACTATCTATAGCTTTTTGATTGTTTAATAGTTCCATGAGTCATTTCCTTCAGAAACATCTACAATTTATTTGAACACTTAATGTCACTGCTATCCAACATTTTTAGTTTAGTTAAATATTATAATTGAAGTTTTCTTTTCTACAACACTGTTTCAGACACAATACTGATCAAATCTTAAATGTTAATAAATGTGTCTCAACTAGCTTACACAGACTATTATGAGCCAGATTGTTTCATTGCAGTTAAACATTAATTTTCATTTTATAGATCAGGGGTACTCAATAGGCGGGCCGCGGTCCGGATCCAGACCCCAAGAGGTATTGATCTGGACCGCATGACATTATTCATAATTACAAGCGCATTGTGTAAAACATTTTTTTGAACCGGCCCTCCTAGGACAGCTACATCTACATGCGCGGGTCCTCAGGTTACTATGGTTACGGTGGGACAGTGCAGCGGGAAATTTTTCAACATGGTTAGCGTAAAAAATAACAAAGATTCACTGACATTATGGACGGAGAGGGAACACAGCTCATATATATATATATATATAACTTTGTCCTTCACCCTCCGCGGGTGGTCTCATCCTTCGAGCTCGGGTCCTCTACCAGAGGCCTGGGAGCTTGAGGGTTCTGCGCAGTATCTTTGCTGTTCCTAGTACTGCACTTTTCTGGACCGAGATGTCTGGTGTTCTTCCAGGGATCTGCTGTAGCCACTCTTCCAGTTTGGGGGTCACTGCCCCAAGTGCTCCGATGACCACGGGCACCACTGTCGCCTTCACCTTCCAAGTCTTTTCCAGCTCTTCCCTGAGCCCTTGGTATTTCTCTAATTTCTCATGTTCCTTTTTCCTGATGTTGCAATCACTTGGTATTGCCACATCAACCACAACGGCTTTCCTCTGCTGTTTGTCGACCACCACGATGTCTGGTTGGTTCGCCATTACCATTCTGTCAGTCTGAATCTGGAAGTCCCACAGGATCTTGGCTCGGTCATTCTCTACCACCTTTGGAGGTGTTTCCCACTTTGACCTTGGGGTTTCCAGTCCGTACTCCGTGCAGATGTTCCTGTACACTATGCCAGCCACTTGGTTATGGCGTTCCATGTATGCTTTCCCTGCCAGCATCTTACACCCTGCAGTTAAGTGTTGGATTGTCTCAGGGGCCTGTTTGCACAGCCTACACCTTGGGTATTGTCTGGTGTGGTAGATCTGGGCCTCTATTGCTCTGGTGCTCAGGGCCTGTTCCTGTGCAGCCATGATGAGTGCCTCTGTGCTGTCCTTCAGTCCGGCCCGTTCTAGCCATTGGTAGGATTTCTTGATATCAGCCACTTCAGTTATGTTCCGGTGGTACATCCCATGTAGGGGTTTGTCCTCCCATGATGGTCCCTCCTCCAGCTCCTCTTCCGCTGCTCCCATGTGCCTGAGACATTCACTAAGCACGTCATCTGTCGGGGCCTTATCTTTGATGTACTTGTGGATCTTGGATGTTTCATCCTGGATAGTGGCTCTCATACTCACTAGTCCACGGCCGCCTTCCTTACGGCTAGCGTACAGTCTCAGGGTGCTGGATTTGGGATGGAACCCTCCATGCATGGTGAGGAGCTGTGTCTTAACGTCTGTGGTCTGTATCTCTTCCTTTGGCCACCTTATTATTCCTGCAGGGTATCTGATCACTGGCAGGGCATAGCTGTTTATTGCCCGTGCCTTGTTCTTGCCATTGAGCTGACTTCTTAGGACTTGCCTTACTCGTTGGAGGTATTTGGCAGTTGCTGTTTTCCTTGTTACCTCTTCAAGGTTGCCATTTGCCTGTGGTATTCCAAGGTACTTGTAACCATCCTCAATGTCTGCTATTGTTCCTTCTGGTAGTGAGACCCCTTCTGTGTGGACTACCTTCCTCTCTTTGTCACCATTCGACTACACTTCTCAAGCCCGAATGACATCCCAATGTCAGAGCTGTAGATCCTGGTGGTGTGGATCAGTGAGTCGATGTCCCGCTCGCTCTTAGCGTATAGTTTGATGTCATCCATGTAGAGGAGGTGACTGATGGTGGCCCCATTCCTGAGTCGGTATCCATAGCCAGTCTTGTTGATTATTTGGCTGAGGGGTTCAGACCTATGCAGAACAGCAGTGGGGACAGAGCATCTCCTTGGTATATGCCACATTTGATGGATACTTGTGCAAGTGGCTTGCCATTGGCCTCAAGGGTGGTTTTCCATAGCCTCATCGAGTTTGCAATGAAGTGTCTTAGAGTCCTGTTGATGTTGTACATCTCCAAGCATTCAGTGATCCATGTGTGTGGCATTGAGTCATATGCTTTCTTGTAATCAATCCAGGCAGTGCACAGGTTGGTGTGTCGGGTTCTGCAGTCTTGGGTGACTGTTCTGTCAACCAGGAGTTGGTGTTTGGCTCCTCTGGTTTCTTTTCCGATGCCCTTCTGTGCTTTGCTCATGTATTGATCCATGTGCCCACTTATCTTAGCCGCGATGATGCCTGACATGAGCTTCCATGTTGTGGAGAGACAGGTTATTGGCCGATAGTTGGATGGGACTGTACCCTTTGTGGGATCCTTCAGGATCAGGATTGTACGCCCTTCGGTAAGCCATTCAGGGTGCGTCCCATCCCTTAGCAGCTGGTTCATTTGTGCTGCAAGGCGCTCATGGAGTGCAGTGAACTTCTTTAGCCAGTAGGTGTGGATCCTGTCAGGGCCCGGTGCTGTCCAGTTTTTCATACCTGAGACTCTTTCTTGAACGCGTCTGCCGCTGTGATGGTAACTGGATTCTGTTCAGGAGGTTGCTGTGGTCCTCTCTCAGAGCCACCAGCCACTGTGCATCGCTGTTGTGTGATGCCTCCTCTCCCATATATTTTTCCAGTATTGTTCAGTTTCCAGCCTTGGTGGGTCGGCCCTGCTGTTATTATTACCCTGCCACTGAGCGTACACTTTCGCAGGTTGAGTTGCGAACAGCCGGTTTATTCTTCTGGCTTCATTCTCTCTTGTGTACCTCTTTAGGCGGCTGGCCAAGGCTTGGAGCCTTTGTTTGGCAGTTTCAAGTGCTTCAGGTATTGGCATCTGGTTGTACCTATTGGGTACTTGTTTTCTCATTGCACCTTTCTTGGCCTCTGTCAGTTGGCTCACTTCTCTCCGTGCCTTCTTGATTTTAGCCTCCAGCCTTTGTTTCCATGGTGGGTATTGTTTATCATGGTTCCCATGGTTGCTCTTATAGCCAAGCATCTCAAGGATCACTACTGCTGAGGTGTATATCAGCTCATTGGTTTCAGTGATGGTTGCGGTAGGGATCGCACTTAATGCTGCATTCACATCTTCTAGGAGACTTTCTGATGGTACTTCACTTAGCCGTTGTAGTTGGCGTCGGGGTTGCCTTTCATTCATTCTCGCCATGATCTTGTCTTTCAGGTCAGTCGCTGCCTCGCTCAGCGTTATTGCATTTATTGGGGCTTCGTACCCAATCTCTGGTTGGGGAGCCCTCGTTGGCTCCCCACTGACCTCTCGTCCTGGCTCCCCCTTGCCGTAGCATTTGTGTTGTATCTCGTCAATCTCAAGTTGTGATAGCAGTTGCCGCTTGTGGATGTTGGAACACTGAGCTACTAGGTGCTTCGGTGTAAGCCTAGACTGTGGGTTTCGAAGTAACCATTCATCCCACATCCTCTTCATGTAACCCCTCTGACTAGGGTTACTGGAGTAGTAGCATTCCAACAGAGCCTTGTTATCGCATCTCGTCCATCTCCGTGCTGTTCCTGTTCCTGTTCTTGTTCTTGTTCCAGTAGCCCATTTGTCATCAAGTTGCTCTGGTTCCCCAACACCTGACGCAGACCTTGTTTGGCCGGTCGCCGTCTGATCCGGCTTCTCATAGCATTTATTGTCTCTCACCATTTTATGAGGTAGGCAGTAGCGCGAAGGGTCTTGCCTAAGGACCCCCACTGGATAGCACCCCGAGGGGGATTCGAACCCGGGTCCCCCGTGTGAAAAGCCCTGTCCTTACCAGCTTACCAGCTATCCAGCTGCAATAACAGATATATATATATATATATATATATATATATATATATATATATATATATATATATATATATATATATATATATATATAAGGTCTTCTACAGTCATTGGTTGTACATTTGTCTGTCAACTTCTTTATTGTGTTGTAAGTTAGGTACATGACTCGTTTGTCGCATATTTGACCTCATCCTCTAACAGCATGAGTCATTTTCATTTGAACCCAACACATGTTCATTTGAACCCAACACATTTTCATTTGAACACAACACATGTTCATTTGAACCCAACACATTTTCATTTGAACACAACACATGTTCAGTTGGGTGATTAAAAACAGAAAAGGTGTGAAAGGAGGGTTTGAAGATGAGTCTTTCTTAAGTTGTGTTAATATTAGCTGTTGCTAATAATTAACAATAACAGTTATTTTTTAGCAACAGCTAATGCTAAAGAAATGCTCAGTGCATTTTCCCTTGTTCCTGTTGTTTTCAGAGGAATGACAATAGAAAGAGGTGAATTATGACTGCATCTTTGTCATATTTATTTATACAAATATGTTTTGGCTTGATTTGATGATTTTGTATTTAAAATGTTCTTACACATGTATAAAGGAGTACTAGACATTATTTGCAGGATTCCAGGCTGTTGTCAATAAACCACCAGGTCCTGAGCTTTAGCTTTAGCCTCTGTTAATTTTTGTCTGTGAGCTGTTTTTGGTGAAAGTCACACACTCAAACATCCTCCTCATGTAAACAAAGGATAAAATACAGAAGACATTCGTCTCCATTTTGTTTAAGAGGCTGTAAATTTTACGGACCCCTCACTTGAGGAAAGTTAACTAAGCGGACCTCTGCTGATTTTAATTTAGGACCCCTGTTATAGATTGTTAGTAGAACGCAACGATGCGTTCAGGCACAAAGAAAGTGGGAAATCTAAAAAACTTGCAAACACTAAACTCTGATAAGGGTAAACCTTGTTTTCTTAAAAGCTCTACTATAAATTCTGTTGGCCTGTGATTGGTTAGCTGAATAGGTCTCACATGGTAGACTTTATCAATATATGAAATTGATTAAAAAACAAAACAAATGTGTCATTAAATTATGACTGAATAAATACAATATAATGTAATATATAATAAGTTTAATGGGTAACTATGGAAAAATCTATTAAACAAATTAAAAAAAAAAATCCTCTGTTCAGCTGGTATTAAAAAACATAGATATTTGTTTTCTTTGTCTCAATAGTTTTCTAAAAAAAATATCAGGGATATCTCTGATCTGAGTTTGGAGTGAGATTTCAAGCCGCTCACAGATACCCTGACCGCTTTGTATGTTTTTTCAATTAAACATTAGACTAGTTTGATTAATTTATTTGTTGATTTAAAATTTAATTTTACAAGAAACGCAGAAATGAAGCAGTCTCAACTTGGACACCTTAACAACAAAGTTTTAGTGTATATGTACTATATGTACATGCCAAAAAGCTATGATCAAGCTATGAGACCAGAGAAGACAGTCTGCAGTGACACCAGAAAAGCCCTGGCATTTTAAAATAAGAATAATAATGTCATTAGGTTCAGCAGAGCAGTTTTTTTTTACAGTGCTAGTTTAACAATGTCATACAATGATTTAGCAAGATTTAAACAATTCTAGTTCTTGGTAAATGTAGGACAAAGAATCTGTTGTATTTCGGATTAACCTAACACGAGTAAAAGACTTACCAACTGATTTGATCAATTGCAACTAGAACTCGAGGCTTATAAAACTAGATTAGATTTGTGGGACTGTCTGATCAGAAAAGGGGCTTTTAAACAAGAAGTTACAGTAATTTTTGATGCCAAGTCAATTAAGAACAAAGTGTTTTTGGTAATTGATCCCAGAAACCAGAGCTGAAGGAGAAAAGTTAGAGAAATTTAGTGTAGCAAATAAAAACAGAAATGGCTGAGGGGAAGATGAGTGTAACATTTTATGAAGAATGAAATAAGATTAGACAATAATCATCTATACTTACAGCCCACACTTTTCTTATCTTGGGACTCTAAGGCCTGGTTGTTCATTTGTTTTTAACAGGTTTCTATCAAGGTTTTACTTCACTAAGATTTACACCCAGTTTACATTAAACCAAGAGCAATAAGATCAATAAATGATATACATAAAAGTGAATGAAATAAAAAGTGCTTAAAACAAGACAAGTGTTGGAACCATCTATTGCACATAGATGGGTTATTCTGAAGGTGAATTGCAAATTATATAAATTAAGTCTACCGTTCAGTGTTTCTGTGGAGCTGGATGAGTCTGTTAGAAAATGAGCTCTGCTGCCCCTCTAAAGTCTTTCTAAAGACCACTCTCAGTCACGTGACTTTTTTTTGCTGCCGCCACCATGGTGGTTGGCAAAAAGTCTTTAGGGTATAATTAAGACACACCCCCTACACAAATTTGTCTCTCTCAAATCACTGTTGTGCTGAAACAATTTGATACTTGAGAATTTTAGAATTTGATTTGTTTGATACGTGGCAAAATATGTAAATACTGGGGCTGCAGACGTTGGAAATATCAATATAGATAGGTCAGTGTAGCCTAAACTTTTTATATAGACTATTAGCCTTCCAGGCCTCTTAGTTGTTAGCTAACATGGTCAGAGTCAAGGTTGTTGTAGGGCTTTTCCTGAGGTTGTTTCAACCTTTTTATAATCATTCATTTATTACAATTTCCCCAAAAATATGATAGTAATAGAGGAATTCTTATACTTTTAATGACTAATCCCTCCATAAGCACATGGCTATGACAGTACACGTCGCTCGGCTCATCAGTACGGTGGCCCGGAGAGCTCAACGAAATAGAAAAGCCAAAACAGACTTTACAAAAAGAAACAGCCAAATGGAATTACGACAACATTTAACTGCATCAGAAATAGCAACACTGCATTATAGCAACAGATACCTGCACCAGAAATGGGCAGACAAAATTACAACAATAACCACATCACATTACATCAAAATTAAGCACACAGCATTACAAAAGCATTTTTCCTGCACCGGAACATACATCACTAGAAAGTCTGTAGTTGTAGATCTGCATCAACTATTACCCTCTCTAGAGCTACAGTGTTGTAGACCTGACTTTTTATTATTGATTGTTGATGCTTGCTGCAGTAAAACACTGCTTTGCACACGTTTGTTTACATTTGTGAAACTCAAAACTTAAGCTGCGCGGCTAATTAGCATACACTCACAACGACATTTACCGTGTGTCATTAATGACCACTAATAAATGGAAAGGATGTGGCTTTGGTGGATTATTTGGCCAGACCAAGACCAGACCAAGACAATGAGTGGGTTGTAGCTGTTGGAGATGTTGCTGTTGTCGCTGAGTCTTTTATGTATTGAATAAGTAACATGCACACACTTGCTAACCTCCTAATATAATGTTTATAGCTGTAACCTGTTTAAAGCCTTAATTTGCTGTGTAATTGTTCTCATGTCTGTTTGACTGTTTAACCACAGCCGTCTTACTGTACACCTGCTTTGATCATTAATAAAAAAGGCAGAGTAAATTGTGTCTCAATTGCTTTATTAAGGACTGAGACATTTCACTGAAAGATCCAACAGCACTAATGCTAAAATGTCACACTAAATATGCAAATTAGCCACAAGGCAACACCCAAACTCACATATGGCTAACGCATGTGATGTTTTTATGATTCAATTCAGCCTGTTCTCATCAGAAACGGAACATTTATGACTAAAGTTCAGGTATAAGTTTAAGTGAAATGAGAGAAATCTTAAAGTAGAACTAAGTAACATTTTTACCTTCATAAAGTGTTTACAATGGTTAATTGACTTGAAGCGGTGTGTTTGAAGCGCACACTATCATCTTCTCATATCAAAACAGAATACACTTTCTTTCATCAGTCATCAGCCACCAAAAAGACTGGGAAAACCTTTGTCCAAAGATTTTAGGAAGAGAAAACATAAGTTGGACCATTCTCGAGTCAACCCTGGCCAAGCTTTAACGGAATGGCATCGACTCTGACAACGTGAAAGACTCAAAACTGATTTCAATGTGGCTTTTATGTTGTTGAACTTGTAAGATACTTTGCCTAACAACTTTATACTCTTCCTAATTCCATTAGATCTATTGTTATTTTATGTTCTTCGAGATACAGCTATTGTTATATGACATTCATTTAGCTTATAGCTATGTTAATACGCAGTGAGGAGTGTTTCATTTACAGGCTTTATGTGAGATAACGTCAGTTCAAATGGTTTCAGTATTATCATAAATGCCCCAAACATTGTTTACATATCGTCAGCGACTGGCTTCACTTTTAGACCCAATGTCACATTTTGGTTGACAATGAATAAAACAAACAATGTATATATTATCACTTTATATGGCAGTTCCTAAAATTGCATACTTCCATTGTTTTTGCTGTTTCTTTTTGCAAAACTAGTGCGCTGGTGAGCGTTGTTGTCCAGAGCTGCGCTAGGAGTGTTTACAACGGTGTGATTCACTGAAGGAAATTGTAGGGGGAGTTGCGCAAATCGTACTTAAACTCTGAATTAGTCCAAACAGCTACAACAACAAAACATAGCCACAACACAGGGCCACGGACTCTGCCAAGTTGCACACAAACTATAGCATACACTGTAAATAAGCAACACATACAGCAATATAAAAACCACCAAAGCCTTGTTACGCTTGCCATCATCGTCAGGGACGTGCACAGACATTTTGAGGGGCAGGGGCTCAAGTGAAATAAAGGACACTTTATTTATTTATTTTTAAAGTTTTATTTATTAATGTACAGATGCAGTTTTACTACATTTTTTAGAGTGTAGCCTATCCTCTATCTGTTTGCATCTGTAGATTTCTTCTAGATTCATCAGTTTAGATTTCTAAATTTCAGTAAAAAAAGACTCTTGATGTAAGTCATTAACTAACTGGGGACGTTCTTATTTTATTAACTTATTTTATTACATGGCTTGGTTGATCTCCAATGTAGAATGTGCGGAGTATAACAGATCGTTGCCATGAAAAACAGAGCGTTGCTATGGACTTACAGGATTCTAACTGTAGAGACGGAGCGTACTATTTTCTTTAGCGGAAGCAATACAATCGGGTTTAAATCAATAAACTCCCTTTTAATATTTTGTGTCAAATTATTTATTTATTTGGTAGGTAGCCATGTAATAAGCAGGAGGATAATGTATAGCGATTATCCCTTACACAGCTCTAGTCTAGTAGCTCATGAGGCATGCATGCAACACAGGTTTTGCTAGGTTTTTACTGGCTAATCAGCAGTAAATTCGAGCATTATTCGAGGTACTGGTATTTTAATCTTTTGTTCATCACCAGCTCCACTCACCTCAGCACAAGACAAAAAAACACTGCTGGGAGGAGCTGCTGCTGCCTGCAGGTGTGTGTCTGTGTATCTGATGTGTGCCGATGTGCGCGCTGCGCAAGTGGGGAAGGGGAATGGTCAATGGCGCTTCAGAACTCCTGACCTGATTATTAGATATACTATTCTTCAATAAATATATTTGTCTGACAGGAAGCTGTGCAAACTGGAATATATATTATTTTTAAAAAAATAAAATAAAATAAAAAGCACCCCAGAAAAAAGGGCACTTTCTCTCCAGGAATAAAAAGGGCAGGTGCTCAAGCCCCCTTTGATGTCTATGTCTGCACGTGCCTGATCATCGTAACCGTTTATGATAACTCAACTAAACATTGCAATGAAATAGATTAAAATTTTTGTCTTTTTCTGGAGAATTGTCCTGCATTTTTACTAAAAGTTTGTCCAGAACTGCTCTCCTGAGGCTGAGCTGAAGTTCTCACTGTTCTGTCAGATCCAAATATTGTCCTGTTCATAACGCTCGCTTTACGGGTTCATGTGCTGGGTAAGTCCGAGTGCCCAAGACGCAGAGCAGGGATCAATAACGGCTATTGAATAGTGGAACTACGATCCACATTAGTTTAACTGCGCTTAAAGTAAGGAAATTCGGATTCAGTGTTTTTTATGTATTTATTTATTTATTTATTTTTGTGTGAAAACTGTAAATGAGCCTATTGCTTTTCTATGGCAACAGAGGTCGCATTAACCAAATATTTTCCATCATTGATTTTTTTTATTTTTATTTATTTTATTTTTTTTTGCAGTGTCATCTGTCATTTTGATGGATTATTCTGAGGGTGAGCTTTTGTAATTTCTTCTTCTGACCGGTTCGTGGCAAATACTGTGTGCACAATTATAAGGCAAGTTGTATTTTTGAGAATTAAGTTGTTATTGTACAACAATAAGCACTACAGTGCTCTTGGTCAATTCAAAATGTTAACAAACCCTCAAACCTGATTCAACATTCGAGTAGTAAAATTGAAGTTGTGAATATTTTTAGCGAATGTCTACATGTACAGCATTATTAGGCAACTATTAGTGTGCAGAATTATTAATCAACTAAATGAAAAACAAAGATTTTCCCATCTCACTTGTTTATTTTCACCTGCCAACGTGAGAATAATAAACAAACTCAAAATTTACAAAAAATATTCTGAAATTTAATAAAGTGACCAATATAGGCACCCTTCTTTTCAGTAATAGTCACAAGCTTTCCATTCATGGAGTCAGTCAGTTTCTTGATCTGGTCAGAATCAACATTTGTGCAGCCACAACCAAAGCCTCCCAGACACTGTTCAGAGAGGTGTACTGTTTACCTTTACTGTTTCCTGCTTAAGAAGGGCCCAACAGTTCTCAATAGGGTTTAAGTCAGGTGAAGAAGGGGGCCAAGTCATTAGTTTTTCATTTTTAAGGCCTTTAAAGGCCAGCCACGTAGTGGAGAACTTTGGTGCATGTTATGGAGCTTTGTCTTGCACAAAAATCAAAATCTTTTTGAGAGATGCAGAATTTTTTCTGAATCACTGCTTGAAGAAAGTGTCTTTGAAAATTTGGCAGTAGGTCTGAGAGTTGAATTAGAGTCCATTTTCAACCTGAAAAGGTCCAACTAGCTCATCTTTAATAATACCTGTCCATACCAGTACCCCACCTCCACTTTGCTGGCGTCTGAGTCAAAGTGGAGCTCTGTGTCCTTTACTGATCCAACTACAGGCCCATCCATCTGGTCCGTCAAGAGTCACTCTCATCAGTCCACAAAACCTCTGAACAATCTGTTTTTGGATATTTTTTTTCAACTTATGTGTCTTGTTCAGAGGTGGACAGGTTTCAGCCAGTACACATCACCCAGCAGATCAGAGGTTTGTGTCCACCCTAGGAGGAGGTAGAAAGGAGAAAAAAACTGCTAAATACTACTGAAAATAGGCAGGTGTAATAATAATATGAGCGGTTGAGTGTGTACCTGCAGCTACAACCAGTGTAAACCTAACCCTATGATCAATCAGTCTCCATACGTTTGGTGAAATAAGTATGTTTTGAGTTTGCTTTTGAAAGCCTCAACAGAGTCAGATCATTCCATATATATGGGGCTCTATAAGAAAAGGCTCTGTAACCAGACTTCTTCTTTATTCGAGTAAACTGAAGGAGGCCAGCGAAGGGTACGAGCTGGAGTGTACCAGGTGATGAGGTCAGATAGGTAAGAGGGCACGCGTCCACAAAGGATTTTATAGCTTAGCATAAGTTAATGTTATTAATTATTTAATTACAGAAAAAAGGAAAAAAAAAACTATTATAATATGTTCATTAGTCTGTATGTGCTGTAAATAACATAACCGCCAATAAATAATGCCATGGTATGCAAATTATATGCATTTTTGTTTACTTCTGGGAGAAACCAATTAAAACTTAAGCATAAGTACGTGAATAATAACAAATTACCTCCTTTTGTTAAAAAGAGTTTAAAATGCTTTATTTTTTTATTTTATAATAAAATGACAAATTCATTACACTCTAAAATACAATTAAGATTGTTATTAAAGTACTCACATTGTAATAATCACATTCAGTTAATTTATTAAATATGCTTATTTACTACCCTCTTAAATTATAATACATTAGTTTATTAATATAGTGCTCTTTTTATACAGTTTATTAAAAACACTAGATTAATAAAAAAAAAATTGTTAGATTATTCGACAGAAAAAAATATTGTTAGTTGCAGCTCTATTTGAGTGTTTAGCTTTCACTAAACACAAAAGGAAAATGCTACAGAATCAAAAGGGGCTCAAAATAAGGCTCAGGACCTGGTTGTTTGACAACAGCCTGGATTCCTGCATATTATGCCTTTAATTCTCCTTCATAAATGTGTTAGAACATTTTAAATACAAAACCATCAACTTAAGCCAAAAAATATTTGTCAAACAAACTTGACAAAGGTGCAATCATAACTTATCTCTCCCTATTGTCATTACTCTGAAGACCACAGGCACATTTATTTAGCATTAAAACTAATTTAATTTAATTAGTTTTAGCAACTGTTACAGTTCAATTTGCAGGTTCAACTTTAAACATGTTCAAAATCAGAAAACCAAGAAGTATTTCCTGTGTTTTCCCCATGTGGAGTAACATTTTAATTAAAAATCTTATAATTAGTTCTCTAACAGCATTTAGGATTCACACAGAAACACAGAACTTAAGGTAGACTTATGTCACTTTAAACCCTCCTTTCACACCATTTCTGTTTTTAATCACCCAAATTAACATAAGTTAGCTTCAAATGAACGAAAATGGTGCAAGCTAATTACTTGCATATTTCCCAAGTTTAAGATATGATAATAAGATAAATAATAATAAGATAAATTAAAGCCGCAAGAGGCAATAAATGCCCTCGCCTCCCTTGCGACCGTGGGGACACATGTACTTGGAGGTTTGCATTTCGTGCTTTAAAGCGTAAACTTCACAGTAATGTCAAATAACCGGGCCTGTGCCTCTGCTTAAATCTTCTTCTGGCTAGAGCCTGCTTCATCACCTCGGGCCTGTGCTACTGCTGGGGCCTGCTACACCACTTTGTATTTAGAGTTAAAGGTCTCCACATTCCCTGGCTTTCCTGGGATCTGTCTGAACTTTTGAAAATAATCAATTATTCTTGGGCTGAGGCGAGAAAAACAATGTACTGGCTGGAGATTTTCAATGACTTAGAAAGCGCTGCACCTCCCTGTTAAAAAGTAAAAATGTAAATATTAGTTGTCTTAAATAACAAGTTTACCAGTTCAAAAGATTCTGAGGAGTTTTCCAAGATTCTAGTCTTGGCTCTGGAGGAGCGTCTTCCAAAGGAAGCATCCTGGCATTTGGGAAATGGCGTTTATTTCCCAAAGAAATGGCTGCCTCTTCACAAGCTCATTACGACCACAGCCACAAATGTATCAAAAAACAAACTGATAACTTTTATTGGCACTTGCGTCTAGATGATACTCAACAAATTTGGGGCCTTTTAGAAGAAAACACATTGGGTTTAATCTTTTGACTCGAGAGGTATGATTTAGGTGGTCGCGCATTCCACCCCACATGGCGGACTTCCTGTTGAGTTTAGGCTGTGGCTGTCATAGACTTTTCTGTTTGCCCTGAGGTGTCCTATAAATGTACCAAGTTTTGTATTTCTACATTGGAAAAAATGTACTTTCACTTTCCATAGGCCCAATGTATTTTGACTTTTCTAGGGGTCGCCACTGAGTCATTTTCCATATTTTTTTTCGAGGACTTCAAATACATACATTTTTCACCAACCTTGAACTTTGGGCCCAATAAAAATGACTCTTCGCTTAAAAAAAAAATTAATAATAATAACTTGAGCAAAAACAATAGGCCCTCCCGGTTATCACCAGCTCGGGCCTAAATATGCAACAAGCAAGCCAAGTACTTAACATTTTTATTCTATCATAAAATTAACACACAATTAACAGATTACACAACTCGCCACATAATTAGACGTCCTCACTTCCCTTTGAGCTAGAGTCTTTTTAATGCAGACCTAATAACTATCCAATCCTGTTTTAGTACTGGATTCATTCTGTGAATTGTTTTATTTATTTATTTATTTTTTAAAGCATTAATGTTTTGCCATCGCAGCGACGCTTGAACGTGTTGAATTTGCAGCTGCTCTGTTCTTAACCATATGAACTGACCCACGCATGTAGACATAGCTCTCTTAGGACTGCCGGTTCTAAAAAATATTTTACACAATGTGCTTGTAATTATGGAAAATGTCTTGCGATCCAGATCAAAGCCTCTCAAGGTCCGGACCCAGACCGCCTGTTGAAGACCTCTGCTTTATAGTCTCTATATAGACCCTCTATAGTCCCGTGATACTTTCTCTATAGTCCGGTGACGTCCCTCCTATAGTTGTTTGTTTAGTGTCCCATGCTTACATTTCTTTTGCACTCAGAATTTTATATTTGACAAATATTTGTTCATTTATATATATTTTTTTTTTTTTTAGACATCTATTTACAGAAACCCCATTCCAATCCATGCTCTGTTTGTATAGATGGTACAGTATGTTGTAGAACTTACTTTTTGTGCTTTGAAGTTTGCTCTAACATACATCATTTATAAAAAATACTTTTAATGACGTAAGAGAGGTCAAAAGGCAAAGCTGTGGTCTGAGATGAATAGATGTGAAGAGGCAGTAGTTGGTGGCAGCTCATAGCGGTTCCTGAGGCCATATTATGTGACGTTTTAGGCCAGTAAACGGTAAACATAAGCCTTATGTTCAACACACTTAAGCTGTGTTAGGACTTTTGAGGTGAACTTTGGTGTTTGAGGAATTATGTCAGTTCGGATCCATCCCAGAGCCCCCCAAAGAAATACAGACACATGCTTTCTGCCAGCACCAACACCTGGCATGTCACTTTGTAAAACTCAAGCGCAATACTCTGCTTCTAAAAATAGACACAAAAAAACATAGGACAAGACCAAATGTAGGAATATGGCTTGAAGCTTTTTTGCTGTCAGTGTAACATCATCACACATTTTACCTGAATGTTTGTAGTATTTGATGTATAGTACAATACATTCATTTAACCTTTGTTTTAGGAGCTAGATTTAGCTTTGATTTGCTTATACAGAGTCCCAAGAGTGACGGTGCCTGGTAGACAGTATTTAGTAAAAATGCATTTAAATTTTGACTGAAAAATTGTAATCAGGTTATTTCCTGTGATATTCAAGGCAAGGCAATTTTATTTACACCGCAGAATTCATACACTGGGTAACTCAAAGTGCTTTACATAAAAAGACAATTTACAAGATTTAGAAACATAAGAAAAATTTTAAATATAAAAGAAGAAGAAAAAAAAGTGTGTGTGTGTGTGTGTGTGTGTGTGTGTGTGTGTGTGTGTGTGTGTGTGTGTGTGTGTGTGTGTGTGTGTGTGTGTGTGTGTGTGTGTGTGTGTGTGTGTGTGTGTGTGTGTGTGTGTGTGTGTGTGTGTGTGTGTGTGTGTGTGTGTGTGTGTGTGTGTGTGTGTGTGTGTGTGTTTGTGTGTGATAACAGTCATTGAGCCA